>CM034537.1:26143268-26732797 GCA_020002185.1 Paraescarpia echinospica | reverse complement strand
AGCTGTATGGGATGTTTGCTGTGGATTGTCTTGTGGTGTTCTACTAAGTGAGTCTCAGAGCTGTATGGGATGTTTGCTGTGGATTGTCTTGTGGTGTTCTACTAAGTGAGTCTCAGAGCTGTATGGGATGTTTGCTGTGGATTGTCTTGTGGTGTTCTACTAAGTGAGTCTCAGAGCTGTATGGGATGTTTGCTGTGGATTGTCTTGTGGTGTTCTACTAAGTGAGTCTCAGAGCTGTATGGGATGTTTGCTGTGGATTGTCTTGTGGTGTTCTACTAAGTGAGTCTCAGAGCTGTATGGGATGTTTGCTGTGGATTGTCTTGTGGTATTCTGCTAAGTGAGTCTCAGAGCTGTATGGGATGTTTGCTGTAGATTGTCTTGTGGCGTTCTGCTAAGTGAGTCTCAGAGCTGTATGGGATGTTTGCTGTAGATTGTCTTGTGGTGTTCTACTGAGTGAGTCTCAGAGCTGTATGGGATGTTTGCTGTAGATTGTCTTGTGGTGTTCTACTGAGTGAGTCTCAGAGCTGTATGGGATGTTTGCTGTAGATTGTCTTGTGGTGTTCTACTCAGTGAGTCTCAGAGCTGTATGGGATGTTTGCTATGGATTGTCTTGTGGTATTCTACTAAGTGAGTCTCAGAGCTGTATGGGATGTTTGCTGTAGATTGTCTTGTGGTGTTCTACTCAGTGAGTCTCAGAGCTGTATGGGATGTTTGCTGTAGATTGTCTTGTGGTGTTCTACTGAGTGAGTCTCAGAGCTGTATGGGATGTTTGCTGTAGATTGTCTTGTGGTGTTCTACTTAGTGAGTCTCAGAGCTGTATGGGATGTTTGCTGTAGATTGTCTTGTGGTGTTCTACTAAGTGAGTCTCAGAGCTGTATGGGATATTTGCTGTAGATTGTCTTGTGGTGTTCTACTGAGTGAGTCTCAGAGCTGTATGGGATGTTTGCTGTAGATTGTCTTGTGGTGTTCTACTGAGTGAGTCTCAGAGCTGTATGGGATGTTTGCTGTAGATTGTTTTGTGGTGTTCTACTGAGTGAGTCTCAGAGCTGTATGGGATGTTTGCTGGAGATTGTCTTGTGGTGTTCTACTCAGTGAGTCTCAGAGCTGTATGGGATGTTTGCTGTAGATTGTCTTGTGGTGTTCTACTAAGTGAGTCTCAGAGCTGTATGGGATGTTTGCTGTAGATTGTCTTGTGGTGTTCTACTAAGTGAGTCTCAGAGCTGTATGGGATGTTTGCTGTGGATTGTCTTGTGGTGTTCTCCTGAGTGAGTCTTGGCGCTGTATGGGATGTTTGCTGTAGATTCACTATTCGGAGGAGGAGAGTCGACTGTATCACTTGTTTGATGAGTATCTGGATGACACTGATGACTCGGAAGATGCAGATGAGAAAATGCAAGGGTAGGAAACACATTGGGCCGCAGCTCGCATAGATAGACCTGGGGTCTTGGTTTTATAAAGATAATGAGTTCATAAAGAAAGTCCATCATTAATCAGAGTCCATTCTTAAAGTTAAGGAGTGCTTTCAAAATGCAAAAGCCATCGCCCTGTCAGTGCATCCTTATATTGACAGTTTTCAGTATAGACAATCACTGGCAGCTAAATCAATTACAAAGAGCCAAATCAGCCTAATGAGCTCATAAGAATGTTAGTGAAACAGTCTAGATTATAGGACCAGTGAGCAAACATAATAGGACTGTATGTGATAGATACATAGGACTAGTGTGCTCATAAGAATGTTAGTGACACGGTCTGTAGACAGATACATAGGACTAGTGTGCTCATAAGAACGTTAGTGACATGGTCTATAGACAGATATGTAGGACTAGTGTGCTCATAAGAACGTTAGTGAAACGGTCTATAGACAGATACATAGGACTAGTGTGCTCACAAGAACGTTCGTGAAACGGTCTGTAGACATACATAGGACTAGTGTGCTCATAAGAACGTTAGTGAAACGATCTGTAGACAGATACATAGGACTAGTGTGCTCATAAGAACGTTAGTGACACGGTCTATAGACAGATACATAGGACTAGTGTGCTCATAAGAACGTTAGTGACACGGTCTGTAGACATATACATAGGACTAGTGTGCTCATAAGAACGTTAGTGATACGGTCTATAGACAGATACGTGCGACTAGTGTGCTCATAAGAATGTTAGTGACACGGTCTATAGACTGATACGTGGGACCAGTATGCTCATAAGAACGTTAGTGACATGGTCTATAGACAGATACATAGGACTAGTGTGCAGACGTAATAGTAATGTATATGTTGTCACACCCATATGTTATTCTTGTTCTTCTATTCGTCTCATCATAGTCTGGAGTGATCCTTGCCATGACATTGGTCCTTGATTATTGTTAAGCATTATGTCTTCATCCTTTCAGTAGTACACTACGGGAAGGAATTTTAGTTTTGGGAATGTAACGGTTGGAATTTTACAAGCAATGTTTCTTAGTGTTTTGCAACTACTATCTAGATTCTTGTATTTTTAAATAGACTACAAGGGCAATTTACTCCAAAGCAATTTTTTGGGGTTGAATAATATTTATGGAATCTTTAACTAATGTTTCTCTGTCTTGTAGGATGACAGTTGAAAATTCATATCTGGATGAGAAGGCAGATGCATGCACAAGTCTCGGAGAACTGGCCTTAGAGACAGGGTAGGTCTACAGCAGCTAATGTTTGCCTCGGCATTGTTCAGAAACAAACTTTGTTGTTTCAGGTGTGTCTTCCAGAAATGATTTTGGAGCTATTGTTAACCAACATTTACCTTACCTTAGGATACCTTAGGACAATTATGATTACTTCTTATTCAGTGATCAGATTTTCTTCAGAATTTTGCTGTTGTGTTGATAATCTTAGTATTATCTTTGTTGCGATAGACTTCATAGTAGTAGTAGTAGTAGTAGTAGTAGTAGTAGTAGTAGTAAAAGTAGTAGTACCGTAAATTCTGTATTTGTAGCCGCACCCCTAATTAAAGCCGCACCCCGACTTTTGACCTAACCCCCGACTTTCCTCCGCACAGTTTGTCGCAGGCAAAAACCTTATTTAAAGCCGCACCTGGACTTTGAGCCATGATCATTTTAGCCCTGCGTGTGACATACTTCCGTAGCGCACACAATTAGAAAAATTAAGAGGTTCCATAAAGGAAGTCATAACGTTGCTATTAATTATTATAAATGAATGAATATGGTATAATTTTATTGGTAAAAGACAATTGTAATGTGTTGATAATAACTAGATCACATTTTATATTATCATTGGAATATTACTATACGTGAATGTTGTCAAAATGGAAAACAAAAATAAACAAATTTCACCATGCTACCAGAAAATAACTGAGTGGTTGAATGTCCATACATCTAGTGAACGAAATGTAGCCATGCATTTAAGCTATACGGTAAACCTAGAATTATTCAAATATTTTGAGAAGTTTTATTTTTATGCCATTTTATGTAGAATCGTGTATAAACTCGATGTTATAAATGCATTGAAAAGACTAAGAGCTAGTTCAGTGCAGTTGTACCAGCTGTGTTGACTTCAAAGGTGTTTGATTGACAGCTAGTAATTACAATGTAATAATTGTCATCACTGCTCCACTGTGAGACTGGATGTGATCTTGTGGTTTGGCCTAGTTCTTCCAGTTCCAGACAGTTGACCCAGGCACATGGGATAATAACACTATCAGGGGAAGTGCAATTTACTCCAGTGCAAAGGGGCACTTGTAATGCAATGGTGTTGTGTTGACAATCAGATGAAACCTGGCTTCAGCAAAGCTAAGGTGCGAAGGTTGTGCTTGGAACTTGGATTAAAACATCTACACCTGATACCAAGAGCAAGCGTTTGAACAAAGCAGACAGTTGCTACAGTTGATGTCTGCTAGTGTGGGACAGATGTTAAGAACGGCGGATGCCATCATATTCAAATTTCAAAAACGTTTGTGCGCGGCCACGATCCTCGATGCCGACGGCCCAGACACGAATACGCGGGATGACGCTGCCATGCCGTTCCAGGCAGCGTTCTTTGATAGCGACAATGAAAGTGACTTTGGAGGATTTTAGTTGTGAAATGGATGATGCCATCATATTTGAAGATGTTTGCCCAGTACGCGCGGTACGGTTACATGGAATGACAGCGCCGTTCCGGCATGGCATTCTTCAACGGTGACGAGGAGTGATTTCGCTGACGATGGATTTTAATGTTTTCACATGTAATTATTTTGTACCAGTGGCAGTTGTAATACAATGTTTTATTGATACATCCGACTTTGTTTTTTCGGTAAGTTTTTCACTTATTATCAACGTTACTACTGAGAACCCAGTGACCCAATATGTGAGATGCTGACAGTGATTTTGAGGGGTTTTAAACCTGATCAAGCTGGACCTACCTGATGGTAGTGATGAACTGGAATGGACACGACATGTTAGCTCTGCCTCTGGTGATGTATGATCGCGTTGCATCACTGCATGCTTTTTATAATAAAATGTTTTATTGATTTGATACAGCCGACTTCGTTTTTTTATATTTACGTCGTCACTGCCATACCGTTCTATTCGCCACTACCAACAACCCAGCCAGCGACCTGATATTAATTTTTTTCAACAAAATACTGTATTTAAAGCTGCACCCCAACTTTGACATTTCCTTCCCGATTTCAGTGACACAATATTGCAATTGAAGCCGCGGCTATAAATACAGAATTTACGGTAGTAGTGGTAGATACATTTCAGGTCATGTGAGTAAAATAAACACTGCATTCCTCTTGTTTGCAGTACTGCGTTCCTGTCGTACACGGATGAGTGTTTCCGTGAAGTAATCAAACTACTTGACTTCCCGGCCGTGAACATTCGCAAGAGCAGTGTCACCGCGGTGTGTCAGTTCTGCTGTGCCACTGCTCAGGTCGCACGCGAAACTACCATTGCCGAGGCACAGTCAAGTGAGTGTCATACACTGGTGCATTATGGGTAGTGCAAAATCTTGAAATAATTCATTCGGGGCAGCAGTCGTTGATTTTGTTTGTCACAAATAAGTTGACGGGTAGTATTTATTAGGACCGGAACAATGCACCGGTGTATTGCGATACATACTGCAAGGTACGGTACACGATACACAATATCCGTATCGCGATACACGATAGCGGAAGGCAATACAGTATTCACGCCACCTTTGTGAAGCAATAAACGTACAGTGCAAACCACAAGTTATAACATGTAGTACGAGTTATAGCATGTAGTACGAGTTACAACATGTAGTACGAGTTACAACATGTAGTACGAGTTACAACATGTAGTACGAGTTATAACATGTAGTACGAGTTACAACATGTAGTGTGAGTTATAACATGTAGTACGAGTTACAACATGTAGTACGAGTTACAACTTGTAGTACGAGTTATAACATGTAGAACGAGTTATAACATGTAGTACGAGTTACAACTTGTAGTACGAGTTACAACATGTAGTACGAGTTACAACATATAGTACGAGTTACAACATGTAGTACGATTTACAACATGTAGTACAAGTTACAACATGTAGTACGAGTTACAACTTGTAGTACGAGTTATAACATGTAGTACGAGTTATAACTTGTAGTACGAGTTATAACATGTAGTACGAGTTATAACATGTAGTACGAGTTATAACTTGTAGTACGAGTTACAACTTGTAGTACGAGTTACAACTTGTAGTACGAGTTACAACATGTAGTACGTGTATATTAGCTATAATCTATGTAAAATCTTTACACCCTTCTGTTTTCAATGCGCACATGCAACTTGGACCTCATAGTTATGAGGGATGACATGACGTCTGCAGTATCGTTGCCTTGTCCACGTGAACACAGACATTCGTGAGCAACAGCCTGCTTGCGATCCAGTCTCATTCGCCATTTCATCTGGATGTAAAGCTGCACGTTTGTTTCTGTTAGTAGCGTTGTAAAACTGTTCATTATTTCTGACTAGTACCGATTTAAAGCCATTAAAAACTTAGACAGTTTTCGTTTTCTTTTATTTTGACTCGCCCAAAACCCAGATTTCGTCCGGGTTTTGTGCAACGCCAAACCGTGTAGGGCCTAGTAATGACGTGTTGCGACAGGAATAGGTGCCAGCGAGATTGTGTTCAGCACATCTGGGGACATCGTGACAGCTAAGCGTGCCACGCTTGATGCACACAATGTGGACATGTTGCTGTTGCAAATAGCAAGCCGGAGTGATATGCAAGACTGCAAGTGCAACAGAGTGCTGCTGAGTTTGAAACAATGTACTTGCACTACTGATTTGGTTCAATCATTCACAATAAATAAACGACTGTTTTACTGTTGTTGTACCATTCTAGTCAATGTAGTCTGTATCGCGATACGTATCGTATCGTGACCTCTGTATCGCGAAGCGTATCATATCATGACCTCTGTATCACGATATGTATCGTATCGTGACATCTGTATCGTGATACGTATTGTATCGCGAAGTAGTGTATCATTCCAGCCCTAGTATTTATCATATTATTGTCACACTGTAAATTTATATTTGAAACTCTCAGTACACTAAGAATGTTTGAACTTTTTATGTGAGGCTAATAATTTACTTGGTATGTAAATTTGTGTTTGATTATACCAATCAATCTGCAAGTTAGAGTAGTCCTAGGTGACAAATCACATTTATCTATAACCTGGCTAGCATGTGTGTGGGGGGTATGTTAACGTTTTCCTCCTGGATGGTTTGCATCTCGGGTGCCAAACTTTCAGGGATTAATGTACAACCCTTCAGAAAAAAAGTGATGCCTTTATTTTGTCAAATTCCCTTTTGGTTTGGGGTTCTTACTGGTTGCAGGGTTCGTACCTTTATTCTAGATTGACGTAAATTTATTGTTCACAATGTTTCACATATTTTCTGCGATTGTTTCAAAGAACATCAATCAGTTTGGGATGTTTTCTGTAATTTGCGTCAACAAAGGTCAGTTCTGTGGGAAACTGTCTTCTGCATACATGTGTATCTTGCGCCATTCTGAGGACAGGCAATTTTGTTAATGGATTTAACTTTGAAACTGCCGGGTACAATGGGGTTAAGCAATTTATCGGTTATATTGGCATCAGTTTCATACCTGGGTATGTGTGAATGATGAGGACATGTACCTGGCATGGCTTGCAGCACTACAGTTCATGCTGTCAAGAGCAGTCCCGAAATACCTCAAGTTGATCATGGAGGACCCGGAACGTCAGATCGCCATGGTAACCCTCGAGATGCTCGGCAAGATGCTGCAGAACGTGGGTCGGCCGATCGTGCAGACAGAGGGCATGCTCGACAGCATCCTCATCTGTGTCAAGAACGTCCTGCAACACCGGGTTAGTCAACCACTTCTAGCAGGGATGCACACAGATTTGCAGATATTAAAACAAAATGTTGAACAGCTGTTTACACATGTGTTTTGATGGTTTACAGGTTTTAAGTTTACCTAATTTTTATGATAGCTTCAGCCAGTACACTTGCTCTGTTAGCTGAGTGGCGCCTTTATCTAGGTGGATACCAGTGCTATATAAATCACACATTATTATTATTAATTAACATTGACCTAATAATAACATTCTGACATTGTCTGTCCGTCACCTGTCACCACTTGTCTGTCCATCACCCGTCAGCACTTGTGTGTCCATCATCCATCAGCACTTGTCTGTCTGTCACCCGTTAGCACTCGTCTGTCTGTCACCCGTTAGCACTCGTCTGTCTGTCACCCGTCAGCACTTGCTGTCCATCACCCGTCAGCGTTTGTCTGTCCGTCACCCGTTAGCACTTGTCTGTCCGTCACCTGTCAGCACTTGCTGTCCATCACCCGTCAGCGTTTGTCTGTCCATCACCCGTCAGCACTTGTGTGCCGTCACCCATCAGCACTTGTCTGTCCATCACCCGTTAGCACTTGTCTGTCCGTCACCCATCATCACTTATTTGTCCGTCACCCGTCACCACTTGTCTTCCCGTCAGCACTTGTCTGTCCATCACCTCTTGTCTGTCACCCGTCACCACTTGTCTGTCCATCAGGCGGCATCCCAGGACACGAACGGAGACATGGATGAGGAGGAGTCAGAGTATGACATCATGATGGTAGAGAATGCTGGAGAGGTGATCCCGTCCGTCGCCAAACTCGTCTCTCCCCAGGAGTTCTGCTCCTACCTCATCGGCCTGCTTCCTGAGCTGCTGCGACGCACGGTCAGTCGATTCACATTCTCTGAAAATATTCTCATGCACGGTCAGTCGATTCACACACAATCTTGTAATGTTTTGCTAACAGCATATTCACTTGTTTTATTATTCAGTAGTTATTGTATTCTTGATTTCTCTTTTTGCGTACTTCACAGTCAATTTATCTTCTTTCTTTTGTGATGTTTTAATTGCTTTCAGCTGCTTGCATCAGACCACCTGAAAACAGTTGAAATGTTACAAAAGGAAATCAATAAAATTGACTGAAATATGTATAAAGAGAAATTTTTAACAAACCAGTCCAATGCACCAATGCACCTCTTCACACATCATTTGCATAATATTTCTTAAATGTTGGTTGTGTTTTTAATTATTTTGCTTATTAACTACATTATTTTTTTATTCCAATCTTAAGTTGGCATTTATAGTGAGGAAGCATTTGGATGTTGTGCAAGAAAGGCATAAAACAGTTTAAGTTGCACTGTAATTACATTTCTATAGGTTCCCAAAGTAGAGATAAAAGGCAGCAGCAGTTTTTGATTATGGTAAACACCAGCTGTAAGTGTAACGCTGAAACAGTGTAACACTGTAACATCATACCACTTGTTTCCAGCGACCAAACAGCACGACGGCGGAGAAGTCGTTTGCGGTAGGCATCCTTGCGGAGATCATTGAGGCTTGTGGCAGCACGATCGCATCGTTTGCGCAGCATCTACACCCGGTCTTCATGAAGCTGAGCAAGGATGACGACGAGGAAGTGCGCAGTAACTCTGTCTTCGCCACCGGCGTCCTCATCGCTAACAGTGGCGAGAACATGTACTCGTATCCTCTTTGTGTTACTTACCCTTGGGTCGAGTCTGCGTTCTTTCTCTGACCGCTACTCTGTCTCCGATCAATGTTTGACTTTTAACTTGTTCCGTTTCTAAAGTTGTACACGGCCTAATAAGATCGTACTCATTCTAATGACTTTTGCATGCATACATTTATGTGTGTGCACATGTCTGCATACTCTTACTACTTATGTAAGCATAGACTTCCGTATGCATACATTTATGTATGTGTCCACTTCTGTATGTATGCAGTTATGTGCTTCTCTATATGTGTACAGTCAGTTACTTATGTGTACACTTACGTGTGTACACTTATGTACTTATAAACTTTAGTAAGCATACATTCTGCTTATTGTAAGATCTGTAGACCTTTATAATGTTCACTGTGCATACGATTTTGATGTACAAATACATCTGTGGTGTTATTGCACTGAACCACTCGGTGAGAAAGATATCTCCTTAGCCGTACCTGCACAGCAATTATGACGAGACAGTTAAGAACCTGTTCAGTGTACTCAATCACGAGATGGATCCCCGGGTCATTGACAACACCATCAGCACGTTGTGCCGGATGATGCTAACAAACATATCTATCATCAACGTCGCAGAAGTAAGTTCAGTGGCAATGAAAACGTTTCAGCGATGCGTATCCTAATTGTTAGGCAACCTGTGAATCGGGGGGTGCTGCTTATTACACCAGTCTCGTCCACTGGCAGATCGCTTTGAGAAACGCTGAAGTTAGGCTAAGCCAGTGATGTCGTTTGCCAGAGAGTTTGGCTCGTTTTCGTTTCAGCCACGCATTAGAATGGTCAAATGGGCAATTAACAATTATTATTGGGATTCCCTGTAGTCAAGGGTTTCGTATTTGGGTGTGGGTGGGACAGGTGTCTGCACTGTTCTCGCTGGTGGTATGGTTGTGACCGGCAAAGTCAATTACTAGTTTGATTCAGCCGACATCCATACATTGCATAGGATAACTGCCATGGGTAGTGTACGTAGTCTCTACCCCTGGCTTGCGAGGATCACTAGATGAGTACCGGTATACCTGCCACAGTGAACCGGGTAATAAGTCGCTGACCTATTCTGCATGAGAGCCAAAAATAGCTGTCCCGGTCATGCAGAAATGCACATCTTATAATTTCATCTTTCATTGTCCAGTTTACTCTCCTCGACAAATTAATATGCTAAGAAAATACTGAATGTATGGTGGCTGTGGGCGTTGGTTTTTCCACATCGCCCAATGTTTAGGCCTATTTTTCTCAAACCATTGCTTTTAAAAGTTTGCTTTTTTTAGCAGTAAATCAAAAAGTACTTAGTATATATTGACAAATGAGGTGTCATTAAGGCCAGGCACCCCAGGTGAAATGGTGTTTTTGACAAAATAACACTCAAAATGGTTTTCTGCCAGATTATGATACGTTTGTATACATAAAGTTCACTTCTGTAACAATTACGTACCTCTAAGTGAGTTTTAGTCGTGGATCAAACGTGCAGATATCAAGTAATGAAATCCATTATGCAATCTTTGACAGCCATTTTCAAAACAAAAAATGTCTAAAATTTCTGCATTAGGAAACAGGATATCTCTGGGAGTAATTGTGCTATACAAATAAAGTTTTCAGTGTTCCATTCAACAGACTCTGCTGTATAAAATGATCAGACACCTAAAATAATTAATAATAAGCAATTTGTTGTCAAAAAACAATTGTTTTGCACTTGACCAAAACAATTATTAAAATAAATAAAAACAAAAGAGAGATCGATCGAGCTTCATTAGAGTAGAATCCGGAGTCCCGCAAGGCTCGGTGTTGGGACCAGCGTTGTTCTTATTCTACATCAATGACCTTCCGAAGGGACTGAGTTCTACCGTGAGGATGTTTGCAGATGACACTGCGTCATATCTGACTGTCAGATCGCAGGATGACGCTGCCACACTTCAGTCCGACCTTGATATGATGGCCACTTGGGAATCCAAGTGGGCCATGCAGTTCCATCCCTGGCTGAAGTGTAGCGTACCGTCCATCACTCGGAGTCGTCACCCAAAGCAGTACCAGTGTATGCTTCACGGCCATGTCCTCCAACACGTAACATCTGTCAAGTATTTAGGAGTCACCATCAGCTCTGATCTTAGGTGGAAACAGCATATAAACAACATATGCTCAAAGGCGAACAGAACGCTTGGCTTTCTCAAGCAGAACTTGAAGATTGGATCTTTATCCATCAAAGACCGGGCTTACAAGGCACTCATCAGACCATCAGTAAAATTTGCAAGCACGGTCTGGGATCCCTACACCAAAAAGAACATCAGCAAGATCAAAGCAGTGCAGAGACGTGCAGCCAGGTTCTGCCTTGGGAAATTTCACAACACACCCAGTGTCAACACCATGCTGACGAGACTGAAATGGCAAACGTTAGAAACAATGTTATTCAAGATCTCAAATGGCCTCATAAACATCTCCAGCCTAAACCTGACAGCACCAACCAGAAGATCTAGACATCACCACAGCAAGACATTCCAGGTACCATCTTCCAGAACAGACTATAGGAAATTCTACCCATGACCATTCCAGATTGGAATGGACTTCCAGAGGCAGTAGTGTCAGCTCCCAGCCTTGGCTGCTTCAAGGTTAGGGTTGCTGCCCACTTCAGTTCTCAATAAGCAAAACCAGCACTCCCCCCCCCTGCCCCACTCCCCTATCCATATTTCATTATTTCCCTTTGTCTGTCCAACCCCCTCCACAAACCCATCTCTTCAGCTGCAAACTATCTTCTCCTACCTATCTCTATTCCAATGCACATCCCCTGCAAATACCAACAGTGATCTTCAAAACGTTGAAGTTGGTTGGTTAATCAGAAGAAGAACAACAAAACGTGGAAAAATGCTCTGAACATTTCACAATATAATGTGTACAGAACCTGGATTTGCAAGAATTATAATTAAATATTTGCTCAAAACAGAATGGCAGTGTCTCAAAATGTGCCAATATTGGCTCAAAATGGTGGCCATTTTGTTTGTTATCATGGAAACGAGAGGTCAGGCAAAAAAAGTACAATATATGTTTTATTCAGTATGATTCATTCCGTACTTTGGGCAGGAAAAACTGCACAATTTGCAAAAATAAAAAAATAATCCTATCTAACTGCCATGCCTGGCCTTAAAGGTTATAATTTGTGGAATCCAAAAAGGTGCAGTATTATTTGACAATTTCGCCACATAATACCCATGTAGTTGTGGCAAGTTAAATATGGGTGCCATCTTCTCTAAAGGCCCAAGCACTTCCAGCACCATTTAAATGTGTTTATTTGATTTAATGCTGCTGAACAATATCAGCGTCGAAGCAGTCCCAAGGACTGGATACAGCGCTGCATAAGAACTTACCTTTGACTAATATCTGTAGCCATAGTGTGTCATGAAAGACATTGTAAATATTAAATAATGTGCTTTCAATGATATCCCCGTCTTTAACTGACCACAAGCATATTTCCTTGATTCAACAATAACCACTTTGCCCATGTTTCGCTCTATGTGAGGACGTGTAGTTGTGCGTTGATCTGTGAGAGGAGAAGTGTGTTCTTGCCACAGGTGCTGCCAGTCATCCTACAGTGTCTGCCGTTGAAGGCAGACTTTGAGGAGAACCACACGGTCTACCTGTGTCTGGCCCAACTCTACAGCAGTGAAGTCCCCATGGTCAGTCAACAGTCAGCTGTAGTGGTGGGGTGACTTTAAAAATAGGCCAAGTGGCCCTTAAGTCCTTTGGACTAATACGTCTATATGTGACCCCTGACCAAATGAGTGATAAATCGGAAAAATTGTAACATTGTTTTCTTACATTCTTGTAAAGGTTGGGTAGGGTGCTTTACACAGTTTCAAAAATTATGACTGCTACAAAAATTGGCGAAGTTATGGAGCATGGTAAGGATCAAAAAGTGAAAATGAAGAAAACGGCTGTTGAAGTTTTATATTATATATGCAAATGGATTGCATGGAAATATTACATGCATGACATTCAAATGTGGCACACAATATGTTTGTTATGTTGCAACGATACACTGGAAGGACAAATGTGCTGCTACAAAGACTTGGCAAGTTATGCTAGATTATGTCTTTATGTGTAAAACTAAGAGGACAGATTATTTGAGAGCAAAAGGTAGACTAAAGAGAATAAAAAATGACGAAGCTAATGCAGAGTTAAGAGAATTGACTAGATTGTATGAATGCTTTATAAATAGTTACATGAAAACTTGCGCAACCTAAAACATAGCAAGCCTGCAGAATACTGGGATATACTTAATAAAGCAAGTAACAGCAGTGAACAATGTGGAAATATTTCACTGGATAAGTTTATGAACCACTGTGAAAAACTTTACAGCTGGTCCCCCAACTCAGCAACCCCAGTGATCAGGGCAAAGTCCACTATCCAGTTATAAATAGAAACCAGTGGCTGCAGGAGGCAGCAGTAGAGAAATAGCAGGGAAATGTTGCCTTTTGGGGGCATTAATGCCGAGAATGTATTGTACATAATATGCATGGCTATCTCCCAGACAATGCAGTTCACTTGTTCTGGGAATCATCTGTTAAGCAGACATGTTTTATCGTTGCATGGATATCTGCAAGGCTAGCTGTGCAGTAATGGCAGATCAAGTACAAAGATATGCACAGCGTGGATGCAAAGGTTGATGAGCTTGCTTATGTTTCAGCTGATGGAGTCACTGACCAAAATCGTCAGGATCACGGCCCAGGTTTTGGGGACAGACCAGATTACCATGGGTAAGTGATCGTTTCACCTCGACGTACCGTATTTGTTCTGTTAAGCACACAGTTCGCGTAACAAATATTTGAGATACAAAATATGTAAAATTGACAGTGTGTACAGCGCACACCCGTTCCTGTGGTTCCTAGGTATAGCCATCTCAGCAGACGTGACTGGCAAACGATTTATGCGTCCACATAGAAGCATAAGGATACCAGAACGCTGTAAATTCTGATAATTTACGTGGACCTTTTGATTTTGTTATCACTGATGTTTGAATCTAATGTGACATTGATAGAAATTAAATTACAACCATGGATTCAACAGTCAATGTCATGGTGTTACACACTGCTACAAAAGGGATGAACACTAATTAGGGCATGTACACTTCATAGAACGAATATGATATCTCCAATGTCACCTCAGTAGTGACTCTCTAGTTTCTGCTACTTTCTAGCTACTTTTAGTTATTTTCCAGAGCTCGCTGAAGTATTGAGATAATTCACCATCGCACATTTGCACTAATTACATATTGCCTGACAGATATATCTGTTGGTTTCTGTTGTGATGTCAAATTGCGTTTTGTGTTCAATTGATATTTAAAATTTCAAGTTATCATTCTTGCCACTTATTTATATTAAAGACAATTGATCGTCTGGCTAATGCACATTAAGTTCGCGCATTGAAATACTGCATGTGACCTTGCTATTTCTTTTTTGTTTTCAATGTTTACCTCAATATCTGGTAATGTTATATGACGAGGTATCTCTGGATAAATTAACTGTTGCAAGCATAATAAATTATAGTTAGGACTATTTCCCCTGGGTAATATAATGAGGGAGGTGGTGGTGTGGACAAGGCAAGCTAAAGGGGGTCCGGGGATTGCGCTACCATTTTTTATGTACTGGCTTAAAAATGGTGCATTCTGCTGTTTTGGAAGTGTTCCTACTTTTCATTTGTTAGGAGAAAATATAATTAAAATTGAGAAACCAGATTTTAATTGTTCACCCCCAAAAAACAGGAATGTAAATTTAAATATTTTGGCGGTGTATTTGCTGTGTTGCACATCAGTGCACTGTATCATTATGTTTTAAGCATATTTATGGTTATTCTTTTAGTGTCACTTGTATAAGTGAATATATTTAAAGTAGTTTCTAAAATATCTTAGTATTTTTATTTTGTTAACAGTGTTATTATCTTGTTAATACTTTTCCTTGTATTACTAATTTAACATAGCATTATTTAATTTCATATAATTTGGAGTGCAGTAGCGCAGTGGTAAGAGCTTCGAACTCTCGACTGAGAGAACCCGGGTTCGAATCCTGTGTGGCAGTGTAGAACCTTGGGCAAGTTCATTTACTCTACATTGCTTCAGTTCACTCAGCTGTATGAATGAGTACCTGGCTATAGACAATGGTGGATATTTGTGTACGAATAGTCTTTGTGCAGTAATTGCAGCATGGCTGAATGCTTCCCAGAGAAGTCAACATGGTGTTCGATTGAACAGGTCTGCTAGGGAGTAAAGTGTAAAGCGCTTTGAGCAGTCCTGAGAACTAGATACTGCGTTATATAAGAACTTACCTTTACTTGTTTTACCTTTAATTTTTTAACATGTTTATTTTGTTAGCATTTCTTTCATGTAAAATACTGCTATGAATTTATGTAAAGCACCCAAGAGCAAATTCGATTGATCGGGTGGTATATAAGTACTTTTAATATTCCTTACTTATCGTCTTCATGCCATGTGACACATAAGGCTCGCACAAGATTTTCACCAGAACTCTATGTCTATGATTAATCGTTGTAATCACGTTACTTAATTGCCCTTCCAGATGTGCACACTCTGCTCGTGAACCTGATTGAGGACATCAGTAGGAAACACCCTCTCGATCTCAAGTCGTACATCGCTGAACTCCCGGACGATCTCGCAACCAACCTAAGGAAACAAGTGGATATCTTCCGACGCTGACGTGTCACTGCCATGTTGTTGCCGTCCACTTGATGCGTCACCACAGCCCACTTTCGTTCCACTTGTCGCTATTATTTTGCCTCTCTGTCTTCCACCAAGCGATGGCATCTTTGTTTGTTATTGTTATTTTTTGTTTATTTATTTATTTTGTTGAGCAATGCTGACGTTTACCGTTTTATTTTATATCCACCGGTGACACTGTATAATTCCTTTGACAAAATTCAGTCTATTAATATTATAAATGCTAATAGATCCAGTGTTGCAATGCCTTAATACAGATTGTAACATTGTTTATATAGACAAGATATCATCTTGTCCATATAAAAAATGTTACAATCGCGATCTTTCATTTATCAATATTTTCAAAACACGACATGGTGATGAATTTATAATGTGCTAGTTTTAGGACTTACATGAAGTCTGCTGATTGCGATAAAACACCTATGAAGGCAAAATATGTCATCGCATTTTTTTTCGCCAGGTCAAAATTCATTTATGACGGTAAATATGGTGCAGCAATCACAATCAAAACATAACGGTTAAACTTGAGGAACAGTGACTGTTATGTTATTTGGTAAGCGTCGGCATTAATGTCACTCCAGAGATGAGTTTCCTGATTGTTTATTGAATCCTCCAGCTGCAACATCGACATGTTTCCATTATTTTTATATATCGCCTGGTGTCGCTTTTAAAGAAGTTGGAAACTGTCGATAGACTTTCAGGTTTGTCAGAGCACTTCAGTCATACTTTGTAAAATGCCAGTGTGTTCAGCGAGAGAGAACGGAAGTGTCCCAGCATGCTTTGGGCACAGTCGGATATAAAAACGCTCGAAATATCGATGCTCTACCGATTGCAGTATTACTTTGTTGCAGATTGTTGTTCTTATGCGTCTGCGAACATTTTTAGCGTTCAACTGTAAAGGGACTTGTACGACAAGAATGTTGAATAAAATGTTATCGTTTCTCTTCTTATACCTGTTGTTTTTGTGTGGTTGGCTTCTGAGATGACTGCACGATTGCTGAATGAAACATACATATTATCATTTTTTTAATGACTAAAAAATATTCAAATTGATGTTACAACAATGATAATTTTTAAGTAATCAAATTAAAACACTGATTCTTTAATTCAATCCATGTAACAAAATTAGCGACAAAGTACTTTAATGTTTCATTTCCAGTGTCATTGTTTTGTACAAAACAGGAGCATGTACGGATAGGACAATGCCAGCATGTATGGGCACTATTGTGATTCTAAACATTCTGCCACAGAGAATGGACAAGACAATCCATCTTTACATGCCGGGGGTACATGAGATTTTATTGTGTATTTATTACTTTATTGAAGTTTTTGATTTAAGTTTCTGTCACTCTCCACTGATGACATGGCTGAAATGTCCATCTATCTGGCTGCTACATTATTTTAAAACATTACCTATATATCTTCAAAATATTCCCTCGTGATGCTTAATTAGTAATTAACATTATATTTAATATTATTGCCATAATGACTGGTACATAAAGCTATAAATATACAAATTTAATAACTTTTATGATGTTCTAAATTTAGTTCAACGGATATGGTACCGGTATATTAAAGACGATAGTTTGTGCACTGAAATACCAGATGTTGCTATTTCTGTTTTATTTACAACATACCTCGGTTGACATAGTATCTCTGAATAATTAAACTTTTGCAGCACTGAATAAATAGTAAATTTTTTGATATATTTCGAATTATCACTACACAATTTTTAAAAGTAACTTAGATATTTCTTCAAAAAGGTTCTTGGATTTTATTTGCAATTATCATTCTTTTGTCACAGATCAGATGTTTCAGTGGTAGTCTCAATAGTTGTTTGTGGAAGACGTATCGCAACCAAAAGATTAATCTGATGAAATGTGACATTCAGAATGTTGGGAAAATAGTTTTGTGATTTTTTTAGTTAAATTTCAATATTTTTAATTGTCATAATTCAATAACTTATACCTCGACTTTTAAAAATTTTATATAATGTATCGCCTCATATCATTATGTTAATGAAATTTTGCCAGTTGCATAGAAAAAACAATTATAGCATTCTCATAAAATGATAACTCAAGTTTGTATTGTAACCGTAATTCTTTTGGAAATATACTTATTTGCACTAAATCTATAAAATGGTGAAGTTTTTACACAAAATATTAATAAGATTCATTGTCTTTAAATGCAAGATAGTGTATATAAATGACCCTAGTTTATTAAATTGCATTATACACTTTTTGAGTTTATCCGAGAGGGGAGTCAGATTGGGGTGATATGGGGATTGTCTAACAACAAATTCCATTTGCTTCACCAAGAAAACACAAGAGTAGGGTTTTGCATAAAAGATTTATGTCAAGCGTGTATAATTTATCGATTACAGTACAAATATAACATGTTAGTGCAACTGACACCCAGCAAATACCTAAATAACCCATCAACAACAAGCATTCTTGAGCTATTTCTGTGGCTCATTGCATCATATTATGCATTTAAAAATGTACAAGAAACCTTAAGTAGACAAACTCTCCAGCACATGAATATGTGCATGTATATATAAGACCAGTATTGACAAGAACAATCGGTCGCCATAATACAAACTCGGCAGTGGAACACTGGCAGTCTTTCTCAACAAACAGTACACCGATAATGGTTTCTGTCCATCATTCATAATTGACCACTAATCAATCACTGGGCAATCTGATTCGTACTTAATTTGACAAATGCCCAACATGGAGGTACATTTTTTATTTTTCAGATTAAAAGTTGGTTGTCCGTTCCGTTATTCAGAATCAGCTTGGATGGTAATTATTAAGAGGCTGTTTGCTAAATCATTTGTCTTGAATGCGAAATCACAACTGCACTGAACATCAACGAGCTTTACGCCAGCCGTTGTATAGCCTACAGAGTTATTTATAATCTGAAATTTGTTTAATATTTTGCAGAAGAAAATTTCCAATTGCAAACACTGTTCCAGGCTTAATAAATGCAATTCGGCAGGCAGTATACCTTCAACATAATATTTATTCAAGTCTTAAACTCTGTGAATTATAAATTAATATAAAAACAAGGAACAGACGACCTACCTTTAAAAAGCATCATATATCACAAATAGTATTCTGAAACTTCTAAGCCTAACCAAATTACGTATTAAACTCGAGTGTTCATTATTGCGTTCCCATTACTGCGCCCAACTGCCAATGTAACTCGAACAATATCCAAAACTGTTTTACCAAACATAAATCATCTTTTTAATGACATCTTGTTTTTTCTTTATCAGATACAAGTTCGCTTGTTTACACATATTCCGTCAAAATGGCAGTAATAATACTTGGGGCAGTTTTACAGTGAACCAAACAAGAGGTTCAGGAAACAGAGTTCGGAATCAGGTAAGGGACGTCACACATTCCCATCAAGACTACACAGCAAAAATTGATTACACTATGTCTACCTATCTAGTCACCGGGAACATTTTGCGTAGACACTCCATCCCACCATCTCAAATCTTGCATCAACACAGTCTCTTGGCCTTGTCCAACAGCAGCATTAATTCCAGTCACGTTCGAAATGCAGTTGTATCATTAATGCTGCATCATGTCGGAACAAACGGGAGTGGCCGATTCGAAAATATCACAAACATTTGTTGGCATCACAGCCAAATGAATGGCGTTAGAAACTGAACAATCACGATGCATAGACGATCAAGTACCTGAGATTCACGATAAGTCGCGATGACAATCGCTGCTGTTAGACCGACTTGTGATGAAGCTGGGTATAATACTCGACAACAAGCAAACAGTAACACTGCTCGGTAAGTCTTTCAGTTTAGCCGCCGTAAACGTACTAGCACTCCCAAAGAAAATTGTCCACTGGCATCAATCACACTACAATCTTCTAAATGCTCGACAGCAACAGTAGCTAACATTTTCTAACAAATCCAGTTTCATCAACATTCAAAATGACCACATTTGTTTTTGGTGAATCACAGATTTGTTTTTGTGACTAGGAAAGATATGGTCCAACGTGAAACGATGTTCCAGTCGCAAATGACAGATAAACAGACGGACATAACAGCCTGTATCTGCAGCACGTTTCGTTTGATCTGTCCGAATAGTTCCAAACGACAAGACTTATCCATTATGCAGAATTCAACAATCACAACGCTGAGATTCGTCAGTCACACATCGTCTGGCTCACAAGAACTGACCACTGTTCCGCTTGACTGACGTGTACACTTTTAACGTCATCTTCTTAGAGTCGCCATCTGGTGGCAGCGAGTCATCGGTGTAGAACTCCGCCCACAAAGGGCAATGGCTGGTGGCGACTCCGCCCCAGCTCCAGCCATCGGGAATCCACGGGTTGCTCAGACCTTCTCGCACGACGCTGCAGTGTCCTGGTAAGCAAAGGGTTAAACCATGGATCAGGTGCGTGTTCGTGGACATAATGGGTTAATCAAGCAGATGCAATGGTTATTTTGGTGAGGGGAAGAGCCTGAAGCCAATGCCCCACATGGACAGCCTGCAGTAACTTTCTGGCCACAAAAAGTGAAGGGTTAAAAGATGTTCCTTAAAAAAACAATTCAGCTGTTCGTAATCAGTGTATAAAAGCCCTGTGTAGTTAGCAAATCATATTCCTCACAAAACATATCGGTAACTTAACTATGTGTTTGTGGGAAAAATAACTGGGAAAATAATTAATTATGAACTAGCACCTGGGACTATCGTTGTATTTCGGAGGCCTGGGCCACTTTATAAAAGTACACAATGGCCCACACCTGGCTGACAAAGCGGGGGAACAGATCAAGAGTTGGTTGCATTTCCAGCTGCGGGGGACAGATCAAAAGTTATCAGCATTCCCAGTTACAGGGAACAGGTCAAAAGTTATCAGCATTCCCAGCTGTGGGGAACAGATAAAAAACTGCATGGAAATAGATAAAAACCGTGTGCATTCCCCAACAAACATTCCTTTCTTTAGGATATGTAACACACACAAGGATCCATAAAAACTCCCTCCCTTATTGTCTGTCTAAACAGCTTACTAGCCTAGATGCATTTAAGAACAGTATCCAGTTGTTGTTTCATTCCAGACTTTAGATGTGATAACAAAATGTGTTTTTGTGCACATAGTTTTTGTTTACGTTATGATTTCATTCTAACCGCACTGTACATACATATATTGTATAACTAGTTCCTGTTTGCAAGCCTGGTCAACTACATCCTTGGCTCATTGAGCACAGGCTATTGAAGAAGATAAGCAGGGTCTATGAGTTTGTGATGGATGATAAACATTTCTAAGGAGTAATCACAAATATTGTTCCCATAAAGGTCAACGGAACAATCTATTCAACTGTTTAATGTTTGAAAATTGTATATATACACCTGTATATATATATATATAAAATATATAAGTATTATATATAACAATACTGCTAATGTTGTATATGCCGAAATGTGGGCTCTGTCATCCAGAGGTACAGGAGACTAGTATGGGCTCAGTCACAGGCCTGGACTTGGGATGTAGAGCCCACATTTCTCTCTCTTTAACTTAATCTCTTTAATAAACGTCATTCATTTGGCCTTATTTCATCACTACTCATGACTTGTGTTGGTGCTTGCATAAATGTATGTGTGTGTATTATATATATATATATATAAACAGGTGTGTAGACAACTACAACAAACAGTTTTTAGATAAATAAAACCATTAACTACAGTCTATGGTGTATGTAAAAAAAAGAAAAAAGTCCCAACTCACCTGTGTAGGCCCGTTGCACACCTCCCCCCAACCACATGGTGCTTTGTGACTTCAGTGTCGGTGATGACGCGTCACCGGCGCTGTACCGTACGTTGGTGTCGGTTGACGTGGGCAGGACACTGTCAAAGCCCCGACTCTTTAGTCGCTCCACGCCTGGAAGAGTGTAAGAAAGGTTACGTACATCTCAAGTGATTGACAGGGCAATCTAAAGACATGATGGGAGACGCATCTCAAGTGATTGACAGGGCAATCTAAAGACATGATGGGAGATGCAATCTCAAAATGTTTTGAAATTGACCTAACTTTCAAAGGCCTTATTTGGAATAGGTTTAAAAATTCTTTAAATTGTTTGATAGGTTGTTGTGTAGATAGATCCGTGTATTATAACATCAATTTCTTATTAAATACCTGTCAGTCAAGATGCCCTTTCAGAAAGGAAACGTTCCAGCCATATAAAGAAAGGCATTTATACATATTATAACATGGAAAATTTATTTTAAAAATTTAATAAATAACATATTATACTTGTTTTGAATTTTTAGGATTCTAGAACAAATTGTTTATGATAGCCATTATAAATAACGTAACACAGGCATGAGATTCTTCCATGGAAACACGGATTTCCGCGGTTCATGAACTCGATTTGGCCGTTTCTCTGATTCGTCCAAATCCCAAAAAAAAAAATTTATATAGGAGGGGGTGTGACTTGGCAAACATCAACAATAAAAATTATAAATTTTGTGATTGTTGTCCTTTTTCAAAAGCAAGCCGCATTCTGAATGGCCAGAAACTGCGAATCACGGCCCAGCTTACAATCCGTGCATGAGTTTTGGTGCCAAATCATTTGCGGCTGTAAGTTGTTTTCAAAGTTCACAGTCGCGTTCAGTCGAACGAAGCATGAGCTATGGTCTACGGTAAGTTGTCTGCTCTTATTTCAAACATTCTTGTATGAATCATTTACAGAATTATTGGAATTAACGTAGCAGTCGAGTGGTTTTAAGATCGTAATTTCAATAAATATTAGATCGTTTAGCCTGCCAGACGAGGCGTTGTAATGGCCTATGGGACTTACATTACGGCGCCGGCGTACGCTCACGTCACTGGCGTTACGGGTCATGGCATAATACAGCACCGTTAACGATACTTAAACGCGAGTAGTAAGCGGAATGTAAGTTTTGGCGATAACTTTAAGGTATCCTAGATGGGTTTATAGATTAATTTGGATAAAAATAAGTATATGCCAAAACTTAGTAAGTTTTCTTGGATGGGCGATAATGTGTCAACATAAAGTACGCCTGTTCACTTTAACGTATGGTTTAGGTTATTATTAATTAAATAACAATTTGAATTAAATTTACCTGACGTTGTTAATATGAAAACTTTTAGGGAATATGGCATGTACCATGAAGGATGTTGTACAGAGGGGACGAGTTGAATTTGAAGAAGCAAGAGAAAAGCAGCTGAACAGGTTTCCCAAGAGCCAAGCCCAAGGCCAAGAGGCAAAGTGCCAAAGAGACTGAAATCTGTCCCCCTCCACTCCCCAGTCCTTGCTCAAGCAGAGAAGAGAAAGAAAGCTGTGAGTGCCAGGATCAAGCACAGGCAAGAAAAGAAGTGAAGTCACATGTCCATAATGAAGACTTGTAAAGTTTACAAGTTTATGGTTTCAATGAACGCTGGTAGATGAGGACATTTGTGTGTGAATTTCAGTGTACTGTACATTAGAATTATTATTTTAATAAACATTGGTTAGTTAAAGCATTTTTGTGTATTTTTTTCACACTGACCACTTGTATAATGTAATTTTGACAATGTAGTATACACTGCTTCTGTTTTATTTTGTGATATGAAAAGAATGTGCTTTTACAGTTATGTGCATGGAACTGTATGCTTACTCGTTTTATTAATAAAGTCCCAAATGTAGTTTCTACGTTGTTTGTGATTTTATATGAAATGGAAGTTACAGGGTTAGACAAAAATAGTGTGAAAGTACACTAGATTGCATCACAAACAATGATGTCCCTAAACAAATTTCTTAGTTCCAATCCAGACCCCCTTTTCTTCCCCAGTTTGCCGGGCCGCGCGCAAATGTTCCTCGGAAATTACCTGCCTCCTTTCACATGCCTGGTAACAAATTTGCAGCAATCACTAACCTGGCTGTGTTAGGGACGTATTGAAGTCCCCCAGCAGTAGTACTCCTTTTGCATCTGTGGCACAACACAATTATAAAACTGTGAGAGTAAATAATCAGGTTTATGATAATATGCATATATATAGCTGGTCCTATTTCACGATGTCACTGAATCTGTATACTTTTGCATAAAAATGTATTTGTTACTCTTGCTTCGTGGTGGCAACTTCTTTTCGCTCACATACAACGTCAGTGAGAAACAAAGCATAAATTGTGAAATATCTTTAAAACCAATCTTAAACAAAAAAAATAATAGATTAAAAACAAAACCACTTGAAAAAATTATTTAAATATTTACATTTAATAAGATTTTAACTGAAAACTGTAATAAATAATAACAACTCGAGAATTTCAAATTTCCACTCAACCATGTAACCAAAACATTTAAAAATTGACTTCTAAATCAGACTGCCACACCTGCCATTGTGTCACACTTGACCTACCTGGCAGCTTCTTCTCGATGACTGAAACGAGCACACTGAGAGGGTCTGGTGTAGGCAGTGCCACACCGTTGTGGTGTCCGCCATCTCCCATCTGGTCACTGCGGGGGGCCACAACATGGGCATTGACCATGGTCAATGACCAGTCCTTCACCTGTCAGTACACAAATAAGGTCATTAGGTCATGTGACATCACAGTGATCAACAGGTATGCATCTATACAGGAGGGGTTTCCAGACAAAATGTGGTAAACATTAATTCAGGGGACATGTCTGACTGGAGGAATTAAAGAATTGGAATGTAGATAAAATATTTTGTTTCCTATTATTAGTCGACATGATGTATTATTAAGTTGTTCCAATAACATGTAAGCGTTCATTTACAAAGCACAGAATTGATTGTTGTAAAAAAACAGTTATATCGCGTTTTGCCACGAAACCCCTCATGTTTATATGCTAACTTTCGGGTCAGTCTGGCAGTATTTCTCTCCTCCCTTGTGCCGAGATCCACTGGCATCTTTCTACCATCGTTTGCTTCCTTTGACTATTTTGGCCTCTGATCTACCACTTGGCGATGCATTTAAAAAAAAACATCGGTAGTTATTTTGAGTTATTGACTTACTATGTGTTCGCTGTTGGTGGAGAGCCACTCAATAAAGGGCACCATTGTGGCTTTACATAGAAATATTTAGCAAGCTATGACTGGTGACTGAAGATATTAAATGGGCAGCGGAAATGAATATAACATGAAAAAAAATTTTATTCGTGTGAAGAGGAATCGTGGATCATCGCCTGTTGGAACCATATGTGGTGATAACAGCCATTTTGCGTAAATGTCAACATGTGGGACGAGGTGAACAAGCTTCCAAATGTCTAACAGGTTCAGGTAATTACTAACACCTGTCTTGTCACTCCAGCCAGACCAGGAGCTGTTAACGGTGAACTCGGACGTAATGACTGAAGCCACTCCTAGCTCGATGTATTCTCCCGCATGGTGACAATGTGACAATTACACTTTACGTGGTGACAAATAACAATCACCGTTTCCGAGAATTCACTGCAGGATGGCTGGATGGAAGGGCCTGGATTTGTCGTTAATGTGACCTTTTTATGGCTTGGGGGCTGTCGGTGGAGGGCAAACACAGCAGGATTAATTTATATTAGAGGTAATTGGCAAGGGCAAATGTTAGGTACAGAGAGGCTTCAATGTGAGAGAAGGTATTGGGATTTCACACAGAAATTGTCACTTTTGTACGTATCGCTATCAGCATTTAATATAAGAAAATTATGAATGATTAAAGTTTCGGCTGGACCAGTTTTATATGAAACACTATCACAGGATGACAACACATTGGATCTTTAACGTGAGGTTTTGTCTGTTCCATTTCCGGGAACCAGCCACAGGTGATCGTTATTTGCAGGAAGATTGTTGACTCAAATGTCTTGAAAGGGGCCGAACATAAAACAGCCTAGCAGTTAACCCAACCAGTCTTCGTAATATTGCCAACAGAACGTCTTTACAAACTGAATGTTTTATGTACAATTTGAACACTTCGCGCTTATTAAGTACGCCTTAGTGGGCTGTATACATGCAATATATTTATAGTAGTATCACAAGCATTATATTAAAAATGAGGAAATGACAACATCGTTTTAATGTCAGCTGTTGTAAGCGATCATCTCGGAACGTTGATGTCCAATATCAGACAAAATTAAGTTCGTTTGGGGAGACGGGGTCTGAGGCAGTTTTCTCTATTTCGATATTTTACGCTTCTAACCGGTTCTGCTAATATACTGGTATCATTGTATTAATACACTTGCGGCTGAGGAGGGTGGGAGGTTAAAGCCAGATGAAAGTAACTTCATCTGATATCAGACATTCTGAGATGATCCCTAATGCTACATTCACTTTATTAAAAGTTGACATTACCTTGAACTTGGCGTAGAACGGGGTGCGGAGACAGAGGTCAGTGGAGTGACTAGAGACGTCTAGCAGGCCACTGGATCTGAGTTCTACGTCACAACTAGTGTCGTAGAGAAACCCCATCAACCCAGCACGCTGCACACACAGAAACATTGCATAATTATTGTAAAGAAATACAGGTTGTCACAAATTAATATCTGCTTACGATAAAAATGGCTGCACGTCTCAGTAAAAAGGTAATGGCAACTACAATTATCACGCAGTATCCAGTCCTTGGGACTGCTCAAAATGTTATCGTTTTACAACTGTGTCATCTCAAAGTGGAGAGTTACCTGACTGGAGGAAGATTCTGGAGAGACGACACACTTCCACGATCCTCGATGACCCGACCATTTGCACACATTCGGTATTGTGGGATTGTTTAGTTCCTCGCATAACTACGAAGAAAACACGTCATGTTTACAGTACATACAACCAGGCATCATATACAAAATAAAGTGTTATTATTATTACAATCGTTTGATCTTAGAAGGACAAGAATCGACTGCTTTGTATTGTTTGATAGTATTAAAATACTGTAAGTAAATAGAGTATAATATGTCCGTTGTGGAAACTGTCAAAACTATGCAACAAATCCACTAGAGCCAGAATACCACTAAGGACAGGTAGTGGACAACTAGTCATTTGGAACTTTTATTAGAAATGTCCACTGTAGACTGCTGTTCATTTTGGACAGGTGTAAGATATTAAAGACAAATTTCACAGTGTTTTGCAACAGGTCTCTATTAATAATTTTAAATACAAAAAAGACGAACCCAACATGGAGTTGCTAACAAGTTATTTAACAAAATCATACATAGATCTGTTGTTTGTTCTTGTATTACCAAGCATGGATACACATTTTATTTTATAATTACTTTTATACATCAACACAGACATCATCTTAGAATTTGATAATTAATTATGTAGTGAACTGAACTATCAACTGAGTTTTTTTATTTGTCTCAAGTATCAAATACATTTTAAATATATATTAAAAAGTAAAGCAGGTATTACAAATGTGAGCCATATTGATTGATGTTTTAAATAAATAAATTTGAGATTGTGAGTAGAAGCCATATCTTTCGAGTTGACATGGAATGACTCAGTTGCAGCTCATACATGCACGCACTCCTGCATGCATGTATTCATGCATGCATGCATCCACACTTTACGCAGATTCGAGTATCAATTTTCCATCCCATTAATTAGACCCGCGGACCATCTCACTGAGATTGTGAACTCAAAAGAAAATCCATCATCAAACAGAATCTGTTGTGAAATTTACGGATCTTTTTTTGGAAATGCAAAAAGCTGTCACTGTATCAGGACATTATTTCTTTGACACACCGGTGAAAGTGTCATGGGGGTGTGTCTTGGTGTTGATAGCTTTCAGTACACAGGATCACTGTTAAAAAGTAAAACCGATTTTAATGCGCAAAATCGGACTTGTGAGCTCATACATACATCAGTGAAACGGTCCCCTGTTCTTAACAACCAATAAATTTATCTTTATAATTACGAGCAAAGCATCCGTGGCTAAAACATGCTTGCCAATTTCCATGTACTTGTCATAAAATATTTAATACCCCAAGGCACAATTGCAAAAACTTCAACAGCAAGAGAAAATGAGGAGAACAAACTCTTAGTAGTCTTACCACATGCAATGCCTTGCTATCTTGTAGGTCTTGCGCTGCCAATATTCTTACTCTACAAATGAAGTCAGGTGTTATCATGTTATAACTGCTTCTACCTGAGTGATCACGCTGTCAATCAAACAAAGCTGTGCTTCTTTCACACTTGAAAAACTACCGTCAAATCTACAGAACAGGTTTCCTGAACAACGCTGTCGAGAAAAACAACAATGACAGCTAATTTGTAAATTATGTTATATATAGATATGGTAGTGTCCGTCTCAGATAGACCATTTTAAGAGCCTACAGGGCATTAACAATTGCCGCTAACTACTGGCATTGACATGTACCTAATTGCCCAGGGCAAATACAGTTAATTCTACCAGTGTCTGGTTGAGAGAGTTGGCTAGATGTAAGTCACAGAGCCCACGGAACTATAGACCACACAGTTCGGTAAATACATACAATGCCTGTCTTATCAAACTTCACTGGTTTGATAATCTCCATCTGTATATATATTTAAGATTAAGATTACATGCATGACAAATCATGTGATTGCTTTTGCCATGTTGCACAGTTAATCCAAAAACAGCCGTCTAGTACTCTTCGTGGTTTTGAAGGTACATGTATCCAGACATAATCCCACAGGACGAAAATCACCCAATATGAAAAAAAAAAAAACTACAGAATACTATACTTGGCTATCAGCTGTCTTTGTACTATTTATTTTTATTAATGAATGTTGATTTCAAAATGGCTGCATTACCCACTAACATGGAGTTCAAACTCAGTCCCTCACAAGGCAAGCCCCAAACCATTTTACGATATTGACAATGTCATTAAAATGACACATTAAGCTGCATGAAATCTATCCATTCAGGGTACTATTCCTGCTTTGGTTTCACAAAATCAGATTGTCCGTGTAAAATTACTGGGAGAATTGGAACCCGAGCCACTTGCGCTGTAGTCATATGACAATGGCAACAATAAACCTTAATGCTAAGCTCGAGTTACCAGAACTTGAGAAGTCATCACATGTGTTACATAAATACTCTGTGCCGACTCAAAAGCATTCATTATCTGTTTGTTCACAACTGCATTTCTTGTCTAACATTACAGCAAAGATTCACTTGCATTCTTAATTTTAGGGGTGGTTATATGTGTTGCAAATTCCCCCAAAAACATGTTACATTATGTATGGGTGGGTGAGTGGGAGCTTGGGTGGTATCGCGAGGTAAATAAACTGATACAGTGGTGCCATCTGAAACAGATATACAGCCTGTAAACCCTTGTATACTAAGTACTACTTTTGTGGATATCAGAACCAGGCAGCATTGTGGGTAATATCTGGCATCAGTCGAATCCGGTGAGTATTGGCTGTGATTTTGGAAGCCTTTTTGGATCACCAAAAATCACATTACAAATTTTGTTTAATAACATGTAGGGGTGGTAGATTGAACCAATACGAAATACTATACATTTTGTGGAGTTTGCAAACTTATTGGTCATCTCATAATGCAGCGGTAGAAAATTCTGAAATTCACTCACCCATTTTCAAAAAGGGTCATGCATATGACTTCGCGAACCCCAGGGTTCATGACCTTGTCAGATGAGAACTGCTCCAGATTCCAGGTGGCGACTCTGACAATGGCGCGACCGTCCCTTTGGAACACAAGTGCTGATGACTTTTTAGTCCGACAAGACTTCTGCGAGAGTGGACCTCCGATATGTATAAGATCGGCCTCCATGTTGCCAAGCAAACTCTTCTG
Source organism: Paraescarpia echinospica (assembly GCA_020002185.1). Lineage (NCBI taxonomy): Eukaryota > Metazoa > Annelida > Polychaeta > Sabellida > Siboglinidae > Paraescarpia > Paraescarpia echinospica. Next base: position 26,703,281 of record CM034537.1, on the reverse strand, counting down.
TCGCGGCAACGAACGTGGCAGACTAAATATAGCCGAATCGGTGAGCCCCGAGTTTGTCAAATGCCCGTTTGCATACGGTGTGATCCGTGTACAACTGTTCTGCCCGTCCCCATGAATGAGATACGGGCGAATCGCACTCAACACTCCGGCGCTGACCCCCTTCACTCTGACTAGGTCGTCGAGCCGCTGAAACGGCCCCTTACGATCACGATACATGACAATATTCTCGGCGAGAGTCTGAGACACGCCAGGCACCCGCATCAACTGGAAGACATTTCCGACGTTCACGTTTATACACACAGTAGCGCCACCTAGCCGCGACTGGCTCTGTTTTGATGTCCGACTTATATTGTCCTGTATGGAGATATCATTGAGACTGCTATCGGGGGAGCCACCGGTCGGTCGGCGAACGCAAATCTCATCCCGCATGTGCATCAATTTCGTCGCCCCCACCCCTGAAACAAGGGCGAGATCCTCGACTTTCTTGAACATTCCGATCTGGCGACGGTGTTCGACGATGTTTCGCGCCGTGTCGCGGTTGATGCCTGGGAGCGTCATCAGCTGCTCCTCTGTGGCGCCGTTGACGTCGAGCTGGTCGGTGGCGCACGGCGCAAGCGGCGCCATCTCGTCCTCCTTGAAGTGGAAGACGGCGCTGAGGTTGCGGCGGTGCAGACCCTTCGTTTTTGGCGTACTCGTGTGGTTCTCGTGGCACATGTTCGGGTTGTCGTAGCGCGGCAGACAGAAGCTATGCACGATACCCATGGAGGCGCGCGGTGTCACATGCCCTGTGGTTGCGGTCGTGTGGTTGTGGCGCGCTGCTATGCATCAGGTGGGTGGTTCGGGTGGAACACGGTACCAGTGCAGGTCATGTCTGGAAGAAAACATGTACAGTTAGCTCAATGTATAGTCAATTAGTCATCAGGATAAAAAGATAAATTCTTACATAGCACAGTGTCCAGTCACCAGGGCTGCTCTAAGTGCTTTACACTTTACTCCCTGCAGACCTGTTCAATCAAACACCATCTCGACTTCTCTGGGATGTATTAAGCCATGTAGCAATTAATGTGTGAAAACTAGTGGTACACACCTTTGTAATCTACACTGCCAAGTTCGCCAACAACTGCCCCTACTTATACACTGCCTACTATATAAAGGGCAATCCAGGACATAGGGCAAAATAGTACCAGTTGCAAATACCATCACACACATTTTGTCGTACAATAAATACGTGAATGACTTCCCTCAAGGTTAATCCTTTGGGCACATTTTCAGCGACTGAAATAAATAGTTGTTGGGGCAAATATTTCACTCTAATTATCTTTTTAAAGGTAGAATCATGTCCATTTTAATACCTATTTGTATATACTGGTTTATGTTTTTTACCTGAAATAAACATATTCATATTCAAATTTTGAGAATCACTTGAATGAATGCCTGGTCCAACATTAAATAAGGTAATAGTTTGTTTAGTGACTTCACCGAAACTACCAGAAAGGTTGCACCAATGAGCTGGCATGTTGTAGTGGATACTGGGTAGGTTTGCTTTTTATGAATTTTAACCGTTTCAGTGCCATAGACCCGATTCCGCCGATGACTGTTTTACCAAGAAGTGCCACGCAGCTGATTGTGCCGATTTCGTTTTGTGACGTGTACTGGCATTGGCTGGTGACTATGACACCATTTTAAACTGACCAATAAGATTAATCATTACAAAAGGGAGGCGGGAGGCTGCTGGTTTTACAATTATGCTTAGATTTATACTAGTTTGACGGCAAAAATAAACCGGAAGTAGTAAAAATTAAATTTCATATTTACTATGCAAAACACGTTGGCTAACAGTCTAAGCACATACATTTTTGAAAGTAAGTATGTTGTGTCATCTGACTATTGCAGTTTTAGAACTAAATAGAAAATTATCTACACTTTCAGGAAACGTATAGTTTAGTTGGTGATATTTGAATACTAAGCGCATAATAATACAAGTTTAGAGCAGCGTGCAAGTCTCCAAAAAAATTTGGGCTGGCACTGAAACAGTTAATGAGATGAGTGACAAAATCAATTTGAGGAGGCATTTTAAACAAAAGATGGAGTGATGAAACCAAGGAAACGTGCACTCACTTTCATCAATATCCCGAAATCTGACTCGCAGTGGAGAAAAAGAACGCAATTGCAACATGGAAAAATACGGAGAACCATTGTGGTTCGAGGAACTCAATCGACGTAATACGCAAGTACTGAGGTAGGAGAAAGTATATTGCATCAGAATCAGTTAGTCATAATCAATATAAATATGGATTAGTTCTTCCGTTACAGGTCACGGCTCGGTATTAGTCATGTAAATAGACTCGTGTATTATCAAGGAGGGTGGTTTTGCACAATTGGTGGGTTAGAGAGATTCTATGACAGGTTACACATTTACACCCTGTGTGGAATGGTTTATTTCCCCCATGGATAGACTCCAGATAAATAAGGGATTTACAGCTTCTATCATCAAACAATTGGGCCAGTTCTGGACCACCACACATATTAGTTTATTCACATGTATATTTATTATATATAAATCTTTATAAGACACGGGTCAAAGTCTGAAAATAAAGCAAAAACTATGCAGCATCCTTCCACGCAGGATATAAATCAACCAGACGAACCCGAATACAGAATAAAATAGTATAAACCTGAGCTGGCCCCCCAAACAAACACAGACATAAATAAGGTGTGTAGCTATGAAACAGAGGTACACATGAACTTAACAAAGGCCCAGTGAACATAATGAGCCATTGGAGAGGACCCAGTCACATCTCTGCCAAGTGCCATAAGAAACGCCAATTATCACATCAATCAAAGGGGAGGTTTGTTGTGAAAACCGCACAACCACCCACATAATGTTTTCATAAAACACACACAAAGCCCTGGTTCTCTTGTACTCTCTGGCCTACTGATTGTTTGATGAATGTTATAATTGTTGACCTTTCCCAACTTGTAATGCTACCTTTTTGGATAGGTAGAAACATTTCCAATGTATTCTTGTTGTTATAATGATTACAGATCAATGATTTGGTCATTATAGTCACACTTGGGAATGTGCATTGACAAATCTATTAATATACCACAACTGGCCACACCCTCTCCCTTGCAAATGACCTCTCAAGTTCATTAGGAGTAAAAACATATTTTATTAGAATAAAAAAACTTTCAATCTCCAACTGCACTGTTAATGATACATCTAGTTGCATTTTACTGGATATAAAACTTGTGTGATGATCTGTAGTGATGATGTTTAAATCCTCACCAGTTGTAAACTTTCAATAGGGAAATTGTTAAGAGTATTCACCCTCCCAGGAAAATGTTTTGGCTCATGGAGACAATGCAAAGGACACATTTAGCAACCCCAGTAGCATAGTTGACAACATTCACCTGTGCTGCAGTTATTTTGAGCAGATAACTTCTTAGTGACAGCTTGGTACTGTCAGACACACACACAATAGACAGCACCATGTCAGTAGATGAGACCCGCTACAAAAACTCTTCCTTCACCAGAAACGCTCCCATTGTTCGGCTTTGAAAGAAATTATAAACGTGCACAATGGCAAGACTTTTTTAATTTCTCCCAACCATGTTTACGACTCACGCTGAGCATGACACAATACATAAACATAACGTCACCTTAGCTACGTGTACACGGACAAAGAGCACTCAGTATACAAAACAATGTCAGGTTATTGCATCACACAACACCCAAAAATAATCTTAAACTAAAAATAGCTTTCCAAAGCTGACATCACCAAAACTGCCCCACTGACTGGAGAATTCACCAACATTATGTATGCAACTGGGGCGACACCAGACAATTGAAGCAGAAAGCCTGTTATCTGGCCTGCCAATTTTACTTTATAACGCGTTGGTAGCGAGAAACAGGATCTGTGACAACCCTGCCACCTCGTTACCAACCCCCTGTGTCGGTCAGGCATGCACATCACCTGTTTGACAACTTCATGACTTTTTCTCACTAGGAATCAGTGGCAACCTATCAGATCTAGACGGCTTTCAACGTGCACCATGGCAGCATTACGTTAGCTGCTAACTCACTGCAAATGAACTGCCTGAATAACGTAGAACATGGTTTTCTGGCATGATATTTAATGAAATAAAATAATGGTGTTTCTTGTGCCGTGCCATTAGCACCATCCACATAGGCACGGAACACAATCCCATCATGAAGTGTGATGGTGTCACTTTAACTAAGAATTATTTTGCACTTTTTCCCATGCACGTCTTTCCATTACAGTAAGAGGTAAAAAAGTTATATTTCTGTCAGCCTTCAGTTTATATATTTTGAGTGGATAAGTACTGACATTTTAATTATATCGGTGTCAATGTGTTGATATTTTTACATTTCGTCTGGCTACGTAAAATAAACTGAGTCCTAACATAAAATAACTATGTACCCGGTACATGTGAATCTCATCCTTTAGGAAATGGTTATATCTAAATGTGGCATGGTGAATGGGTAAACTGATGCCCTCCGAGGAGTAAATCAAGCCTGTCCTGTAAATATTTGCTGGATTTATTACAAAATCTAAATTATGTCACGGTCGTCAGCAATGCTGACATGATGTCAGTGATGACATCACCATTCACCATTATAGCCATTCACTACAACACCATCTCTGGTACACATGCACCCACAGCTTGTCAGGCCCTCTCTAGCCGTGATCACACCTTGAAACCACATCCCCGTATCCTTAGCAAATGAGAGTGACTTATAAAGTGAGCTTCTCCATTTGTTCTGGTACATAAAATCATGTTATGCAGTATAAACTACAATCTTTATAACATACTGACCACACAAATGTGTAAACTATATTCTGTTGTTGAAATGTAGATGTTTCGCGAGGTTGAAGTGGGAGGCAGTCTGTTTCAGGGTGGTAATTATTAACAGCATCTTTGCTGAATTGGTTTTCTTGATTGTGCGTGGAAACATCGATGAACATCAAAGAGTTTTGTAATTAAACTCCACAGCATTCACCATACAGCGGAACCTCACTATTAAGGTCACCTTTGGGACCGAGCAAGTGACCGGAATGGTGAGGGGACCATACTAGTGAGGTTATTCTTCCTATTCTTTACTGTTACAGAAATAATTTGTGACTGTCCTAGGGTGACCTTAATTGCGAGGTGGCTGTATTACTGAGGTGACCGTAAAACTAGGTTCCACTGTATTCCTGAGTTGTTTACTTTTCATGTAAGAAAATTTCAAATTACGTACACCGCTATGGGCATATTAAATGCAATTTGATGGGCAGTATACCTTCATGATATTTAATAAGAATACTGCCATGATATTATTAATAAAACAAGGAAAATATAGCCTCTCTTTAAGAGCTCTGCAGCTCCTGTGCTGTGCTGTCATGTCTCTAATAAAACTCTCTGAGTGGGCTGACAGACACGGCTGTTGCACCACATGTGCAGTGATTCCGGGTAGGAAACATGGAAACAACCAAGTGGGGATCTAGGGAGGGGCTTCCTCCCACTACAGGATGTCTAAGGAAGGCCCTATCTATAAGAACTGGTCCAGAGTAAAGAAACCTATAAAAACAAACAACAACACCAGACTGTTGGTTGAGGACATCTCGGAAGAAACACTAAAACTGCTGGTCCATTCTACTACCCTGCCAGGCTAGTAAAACTATGTATGTCCATTCATATAAGACCCAGTGGTTCCAATGATATATACATCTATAGATATCTATATATATATATACATACTGTATACACTGCCTGCTCGGCATCTCTCACATGCCCGACTGGGAAGCAACTCCGGCTGCTGGGAGCAAGATCCAGTGGGTTACAGATAGAGACCAGCACACTGTTAGTCCACGACAGTTTCACATTTACCCCGTACGGGATCTTTTACTTCCCTGTCATAGACACCAGATAGAAGGGACCAATGGCTTTTAGTGTCTCTTCCAAAAGACACAGGCAACGTGAGGTGAACAAAGTAGCTTAACCTTCGAAACGGCGGAAGGTGGAATCAAACCACTGTCCCCTTGATCGACAGTACGTCGTTCTACCACGCGACTACCACACCCCCAGTAAAACTAGAAGATCCATGGAAATGAAAAACTAAATTCAACTCACTAACTCTAGAGAAAGAAAACTGAAAATAAACCACTTCTATGTTTACCCTAGACAGGGTGTTGGAGTTATATGTCAGTAAATCACACGTGAACATGTCAACAAAAGTACGCCTTACCATGACAGAATGCAGCAGCGGGTTCAACGACAGCCGAGATGACTCTGTTTGCAGCCTACCATGTTACTTCCAACAACTGGCGACAACACATCCACCCAGTCAGCTCCAATAGCACCAACACGAGTGACAAACATAGACCACAACCGACTGGTGACACAAGTCCACCCAGGCAGAACTGTCAGCTCCAATAGCACCAACACGAGTGACAAACATAGACTACAACCTGCTCTCTCATACAGAGGTTTGTGTGGAGTGTGGGTAACCACTGGTAGGTAGACCAGGGGTGGGGGACAAGACAGACACCCGCCGTCACTGAGCACACCACACAATACCTCAATCTGCCCCCGGACAATGTTTGTGCATAGGTGCATATAGGGTAATGCCACTTTGATCGGAAACTCCTGATGCTTCACAGAGACAGGCTAAGTTGTCAGCGATATGCCCACGCAGGTATGCATCACTCACTTTTGTGTACCTAATACATATGCATATGTTAGTAATGGCATAATCAATGCATGTTTAATTTATATGTGTGCATATTAATAAATGAGAGAAAACGTTGGCCTGAATGCTATATAACCATTGAATGAGGTAGGGTCACCTCAGCCTGATGTCTGTCATAATTACATGCGATAACATAGAATGGAAACTACAGATTATTATGTTGTCTTGTGTATCTCACAAAGGAGATTGTTTCATTAATTTTATTGTAAAATCATGTTATACAGTATAAGATATATAAAATATAACATACTTAACACTTACACCCACTTGAGTTTTAACGAACCATGTTTGTTTGTTGACACGTACATGTTTCAAGGGGGAAATAATTTGCATACAATGCAGTGAGCCACTTTTTAAGGCTTTCTTATGCCACATTTGGGCTGTCATTAGGGTAAGTTAGAACACAGAGTTCATACTGTACGACATAATTTTATTAACAAAATTAATGGAAAATCTCCTATTAAATAAATAACATCAAATGCTTCTTAGTCTGCCTATAAATATAATATGTTAGATGCACATAGCACTACCACTCTCAAGACTAGCAAAAACCAGTGAACAAACCCAGTCATTCACAAAGCATAGCAATCTGTAGGCATGTCTATCTAACTACCCAGGGTAATTCAAAGGAAGTTCACCTTGGACCTTTTCCCCAATATACAGCTTGGCCCAAGCAGTAACTTCAGTAAAATACACACAAATTGGTTTCGATGAAAGACCAACCTTTACCATGACAACCTCAACTGAAGCCCAGTACAAAGGTAACAGGACCAAACAGACTCATTACTCAGCGTGGGGTAACAACCCCAAATAACATAGATCTACCTACATGTCATTACCTGGTGTACACATCAACAAATGGACTAGTAAACAAGCCACGATGACTAACCCATAGCACCGAGTCCTAGAGGAACTGTGTGGTTTCCACCAACCCACACACCCTGATATAACACCAATGAACCCTCCCTGGGGGTATCTGAGCTATTTACCCCTCGGTAAACCACCCCCAGTTGGATGATTCAAGAGGTCATGGTGACATCACAAAACATGAGTTCAATCTGTTCTAAATACAACTCGTCTGTGTATGCGCACGCACGTATGTCTGTGCGTGCAGACGTGCGTGCGTCCATGTGCACGCGCCCACACAGATGCCCACCAACTACAAGAATGCCGGAGATTCCTACATAATTGTGTAATATTTCACAACACCTGCTTTCTGCCTGAGTGGCCCCAACTAGCAAAAAAACGTAGACCTCTACCACAGCCAGCCTGCCTTCATTCACAACAAATGGGTGCATGTGTACCTACGGTGAGCGGACGTTTGCAAAAACATCTGCATGTCTGTGGAACAATCTACAGCCTGCCTCAGAGAGACTGATAATATTGTCATGTTTATGAGATCTCCTAAAACATTCTTATCTAGACAAGATGGCAAACTGCTTTAACATTGTCGGAAGGGCCTTTTTAATTAAGCCGTTTTGTTTTTGAATTAGGCCTTTTTGTTTTTAAGTTCAATGCAGACCAATTTAAATACTGGATATTCCAAATTCCTTTTCACAAGGTAACAAGTGAACATTGGGCCCAAAAATTATGACACTACTAGGCAGAGACACTAAACAAGGGATTCATTTCCACACCTGTCAGACAGATCACACACAGATGTCTCAAACGACTTGTTAGCTTATCCTACTACACCCTAAGACAATGTTCTACTAACCAACGGCATGCAGGCCCACAATGGAATATATAAATAGATCACCAACCTAAAAATTGAGGATGTGTATGCTAACTATGGGGGCAGTCTGACAGTATCTCCTCCAAGGTGCTAACTTTGGGGGCAGTCTGACAGTATCTTCTCATAGGTGCTAACTTTAGGGGCAGTCTGACAGTATTTCCTCCTAGGTGCAAACTTTGGGGGCAGTCTGACAGTATCTTCTCATAGGTGCTAACTTTGGGGGCATTCTGACAGTATCTCTTCATAGGTGCTAACCTTGGGGGCAGTCTGACAGTATATCCTCATAGGTGCTGACTTTGGGGGCAGTCTGACAGTATCTCCTCCTATGTACTAACTTTGGGGGCAGTCTGACAGTATCTCTTCATATGTGCTAACCTTGGGGGCAGTCTGACAGTATCTCCTCCTAGGTGCTGAGATCCACCCGCATCTTTCTGTGTTCATTCACTTCTTTCTTTTTTTTCTTATCTACCAACTGGTGTTGTATTAAATGAAAACAAAGGTAGTTATTTACATCATGTGTGTTGCTAATGGTGAGCCACTCACCAGAGGGTGCCGATGTTGCTCTACGTTTGCTTTACCTGGATATAACAAGCATACCATAACTGGCGGCTGCAGAAATTAAATGTACAGCAGAAATGAGTTTAAGATGAAAGTATGCAATGGTGAAAACTACTGTCTGGTTTGTGGCTCCTTGAATCGGCGTAAGCTCGTCTTCTTTAATCTTATATCAAATTCAACAAACATGCAGTACACAAGGGCAAAGCAATTAACTTTACACTTTATGAAAACTGACAAGGTTGTACAGTATCTAATAACACGCTGATTTATTCCACCACCACCCTGTCTCCATGTGAATTAGTATTTGCCTCCACGAGAGAGCACAAGAGCCCGTTAATGTAACAGATACATTGTTATCAACCATCTGAAGCACGCTGACACTCACAAACGTTTATGTTGACACCCTTCACCAGATCATCCACCTCGACCATACAAATAAAGTCATCTGTGGAATGTACTGAGCCAGATATATGATAGACACAGCAGGAGGTCAGCTCCAAGGATTTATGCTCAGTGAACCTTATGGTCTACCTTTACCTTCACAGTTACACTGTAGTGACTGTACTGAGTTTCAGAAATCAGAATCAAACTGTTGTAAGAATAACAGGGGGTAAGACCACATTTAAATTTTACATAGGCGCCCATTATAACGTTTCCTTCATTTCCTGCAAAATTTGTCTAACAATTTTCTTGAAAATTTCACAGCATATTTAACCTCCATTGACAAAAGTGCTGTGGAAAACTCTTTTTTCAGAAAAATCCACCCAAACCTGACACCCCCAATTTTGCCCCAATCTGGTGACGGATTTTGAAATATTGGTGCGTTCTGCAAAATAGCCACTGTGCGAATACGCAAGCGACTAGAGTATATTTATTGCTATCTCGTGAAAGTTCTAATGCAGTAGTACATTCAGTATTCACTGGACTAACATGTGCCATGTCAAAGTGCTCGTAAAAATTCACACATCGTACCAAAACGGTATTTTCAAGGGCACTCTTTCGGTGGGTAATGGCGGATGAATCTTTAATGTGGTCTTACCCCATAGGGTTTGGAGAATTACAAGAACAAAGAGGGTGGATAGAAGGAGACTGGATGACTTGAGGGAAGCAGTGTACCTTAAAGAAAATATTAGTAAGAAGCCAGATGATGTGGGCAGTTCACTTGATAAGAATGGATACAGGCAGACTACACAAGAGAGCAGAGGTGGAGAAAGACCAAGATTGCAGGAAAAGGGAGGAGACAACTTTGTAAAGAAGGATTTTAGAACAACACCAGAATGTGAAAGTTGGACAAGGGGCTGCTCGTGTGAAACAAATACAGGGCAAGAACAGAAAGAGCTCTACAACAGGCCATGACCTAGACCCACCCTGTCATGTACAACAGGGCACCAAGAAGAAGAACAAGAGGAAATTGGTTCACTGGATATAAAAACCTGTTCAAAGTTGCTTAAAAACAACATAATTAAAACATAATCACTATAATACAATAATTATTTTACATATAATTTTTTTAACACAATAAGAATATAATTATATGAACTTCTATAAATCTTGTCATTCTATGAATTTCTATGGAAGGCTACAATTAAAGGCACTGGTTGGGTAATAAGAAGCAAACATTATTATGCTAGGCTTTACTTCCAATTTCTTCCCGAGATGACACACTACATTCCCTCCACCCCCAGGACACATGTAGGAGTGGGAGTCCGGCAACACCCTCACCCCCTCTGTGAGTCAGAGATTTGACTCCTTCATTTCAGTCACAACATTCACAGATAATGTACCAGGAATAGATTAGATATTGCCATATTGCCAGTAAGTAACTCACCTTGTTTGGTTGGAGCAGTGACTAATGAATGGCAGGCGTTTTACAGTTAACAAGATCACACAACAAGAAACACCTGACTAGTTACCACAATGGGGGCCACTGAGGTGTGCATTATGGGCAGTCTCAATGGCTCAAATTTGTTTATTTTCCAATTTCCAATAAGCATTATGCTAGTTCACGACCACCCAAGGCCCCCAAACATTCCATTTTGGTCTTCTTTTTGTATAGGACATAATCCATAATTAATTTTATGGTTATATTCGGAAACTTACTTGTAAAATTATTTTAATTAATATATTTTAAGTAGTTTTTTTAGAATATCTTAATAAAGTTAATTTTTATTTATTTTATGACCTTCTTTATTTTAACGTGTTTATTTTGTTAGCATTTCTTTTTATATTTTGCATTTGTGTACACTATTCTTCATAATATTCGGGCTTGTAAAATACTACTATTATGTATGTATGTAAAGTGCACTAGAACAATCTCTAGTATAAGTACTTTTATTATTATAATCATCATCACTTCTAACTCTCGTTTTCACCCAGAAGCAATATGCACAACCAAAGCCAGTATTTAGAATTGATGGTCCTCTTGTGCAGCTTTACCTGAGATCATACTAGAACCGAATATGTACTCATCTAGATGCTAACAGTATCAATGAAATGCAATCAGTTCAAACACTCATTTAATTGAAATCCTAATTCGTAGGTAACATGTCTCAAACATTAACCCAAAGTCCCAAACAGATCTACTAAGCCATTTCTAAATACATTTACTTACTATTAGTACATTAGTAACATTTGTTATCATGTGAAAAAAACCTGACCCAACTGTTAGGATTTTGTTCTATGGTCTCCTACCACCTCTAGAAAGGAGAGGAATTATGTCCATGAGGGGTTATGTCCATGAGGGGTTATGTCCATGAGGGGATACAATAGGGGTTGTGTCCTTATTCCTTTAGCACTGATTACAGCCACTGATACAAACATAATCATAAAGCTTAACCACCCCTTTCACTAAGTACAGTCATGATCACACCCTGCTTACTAATGTGTAACAGTGACTTCAATGACTCCTTGGCTTTGTAGTGGTTTAATTCCACAAGACCAAACACAACAGTCTCTCAACACTTCACATTAAGGGCCAGGCTTCATAAACATCCCTTAAGCTATCACAACAATGACCTGGTCCACTTTATCTTATAACCACACTGTTACCAGTAATTATGTTTTTACAGTGTTTGGTATTAATAGAAGTGTAAACCCACAGCTTACCTACACCAACATAGTCACTGTCTAGCTGCAGGGTTCAAAGCCACCCATTAACCAGGCTAGACAATGCTAGACAGCCTAACATCTTGCCATTCTAAGTGCAAAATAACAACTCAAATGTTGAACTATGACTCTATTGAGGATTAGATACAACATGTAAAGTTCTACACTCAACTTGAGTAATCAGAAGAAATCACTCTTACCCAGCGTCATTGACACCACTACAGGTCTACCAGGAAACTTCCAACACTACCAAATGCCATGGAACTGGGATACTGTGGGTGCAGATGCACTGGGACAACCCGGCTGACCCTTATCCTTGACTGTCTGCCCACGCCTGAGGCCAGGTCATCTGCTCTTAACTTACAACTGCCCACTGGTTAACCACCCATGTTTACCTCCTGTCCGCTCTCTCAAAGTGCCTCAAAGAAGGGTTACCTTACTTCACACCCAGAGGGTATCAATGCTTAACTATATATTTCATTGTTCCACTGTTTATGGTGGATTAGCTTACAAATGCGCTTTGTGTTTACACCTAATCTGAAATTACACTTTGCATTTATGTTTAATAAATTCAATTCAAACCTCCCCTACTCAGTGACCTTAAGTACCCCTACAATCATTGTGACAGTATTCTTACAGTGGATCCGATACTGAATATAATTACATGGCTAAATATGGATTTCAGAAAAGTAGCCCCAAATAATGTGACAATTTGTGTGAAGAGAATCATCAGAAAAGCTGTTTCAAAAGAAGTTATCTCTTGTTGTATTTCACAGTCAAATTTACATTGAAAATGTTCTTCAGTCACAAATTTTTTCCAGTTCAATTATCTTGGTTTGATGAGTCAAATGACACATGACTTCATGTGATGTTATCATTTCGTTCACAAGAAATGTATAACTTATAGTTGATTTATTATAAAAAATAGAAATAACCAAATCTTATACAACTTCATTAGTTCACCAAAATGAAGCGGAATGTTAATTTAAAGGCAAGTTCATATATATTATATAGCATGGTATCCAGCCCTTTGGACTGCTCAAAGTGCTTTACACTTTACTCCCTGGCAGACCTATCCAATCGAACACCATCTCGACTTCTCTGGGAAGCATTCGGCCATGCAATAATTTCTGTGCGAAGTCTATTCTATTCCAACACAAATATGATATATCCACCAGATACTTGGTAGCCATTCTACAGCTGAGTGAACTGTAGCAATGAGAAGTAAACAAACCTGCCCAAGATTTGAAATGCCAGCAAGAGAATTTGAACCCAGAATCACTCGTTTGAGAGCCGAATGCACCAACTACTGCGCTGCAGCATTAAACAATTTTAAATATTTCGGTGACGTAACAGAAACAACCAGGCGGGGGGTCATGTAGCTTCATTTCTAACATTGCAGCAACTAAAAAATCAACATGTTTGTGTGGTGTGTGAAAACAAAACCACACTTACAGTGTAAACTGGACACCCAGACAGGTAATTGGCCACCTACGCACAGGCTGGTGCTGAATATTTAAAGTATTTTATTGAATCATACTACATGTAGCATGCACTAAACAAGTCAATAATGCAGTTAGTGCATTGACATGACAGGACAATTCGGACCATGTCAAGATCAGACCTGGGTTCAATTCTTAATTGAATTTGAATTAATCAACAAAATGCACGAATTTGAACTGAATTGGAATTGAATAAAACAAAAATAGATTGAATTGGAATTAAATCCTATAAAGTCAGATGAATTTAATGAATTGATCGAAACAAAAAATAAATTTACGACATTTTTCTACATAAATTGAGACGTATGAAGTTAAACTACAACATTTTTGGATGTGTCTTTTTGGTGAAATAAAACAACGACCAGCAGAACTACCAGTATTTACAGGCACAAAAGACAAAACATGGGCTGCAATTCTTCTTCTAGGAGTTCTCTACCGTCTCAGTCTCTGTGTACCCCAGTTTTATTAGCAGCATAGGACAGAGCTTTTATGTGCTAATGGGAATCACTACTAATTGGCCTCATGAGACCAAAATTACTGTTTGTTATTGAATTAGCATTTGCCTATGTCCAGAGTTCAGCATCCCCTTTGTTCTTTAGCCAGGCTGCAAGGTGGTACCACACTAGATACTGGTGCAGGTTGTTATAATCCTTCAGAACACTCAGATTGCAGTACTTGGCACATGGCCTGCTTAGCACTGGCTCTTTGGAGAACAAAGCAGGCATTTAGTATGCACTTCCTGGCTTATGCTTAACCAAACAAATTAAAGGAAATTTTTTTCCAGTGGATTCTCACTGGGGCTTCATAGCACACCAATGTGCAGAAACTTAATAAATCACAACAAAACAGCTATTGTTGCAAATTTGAATTATAATTGAAATTGAATGAAATGAATTGATCCTTTTTTGTGAGTATGTTGAATTGAATTGATCCTTGGTAAATACACATGTATTGGAATTGAATTGAACCCAGGTCTGGTCAAGATCACCGTTTTTGTCGGATATAACACTCAACCAGTTCTCAATACCACCGGTGATATTAATTAATAAATGGCCACATATGTTTAATTAGTTGATCATGAATGATTAATTATGTGATCACATTATCTCCGATGTTCATGTTGGTAAGTTTGAACACAGCACCGGATTACCTTTTTTATTACTTGAGGAAAATCAGCATGATTCAGTCAGTGAGCTAACCATATATGAATTATAATAATACTCGTTCACATAAGGATTCATGACAGCATCAGACCAACCATAATTTTTGTAATCATTTCATTTTGATGGGCTGCTGAACAAATCATAAACAGATGGACTATTAATCATGATTTTAGCAACAAGGGCCATTAAACCAAGCATATGCCTGTACATGCAGACAGCAAAAACAGTGGACATTGTTCACCTATTCTTCCTCACTTCAGATGAAACAATACTTACAATGGACAAATTAAAAGAAAACAGTACACACAACAATGCTGGGGTTGTTTGTAAGCTACAAGGTGTGTGCAGTTTACCTGTAGATAACTAGCATTCATGACAGAGCATCAGAAAAAAGATAAGGTGTCTGCTAGTTTTGATATCTCATCTTGGCTGTATGTAGTTAAACCGTTGCTAATCCATAGAATGTTTGTTGAACTTTGTACACATATGCATGATGCATACACACATATCCACACACACACACTAACCTTGCACACAACCAACTTCTCATTGGTCAGTCAATGCCTAGGAGAGAAATATATGACCCTCAATATTGTATCAGAAAGGCCAGAAGTGCACAGGGTACTGTTGCACTCCAGAGTGCGGAAAGTTTGATGCATCAAACCGAAGACTGTTTACCTGGCATACTGATCTATGTTTATACACACAACATGTGGTAGATTACAATAATCACATGTTGCACTGAGTCCCTCTCACCCTCCACCTTGCCGTTTTCGCCACACCTCAAGGCAGCTAAATAACTTATGTAATTCATTCTAAATCATGTACTTCTGTGGAGAACTACATACAATAAATACTACTATTATGTATATATCATAATGAAATTTATGATGCAAATGGTGGCTATTATGAACACAACAATCTGGTATCCAGTAAGTATTAAGAAAACACATCTTACAGTTACAGTGCATATTAACACAAACATGTTCCTTCTTTGAACAACAGACAGCAATGCTTTGTTGTGGCCTGACAGGGAGAGGGGGGCAGTACAAAGTACTCCCAAAAGACTAGGAAAAGTAAGCGGAATGTGCCCCATTATGGGCACATTTATTGACACAAAGTGTCAATATGCAATGTTTTTACCCAGACTCAAACTACACAAATGTGTCAACTGTGTAACATGTAGTGATACCAATTGGCAGCAATTACATGGGTCTATTCAAAATTGTTTAACCACAATGTAACGACTAAAACTGAGTAGGGATTCGTTCCCACCAGTCATTCAAGTGAAACCAACCGCACAGTTTTGTGGCCAAAATCATAAGTAATATTTGTCAAAGTTTTTGGAGATTTTATAGATTAGCAGCCTTTTTCCTCTATGACTGAATACATCATCCATTCAATACAACCTACAGGCATTACTCTATATATTATAGTCTTTGTCCAGCTATTAGTGATTAATCTGATAGTAACATCCGTTTAAACTTCTTACATAACAATGTGATGAATTGTACTTTTGTAGTGAAATCACATGTCCATTTACTAGTAGCCATTACCCAATGACCTGAAGAACTGGCTGTGAAGATGTTATAAAGGTACAATAAAGAATTAAGACCAATCTTTGTCTTACACCACCTCATGAAATAGGAAGCTTGACCCAAATATAGCCAGCAGTATATATGTATATATTATAAGGCAGTTGAAAACTGACTAAGCAACAAAACAGACATCCAGTCCAGATAGCAGAAAAGAAGAACTACCGGACACAACAATATTGAATCACAAATCAAGTATCATTAGAGATAACAAAAACCACACCGATCTCTGACGAAATAAAAAGAATTCCAGAAAAAGACCCACAGGAAGAAACAACACAAACCATAAAACAAATACTAAGAAAACAGACAAGAACCACAAACCACAAACCACAAACCGAGACAACAATAACTATGTACAATAGACTACAATAACTTTGAATAAGTCATTAACCACAGCTCTAACCACGTAGCAGACAATGAGCACAAAAAAAGACAATATAATGACAGCTACCACAAGAGACGGGAACAATACCACCACATTACCCAGGTTTCCATGCAACAGCCATACAAACTTCAATAACCACTAGTTACCAGTGTCAGTCTTACTAAATACCTCTGAACTTGGTTTCAGCAACAGCCATAGTCACAACCACCACACCACTCTGCTGACACATGAATCAACCGAATAACTGGCACCAACGGCATTCACGCACAGGAGAATTTGCTCCCTCCAATTACGCGTAGTCATCAAGTGAAAGCTGCTTACTACATGTCACATGACTGTCTGTGTTATGACCGTCGCCACATGACAGCACAGTGTGTATGGCGGAGTCTGTGAACAGTCGCTCATGCATGACCAAATAATCATTACCAATCATTGGTCCAAGCTAAACCCAGCAATCACTGTGTGTCTTGCATGTATATATAACCGAGACAGTAAGTAAATAGTAGGATGGACTTTTATTATTGTACAGTATGTTTTTAGTTGTAAAAAATAAAGAGATTGTTCAATTATTAGAAGCTGAAAAAAAAGAACCAACTGGTGCATTATTGAGAAGCTTCCAAGAAACATGAATCTCTTGGCAACTTTTTGCTTTATTCTGTCAACACACACGTCTGCTTCAAAGAGAAGATCAGTTAGACCAGATAGAACCCAGCGTGTCTCATTGTAAGTACGGCTACCTATGTTTTATGCTGAGTACTTTAATAAAAGTGTTGTACCAGTGCTTTCAACTAAACAGCATCATTTATGTTACTGAAACACCACTACTAAACCAAACTTTGAGAAAATATAATGTTTTAACAAGTGTGATTTAAAACTTAAAATTGTACAGCACTGTTCAATATTTTTTCGTTATCAAAGACATGGCACAATTTAACTGCATGTTTATGTTAAATTATAGTTAAACTTTGTACCCACAGCCAAGTAACTGCAGAGTCAGCTAATAAACATGCGCATATTTAATATTTACACAGGGTCTTATCACTTATCATTTTAGTAAACACATATCTAGATTATGTCCATAAATTTAGCAAAGGCCAATCCTTCTCCTTACATTACCCTTAATCCTAAAATCATCACATATATCACTCGTACTAACTGGTAAACAGCTATTCTGAAAATTTCCAACAACCAAACAACGCGAAATCTGCCCCACACCATATTGGTCATTCTGACAAAAAAAGCTAAATTAAGACAACATTTTGATCAAAACTGGTTCTCTCGGGTAGAAGGAACCTGCAGCTAAGCCTTATATTAGTTTGGCCCTGAAACTAGCCGAAGAAGACTTTAAAGTTTGACACTGACATTGATACTTTCCCTGGTAATTGTCCTTTCTGTTGACACCAACTTAAGTTGAGACTGAGTTGCATGTCTTGTTACTGGCCTCTGCCCTGGTTCTGCCTGCCTAGTACAAGACTCCAAATCATTGTTAATTTACATAGTCAGTCTTTTTGTAGAGAACACGAATGAATACAGTGAGGATATCAAACAAATTGGACATCTTCCACCAGTGTCGCCTTCGGTTCATATTGGGCATATTATTTATGGACAGAGCACATTGATTGAACAGCCTATGGACGTTATGTCCCAAATGTCCTAGATTTGGAGCGGTATGTCCCAAAACGCTTGGACGATTTGTCCCAAATTTATTTTACTTTTTTATTTGCACGTGGGAAAAGCAAAGGGAAACTCAAAAATCATCTTTTTGGGCATGTGTATTTAAAAGAATTAAAACAAACTAGTCAGTGGTTAAACCAGACTGTGGTCTCAAAGTGGAAGTTTCTAACAAAATTAACTGGGAAGAGTAGGAACGCATGACGTCTGTCTATCCATGAAAATGGTGCAGCCCATCCAACTAGAATTTTGTGTTTTCAACAAGGTTTTTCTAGTAAACTTCTGGCACAGTATTCTTAATAGTAGTAGCAAATGGTTAGGTTTCATTAATAGTTTTAGATGTATAGTCAAACATATATTAATTATTTATTATATCTAAAAAACATTACCCTGAACCAATTTGCATGTATTACAGGGGGAACATAAACAGGTATTAAACTTCTCATTGAGAATGTAACATCAGACAATTCTAATACAAATCTGACACACCAGATCTGCTCAGTTCCTCTAACTTCTATTCAAAGCATTGGAGTGGGAGTTAGTAAGTACTTGATTATCCACCTAGGCCTTCTCATAATCAAAGTCAAATGTAAACCAACTTCAGTCAGATACTGTTGATCTTGAATGCTTTGTTTCAATGCAATTAGGTGTACAATGCCATTATTCAAACAAAAGATCTGCTCAGTGAAGCAATGCAAGAGTACCAAGCCAACTACTATGGCCTGCAAATCCTTAACATGCACAAATCAAAGGATAGACTACTTGAAACAATCTGCCAGATAAAGCAAAGCAGGTGTTGTGAAGCCAATTACAATAGCCTCCAAATATTCTTAACACACGCAAACCAAAACCAAGGAAAAAAAGCTCAATAACACAATGCAAGAGTATAGGACATCGATTACTATGACAATTAAAAGGACACTATAATAATTTCATGGTAATTGAACAATTTCAGGGTAACATAAGTGCTGATTTTAGATATGTTATAAAGGTATTATTAAAAAAATAAAACAAACAAATCACAGATGCTAACAAATCAAAGGACAGGGACAAATTCAGGATAATGTTACAATTTCAGGGTAATACAAGTACTGATATCATTTTTATATGTAACACACATGTATGCAAAAACAAAACAGTTTACTTTCACGAATGTATAGAAATGAAGTCCATGAACCAATAATTGTTATCTCTTTATTAGACATTTAATATATAATAGTTGAATATATACAGTTGATTTATATGTATACACACACACACAGGTTTGACAATACTATAATGAGTTGTGCATTCAGACCAAAAGTGGTGCATTGCATTGCGACCACGCCGTTGGAGCATTCCGATCATGTAATTGGAGCATTGCGAGTATGTTTCATACATTCAGGCAGTGGGGTAGGGGTCAGTCCACTGTTGGTTTTCCCATAGGCGACCATGTTAACGTTTTGTCTGATTATAAGAAAACGTGACCTATAAAATGTCTTAAACTTCTCACCTGCTGTTACCATCATCTCATTGACATGCCGATAGATTTTAACAAAAATTGCATACTTCCAGCTCTCGTAAAATGCCTGTATGTATGACACCCGTCAATATTTACAAATGCCGGCAAGAATTACTCCGCAAACAGGTCACACAGGCAAATTGCTGCCAAATATCCTTCCGCTTATTCAAATCATCTAGAAATCCACCATTTTGCAGTCAACACCTTCTACAATCACACATGAAAATCTCCCTACTCAAATGCACTTATGTCACAGCATGTGAGTTTTATAAAAAATCATTTCTCAAAAATACACTGCATTTTTCTTGTGCAATGGACAGGAAGTCTAACTAGAACATGACCCCGGTATTCCACTACAAGTCGAAGCAAAATTAGGGCGCCACCTAGCGAATGACATGAACACTGATGTTAGAAACGACAACGATGTCTGCGGATTTTTGGCTACAAAGCTAAAAATATATGTACCTATTTGATCAGAACAACGAATTTTAAGCATAACCGTGACATTTATTATAATTTACAACGAACAGTACAAATCGTCTTTTTTTGGGACATAACGCTCCTTTTTTGAGACATATCGTCCACAGTTTGGGACATAAGCGACTTGGAATATAAGCAACTTGGGACATAACGTCTATAATTCGATTGAACACCAATGGCAATGTCAAAGAAGTCACAAATATCTTGTGAAATGGCCGTACCAGATGAAAGAACCTCGTCGCTAGTGTATACTTTTTGAGAAGAATGACATCATCACACATCACTAATATTTGTTTAGGTCGTATGAACTGAGGTGGATCCGGCCACACACTAGGTGTGTACAACTACAAGGCCAAGGGAGTCGGCGCTGAGAAAGACCCGACCTAACCTGGTAAGACCGGCGTAACTCCGTAGCGTAAGTGCCTAGTCTAGTGCCGGTAATTAATCAGGCATCACACTCCGTCTCCGGTTAAAACTTAAACGTGACATTAATTGATACATTTAAACACAGCAAACAACATACAGTTCAACACATTTACATTACAAAGCCTTCCTGATTAGTCCGTTAAACAAGCAGTTTTTATCCACGAAACCCACCTGCATCAAGCCATAGCTATCTTCGCGTACTTTGGCGGCGGCTCTCAACCGGAAGTGAAATATTATCTCTCGAAATAACCGCTTCGCTGGTTCACTGGTCTCCCACTTAGCGTCGCCACTGAACCAGAATTGCATGACAGGATTTCTACCAGATATATTATACCCCTCTCTGGCATAATCTCTTTGTTTCTACTAGGAGCGCCAAACTGGCATATTTTAATCAACAAACAGAGTCCGCCACAGAGACATGTGAATTGAAATGTATATTTTTGGATAAATAGATGTGTTAATTTCATATATTTTGTTAGTATAATATGTGTCATATAGTAATAATATGTTGCATGTACATGCATGTGCACGTAATTTAATTTGGGGTAAAATAACCATATTGTTCTAGTTTAGAGAAAATGAAATGTGTGTTGTTAAAGATTATCAAGGCTATGTTTGGCAGAAGACTTCAGTGATTTAAAAATCAGTAAGCCTATGCATGCGTGCGGGCGTGGGGGCGAGTGCGCGCCCGCGTGTGTGCGTGACTGCATGCGTGCGTAAATACATTTGTATTCATATAATTGTATGTGCGTACACACGCAAGTACACATAAACAAACTCAAATAACGTGTGCAAGCATGAGAGAATAACTACCATATTCCTATTCGATAAGTCATATATTTTCTATGTGACACAATATTACGAGTTAAATCAATTTAATCGTTTAGTATTTAAACGTAACAGTTACTATTATATTGAACCAGTACGTCGTTGTTTGCAATAAACATTACAAACAACATTATGTGCATGGCCTGCATCAAACTTTGCCTCGCCAACACATTAGAGTTAATATATATAAATAATAATATAATAATTATGTGTGCACTAGTGCAAGAACGGTCGACAATTGCCCAGGATTGAGCATTGAGAACATCTCAGGATGTTTTTCTGTAGTTGCTTTCCAATTTCTCTGTTGATTGTTGGTGCTATTGTTATTACTGTTAGCGTTATTATTTCCGCTTTGCCTTGTCTAGTTTAGCTCATGTCTGGAGATTAGACTAGTTTGTGAAGTCGTAGTTGCATAGGTCTGGATAGTCTCTCCAATTTTTTTTCGGAGACGGGACTTCAGTTGGTAAATGGTCTGCGCCTGAATTGTGTCTTCCGATAATGAGTTCCACGTACAATTTTACCATTCTGACGGAGAAGAAAGAATGCCTGTTTCCTGTTGAGCTATGTGTTTGTAGTTTTTTCAATGTGGCCTCTTGTGTTACCATGCAGTGGCGTTCAGGATCATTTGCTATGATGGACACAAATGCGCATCTACAATCCTGGTTGATCGACTCCATTCCTTTGATGATTTTGAATATTTGGATTATGTATATTCTTTGTCTTCTGAAGTTCAGTGTAAAGACTTAATTGTAACTTTTTTAGTCTGCGCTGCTGTATGGTAGTTCTTTAAAATTTGTTTCTGGCACTAGTCGGGTTGCTCGCCGCTGAACTTGCTCGATGAGGTCTTGGTCTTTCTTCAGGCGAGGGAACCAGACACAGGATGCATATTCCAGGTGTGGCTTGACCATTGCTTTGTACAGCAGTAGCTGCATGGGAAAGTATCCTTGTTGAGATGCCGGTACGTTCTTGCTAATTCACATCCCAGAACTTAATTGGTTGGCCTTCTTGACACTGTTCTCAGTGGGGTGACAGAACCTGAGTTGTTGGCCAATGGTTATTCCGAGGTTCTTTTCTGAGGTTACTACAATATCATCGACCATGTGATTGTCTCCCTGTCAATGTTGCAGCTAGTGGTATTCATTCTGCGGGTTTGCATGCCAGATGTGGAGAACATGGCATTTGTCGGAATGGACATTCTGTTGAACAACTTTGTTTTTTTGACATAAAGAAAACACTTTGGGAGCCAGAATGTCAACCAAATATGGCCTACAATTGATATTCCAAACGCTCCACATGTTTATAATTAGCATCCATTTTTATGGGCTTTCTGGACATTTTGCTGGGCAACAGCTAGGTCACGTGATGGATATATCGATTGGTGACATCATTGACTACATGGTCAGCGGGGACGAGTTTAGAATACAAAATTATGTAATGGTTATAACGAATGCCCATGCATAATTTGTTGCTCCATGTATGGATGTATCACATTACTATTCGAAGATCCCAGCACTGCGAATAAGTCGAACGCTTAAATCATGCCGAGAGCCGGCCTGTGCAAATAGCTTGTTCCAAATAATATTCATGTTAACCGGAAGTAAACTGCATTTCCGGAGCATAAAATTGCATGCTGTAAAACTAAACATTCTGTGTAATGTTGTATTTGGCTTCATAACAAACAAACATTTGACACACAGTTGCATTGGCACGTTGGCACAGGACAAAGTTAATGTTGTAGAACTATGGAAGATTGCGCCGAAGGATGTAGCGCGCTATGTTCGCAATCTCCGCCGTCAGACATCGCGTTGACATTTGCATCGCCATCTGAGGTACCGGTGGCAACAACAGTTGACGACTCCGTGGTTGAAACAGAAGGTGTCGATCCAATTGCACCTGATGAAAATGCACTGGCTGTAATATCCAACGAAGCGATGCTGGGAGGAGACCAGGCAGTGATCCATCTACAAATCCACCAGCAGGAAGAGGTGGAAGATCCTGTCAACGGAGATGGTTTTATTATTATTTAAATATTATACATAAATTCTATATTTGTAAGGTATCATCTCAGAACATTGATGTCCAATATCAGACAAGATTACTTACATCTAGGGGAGGGGGATTAGAGGCAGTTTTGCCTTTTATGCTTCGGACCGATTATGAATTTATGTTAATGTAGACTGATTATGTTAATGTATTGATATAATCACATCAATATTTATAAACTTTCATCTCAGGAAAGGGGTGAGGGCTGAGGCCAAATGAAAGTAATTTTGTCTTATATCGGATATCAACGTTCCGAGACGATGCCTAACTGTCGGGAAACATCCAAACAGTGACATTGTAAAATCATAGATGTGTCTGTGATGGTTTTATGTAGTATATTTACATTATACATTAGGACAATTCTGATCGCAAGATCCATTTGTTTCCCCAATGTCCCAGTAGTTAATAAAATAATACACCTTTCTTCTAGTTATTAAACTGGCAGAGTTATCTGTTCCTCAGTTTGAATATAATGTTCTTCACTGGGGTTCTTAATTCTATAATAAATATGTTAAATGAATGTTTAGGCCTGCTGCCCACCAAATTGCATTTAATAAGCCCAAAGCAGTGTTCACAACTTGAATATTGTACCTGGGAAATGAAATGTTCAAATTGTATAACAAAGCAATACATTTGTAAACAGCCATTATTGGTACTTATTAGTTATTACTGAAGTATCCGTCCACAATCCATCGCTCTCAAACAATGCCTTTGAAGAGAGATGATTCTTGCACTCTTGACCACAAATTGGAGTGGAATACACCTGAATTAGTGAACTTCCCACTAAAAATAACCATCTTAGGGCTGCTTCCATTTTAACCTCATTTTGAACTATTTCAAGCAAATGGTGTAAAACATTATGGTGGGCATGCCTTCAATGTTGTGGAATTAACAAATTTCGCATGACACTTGTTTTACAGGTGACGTATCTGGCCAGGTGTTCCTCATCTACCAAGATATTCACACCTGTGGCACCTGCAGCAAACACTTCCTCGACATTGTAGATTTTATCATCCATAAAAGCCTGCGTAAGTTTTTCGTTGCAACTACCTGCCTAACTGGGGTGCTGTGAAAGTGTAACCACTGTTCTACAAATCTGCAATTTTTAATTTGGCACTGCCAGTGCCATCTCATCTGTTGGATGGATTAGAACCACATGTACAATCATATTCACCATCTGCTAGGTGGCACCACATGTAACAGCGTACTGATACTGGTCTTCTGTTTTAGTGTGTCATACAGTCACAACTGGCAGAGTCAATTACCCAGGTAGTTAGGAAAAAGTACAACAGTTGAACTGATTCAGCAAACTTGCATTGCGTAGAATACTTGCGAGTGGAATTGTTGTCAGGCTGCCACATGGCTTGCGAGGATGGCCAACGTATTACAACATGTTGCCATCATATTCCCTACATCTAAATTGGCTAAAAAAATCTCCTAAGATTACTATTTGCTCAGCTGTTGGCAAAATGGCTAATAGTGTGAGGTGTTGATATTTTGTAAAATAAAATTTTGCAGTTATGTGAAGTCCAGCAAAAAGACATCGTTTTTATAACGAGTTCAGCAACTAGTATGAAATTACCAACTTGCTGTACTTCACTTTCACGATTTAGATTGTTACCAGCCTCTTAACATTCATGTCGGAGAGAATTAGGTATCTTAACAAGCGGGTCAACAAAGCTGCATTGAGTACAAACTCCAAAACTATGTGTGCTTAACAGACCTTTCTTGACACTCTTGGTCAAATCAAACCGTTTTCACTTTCTTCCTTTTCTTATTTCACTGGTGTACCTTGTGTTATGAAATGCGAAAAACAATGCATTGATACAAACGTGTCTTTGTTTTGTGTAGACATGATAGGGGAACAAGGCTACAAGTGTGAGCTGTGCAAGATGTTGTTCGTGGAGCAGACGCTGCTGGGATTGCACTACCAACGCACCCACCACATCAAACTGGTGAACAGCGGAGAGATGTGTGCAAGTGGGAAGGACGACAGCGGCTCTGGCAGCGATCATGGCAGCGATGACGAGCCAACAGCGGAGATTGGCGACGACGGAGACGCCTGCTCGAACGGGCCACCAGATGGCAACATGGTAGAGATGTGCACGGATGCGAAGCCGACAGACGTGGCCACGAAGACTTGTGATGACGCAGACCTGGTCGCATCGCACGGCTTCGACGACGCAGTCAGCATGGATATTGTGAAGGACGATGGTGAAGTAAACGCGCCGGGATTGATGATAAGAGAGATCCCAGCATGTGACGTAAAGCTCATGTTGCCGATCAGTGTTAAAGCCGACACAAGGTTGATGTGCGAGAATCAGTTTGGGTACTGTGATGAAGAACGGAAGATGACAGACGATGACGTTGTCGAAGACCGACTGTGCAACAATGCAATAACACCTCCGGTTGACTTGCAAACCCTCACTGACTCAGACACAGGTAAGGCGCAGGTGAAGGCAGAGGTCGGCATGACCTGCATTCGGCGTGGCCGTCGTCGATGCAGTGTCCGCGATGATGCATTAACTCGTGGTAGTGTCGACTTCAACTTTGTGCTGCTCACCGAGTCGATCAAGGGGAACGCTTTCTCGTATGGGCGAACGTGGTGCAAGTGCCTTCACTGCGACTACAAAACACGCAGCAAGAACCTATTGATAAGTCACATGACCAGCAAGCATCATGACCTCCTCGAACTCCACGCTAGTCTCACGGTGGACGACAGCAGTTGGAGCTCGGAGACGCCACAGACGAGTCGTAAACGCGTCATGCGGATGTCGGCGTACGACGCGCTGTGCAGCAATAACTATCATAGCAAGCACCTGCGACGTCCGCGCAAACTTGAGAAGCAGGATGTGCCTGGCATCTACCCATGCCATGTGTGCGGCAAGATGTTCAGCCGCCTTCGGTACCTGCGTAAACACACGGAGACACACCGCACCGAACGCCACTTTGTCTGCGATGTGTGCGGAAAATCGTTCAAGTCACGCACGTACCTGACCGTGCACAAGCGCGTGCATCGCGAGAAGTTGTTCCGGTGCAACCAGTGCGAGTTCACATCATGTATCAACGCCGCGATCCACGCCCATCGCCAGGTGCATAGTCAGGGCAGTGTGTTATGTGACACATGTGGATATGCGTACACCGACAAGGCAACGCTGAACAAACACAAACGCGTACATGACCTGACGCGGCCGTACGCGTGCAACTTTCCCGGTTGCACGTGGCGATTCAAGACCGAGACGATGTGTCGTGCGCACATCCGCGCGCACACGACCGAAGGGAAGTTTAAGTGTTCGTTCTGCGGATACGTGTTCCGTCACAAACACCACCTACAGCGCCACGAGAGCAACATGCACGGCATCAAACACACAAAGTCACGCAGCCACAACACACACAAGCCACCTGGTGGCAACCTTGAGAACAATAGCGAGCAGGACGATGACATCAACCTTGTTATCAGCGCTAACATGCAGGGTGCTGGTATAGAACTAAGCATCGACCAGGCTGCCGCATCACTAAGTCAGAACCAGCAGCACCTGGTGGTGACAACAGACTCTAACGGGATAACGTACGAGGCTGGCGACATAGCAGCTTTGATACACCTAATGCCTCCGCACGATGACAGTAGCGGTGTTGACACGGACGAATGCAGGACCATTTTAATGTCGCATTCTAGTGAGGTGACATCGAGTGTCTTTCCACAAGACTAATGATTCCGCTGACATGTTCAAGGGTGACTGATAAGATTTTGTGCAAATTTACGGCTGTTACATCAACAGCCGCTAGTGGTAAGAAGCGGTTTGAGTGATGTGGATGTAAAAATTGAGGACATATTTAAAAAAGACGTTAAAAACATAATTTGCATTTGAAAGACCATGCTGGAATGGTTGCAATCTTTCATGGTTTGGAACTAAACTTGATGTCTGAAACAATGTGTTGTCTTGGTTTATGAATCATGATCATGTTACTGGCCAGTGTAAATGGAGGGAGAAGACATAAGACATGGCTTGGTTTCTGCAAGTGACACTGAAGGCTGTCGAACTGTCACATCTGCAAGCTGTATTCAGTAGTGAATATGAGCGACTGCGTGCAATAGTGGGCTAAGTGCATGCATGTCATATTTGAGTTAGGTGCAAAATTAATAGAGGTAAGAAATATCTTTCAGTTCAATAATGGACTAAATCAAGATCTAGTTCCATTTTTGCTCTAATAAGCCTTGTTTACTTGAGTAAGAAGAGTGGGCCAAGTGCATAATCCAAGATGGCTGCACCTACAAAGACTGGCCACATGGCCAGCAAAACTATGTCAGAATGTTAAGTTTTACGACTGATAGAGGAGTCAGATAGGGTGTATTATCTGTTTTAGACATCACTGCATTTATAGGTTCGCATTTTACTGAATGTGTTTTAGAAAATCGTCCGATTTGATGGTTTTGGCATGAAGACCACTACAGCACTGAAGGATAGAAACTTGCATATTTTTCAGGCCCTTTAGACCTGGACCACTCTGGTCTAGGTCAAAAATTAGTTTTTTTGCAAAATGACAAAATCTGAGCAACACGATCATTTGTTTCAATATATAACTCCTGTGATAGTAATCAATAATACTGTTGTCAGTAACATTTGATTTACCATGATTTTATTACAGCCTTTGAATTTTGAACGCTTCTGAAAAATGTAAAAATGCACTTGGCCCACTGTTGCATTCAGTGGCTCATATGTTCATCAAGTTGCAAGAATAAATTATCAACTTTTGTTCAGATCACAACTAGATATAAAATTTAAATTTTATTTCAAATTCAACATTTTGACTACAATTGGTTGATCAGTAGTCTTCAATGGGAACTGAATTGTGGGATTTCTGTTTTTTCCCACCAAATGTGGTGAGCAGGCTACACCACATTTGGGACTTAGCCATGTGTGGGATAATCCGCTTGCCACACATTCTTGCAAGCAGAGGATAAACTTAAATCTTATAATTCAGCTCCCAATGAAGGCTACCAATGATAGTTGAAATGTTGAGGTAAGTTAAACTTTATCGTTGTATTCTGAAGAGTTAACATATAGTGCTTGTGACACTGCTGCTATGTGTACAAACTGAAATACTGCATGGAATTATGGGTGCTGGTTCAGTAAATGGATTGCCTATGACTTTGGTACCTTTAATAATTGGTAGACTTTCCCACCATTAAGCAGCACTGCATTGATGAGAGTGTGGCAGGCCGAACTGTTCATCCTGAACAATAGGTTCTGTTTGCCAAGAGTGCAGGAGGAACTATGAATTAGCTGCGCATAAACCAGTTATGTATTTACATACATTAATGGCCGTGAATAAGTGCAGTTAATGTTATATAAATTAAATAATCATGTTCTTCAGTCGGTAAGACATGTATTCATAAGCAGACATAGAATCAATAGTTCAAGATGCAGTCTCTCGTGGAAGGAGTGTCAAAACTCTAATCTCTCCCCTAGTTTGAGCCAACCTGCCATCACCTACCTGTCTTTGGGGCTAAGCTGCCATCATCCACCTGTTTTTGTTTGGCCAACCTGCCATCATCCACCTGGTTTTTGGACCAACCTGCCATCAAACACATGTTTTTTTCGGGCTGCCCTGTCTGATAAATTTGATTTATTTGTAGCAACTTGCATACACTGTTTTTTGGGCCAACCTGCCATCATCCACCTGTTTTTTGGACCAACCTGCCATCATCCACCTGTTTTTTGGGCCAACCTGCTATCATCCACCTGGTTTTTGGGCCAACCTGACATCATCCACCTGTTTTTTTGACCAACCTTCCATCAAACACATGTTTTTTTCGGGCTGCCCTTTGTCTGATAAATTTGATTTATTTGTAGCAACTTGCATATATGATCTGTGGTGAGCTAATGTTTTTTTGTGTGGTTGTTCGTCGCAAACGAGAATGGCATATGTAAAAATGACCCATAAAACGACTTGGTAGTTAAAAACATCAAACAAAAATGCAAAAAACTAAGATTGAATGGAGGAGGGTGTTTCCTGCTTTTCATTAATAGATGTTGACACCTATGCCAACTAAAGGGGTGGTCGCATAAGTTCTCAAGGTCCCAAAATATTTTAATAATTTTGTGGGGGTTAGGTTGTCATCATGTATATCATGGAAAAAATAAATTGTTACAATGGCACCACATAGAGAGTGAAACATGTTGATATAAATTGATGCTAATAACAAATGTTGGGGAAAGGAGGGGAGTGAATCAATACTGCATCCTTAACAGATTGTTTGTTTATAAGTGTATGAGATGAGACATCAGCATCATTAAGCCATCAATAACTATCTGCCACTGTTCTCCTGGCTGATAACAGGAAACTTAATGCAGTGATTTTAATAACCCTTTTGAAATCTCACTTGGCAAATTCATGCGTCACATACCTTTGAAAGTCAGTAAAGAAGTTGTAATTTGTAACAATCTAGCTTACTGTTGCGACATCTACTGGATTGTTTAGTACTACTTTTGTGCATCAGTAGCTACTTGCAGTTTTTGGTGGGAATCTTCTCAATTTAGACCTTGACAACCCTTAAACTTCCTGCTTTCACAGAAGGCTTAACTAGAAAAACAATATGTGTGCATTTGTCTACAGTTACATTAATTGATGACATTTCCTTAAAAACCGATTTATTGTCACTTCTACTTTTTAGTGACCAATTTTGTTTAATGTTCTCCTTTAAAAAGCTAGTACTGGAATATTTAGGGGGAGGCTTTGGGCCATGGCTCCCCCTTGGAAATCTGTTTTAACAACGTATTGCTAAGGCATCAGAATTGGGGGGTTGGATAGCATTAAGGGGGTGCAGTTGGAGATTCTTTGGATAGCATGGGGAGGGTTCAGTTGGAGGTTTTTGGAGAGCCTCAAGGGGATTTCTGGAGAGTTCTTGGCCCCCTTTCTGATATCCTAGATATGCCACTGTAAACTAGACACTATAATGTTCAATTTTTCTGTTTACCAGAAAATAGGTTGATTTTGTTCTCCAAAACGTTTTGAAACCTTTTTTGAAGTAAGGTGTTGATTTTAAAGCAAGATAAGTTGTATTTTCTTTCATGCCACAACTGTGTACATTTTATCTTTACACTGATGCCCATGGTTCATTAGGAAGGACGTGCACTTTAAGCATTTAATGAGTAATTATGTTCTGATAACTTCTGTAGTTAAAGGTCCTTAATCAGTTGGTCAGCCCATCGCCAATCCTGTTCTTTTATGTCCAGATGTGTAACGTGTGAATAGTTTAATTAGTTTGCACAGTTTGCTTGTTTTTTAATCGTCAACAAAATATTTGTCATTACATCGGGTATAGCTGGCGAAAGCCAATTGCGCTGTCGACATCCTGCGCCATTTCGATCACATGCTTTATGCGAGACCGGTACCTCGAGCATACCAAAACAATACCCTTCTTCTTATATGTTATGACCACCTTCATTAGGTTGAAGATTTTGTCATTTTTTGGGGGGTAAACTTTGGCATCAGGGAAGAGAGAAGAACTGTAGTGGTGCGATTTAGTGGGGTTAGGAGATGTAGATGGGGAGGGGAGAGAGGGGGTGGGGGTTTATAAGATTCAGAGGTGGTGCTGGAGCCTAGACTCAAAATAATCCAAGGTGGTTGCAGATTCCACTTCTCAATAACAACATACACGATTCCAAAATGGCTGTACGAAGGTACATATTACACTATCACAGTTGGCAACAAGAATGCGTAGCCGTGTATAAATTCAACAACAATTAGCCAATGATTGTGACAGTGAATTGTGCGAGTATGACATCACTGCATCTGGCGAATGTCTCGACTCGTCTCGGGTCTGACTCTAAGACGTCACCGTACCAGCCAGAGTCAGAGATTCAGTGAGAGAGTGAGAATGAACATACTATTTGATATCTATTGGATTTGGTTGCTCTGGATCATGTTAATAAGCTGCTATTGCGATGATACATATTATTACGAGAGAAGACGTGATTCGTGAAGGTGCGAAATGACAAGTAACACTGGTTTGAGTAGACCCGTGTTCAGCAGTTGACCGTGCAAGTCACTTAGTATGGGAGCATCCGTAATTTCGTGCAACAAAATGTCAAACACGGGAGAATTATATTGGTTGTCGTAATTATTAAAACAGTTTTATGACTCACATTTTGAGTGAAAATTACTGAAGAATGATGTTGATTTGCATTGTATTGGAACTATACAAAATAATTTAAAAAAAATTATATGACAACCATGATGCCTGGCTATGGTCTATGTAATGCATTAATTGGTATCCTGTGATACTTCTCAACTGACATATGCCAGCTATCCGTGTGCATTTACCAATATATTCTCATCATAGTTATATATGAATGCATAATGCATAACATGAATTATGATATCGCTAGATGCCACACTGCAACCCATGAATGAGACTGAGAGGGAGAGAGGAGCTAGAGGCAGTCACCCGGGTCAGACAGACGCAGGGAGGATACGTAGTCTGCAGGACGCCCACATTTGATCGATTCAGGTAATTTCAAGCAATCAACCACTTATAAATTATCAACAACTTTTAATGTGCACATTTAAATATACATTTTATTTCATACACATTTTAATAATAACATCTTGGACATGGAAAACTAGGTTGATTTCTGTACCCACAGTGTATCATCACAGACATATTAATACACCTTTCAAAAGTATGTAGCATATGGCAATGACTCAGAAATTAGTTTATAAAATAAATTATTCATTCTTGAAGAAGGTAAACATACAATTATTATGAACCATTGATTAGATGATGAGAAAAATATACTGTTAGCATCATAATAACACCCCATTTTGCTATTTCCAACATTTACCTTGACCATTCAACCATGAGGTTCAAGCAGAACCTTAAAATGTCAAACATGAATATGTGTACTACAGTGTACTACTAGTTACACTTTGCAAACACTGACATGAATTTGTATATTGAAAACAAAACAAAAAAATATAAATGCACTTTACTGATTAGCAGAATTGCGGAGTGCAGTTATCCAGCAGCAAGAGCTCTGCACTCTCGACTGAGAGAACATGCGTTTGAATCTTGTGCGGCGGTGTCGAACCTTGGGCAAGTTCATTTATTCTATATTGCTTCAGTTCACTCAGCTGTATGAATGAGTACCTGGCTATAGACAGTGGTGATATTTGTGTGAGAATAGTCTTTGCGCATTAATTGCTGCATGGCTGAATGCTTCCCAGAGAAGTCGAGATGGTGTTCGATTGAACAGGTCTGCCAGGGAGTAAAGTGTAAAGCACTTTGAGCAGTCCAAAAGGATACCATGCTATATATGAACTTTAAATTAACATTCCGCTTCATTTTGGGTGAACTAATGAAGTTGTATGAGATTTGGTTATTTCTATTTTTATAATAAATAGATTATAAGTTATACATTTCTTAAGATCAGGCGTCAATGTAATGAAATTGAACAATTTTTAATTCATGTACATGTAATAACAAAGACACATTGTAAAGAAAAAGAAAATTTATCACCATTTAAAAAAAAGCATATTCCACTAATGTCTGCATGTATCAACACCCCCGCCCCCCGGAACAACCCCAGTGAACACTGACTGTTCCCAAGATATCAACATGTATAGGTGCAGGTGTAGTAGAAATTTCTTGCTGCCTTTTTTCTTGTGAAATGCTGCAGATCATTCATGAAACATTATTTTATATTTACTGATTATGATAATGAACACTCCATAGTTATTTACTCCCAACAATGATGCCTGTTTTTGTTTACTGAATTTGCTCTTCTTTATAGGAGATTGAACTAGTACTTAGAACCACTAGTTCTCAAAGTTAATATGACATACTCGAGAGTTTTATTTGTTCAGGATATCAGAAAAGATTCTACAGCCATGCTATATATAGACAGTTCATGATTTGAATGTCCACCGAATGAGCCCCAATTGTGTTGCATCCATGCCAGACTCCCCAGTGTCGATGGGATGTACACTGGTTTCCAGGTCAGTCAGTTAGCTTGACTGAGTGGAAACCTGCATAGAACGCAGGTTGCTCATTCAAGTGTGGTGATGCTTGACTAGCTCTGCAGTTGGTGATGGAACGGCGAGTGCCAGGGTCTGGCAGATATGGCATGGGACTTCGGGCAACAACACTCAATGCAGTTACTCTGAGACAGGTTCAAGGTCGAGCATTCTTCCGTGAACTACATTGGTTTTGTATATCGATGACTTCACTGTATATGTTCGCTGTCTTCGATGGTACATGGTACTGCATACCAGCTTCCTGATTTTGTTGTACACCCGCTTGTACCGGCCTGTACAGCAAAGTGACACTTAGCATGGCTCTGACATATATAATATTTTTATATGTGACGACACATTTATCAAAAGTCAATAATACATAGTATTTGTTTTCAGTTCAACTATAACTTTTAGCAGTGTCCATGAAAAAGTACATTAATTATCCAGCATTATTACAGTGGTAGTGTTTGATAGGCTTTGTGTTGCTGGTAGTCTGTGGCAGCCAGCTGGTTTTTTGCAACGTACATTGGGTACTTGTTATGTACAACACAAGTTTGTGATGAAATAGTTGTATTGAGACTTTTCACATTTTTCAACAACAATCTGTTTATACACTGACTGCAGCATTTTACTTGTTTGTTTACATTGACTAGCTCATACATTTTAATTATCGGAAGCACAAGAACACCCTTTTTCACAGTGTATATCAAATATGGTGTTGGCCCCTTCTCTAAAACATTCTGCATATGGACCAGCAGCGAATCAGCTTCCTTGAGGTCACACTTTAGCATACCGTATAGTTACACCAACTGACAACCACCGAGGTGCCTGATGTGCAAACACTTCCTTTCAACCTGGATAGTAGAGAGTTGTTGGAGAGAAATGCAAATAGCTCATGTTCCTTGGTGACATCGAGATGGAAGTATATCCAGTTTATTGGAAGTACCTGTTGTCACAGGTTACCTTCCTCTGAGTCTCGCTACTCTCTTGTGGATTATTTAATGCTGCTCGGAGGTACGTGTCCCAGACAATCTCAATACTGTTGGAGTTAACTACCTAAGTGCTTCATGATGTGAGGAATAACAGCAGTGTCTGCACTCATCAAACGTGGTGATGTTGGTTGTGGAAAGGAGAAGGGTACGGATGAATTTCTTGTCTGAAAAATGCACAAAACGATCAGAATAATATCTGACTTAAATAGATACTTGAGGATTACTCAACGTATCAACATACATCCATATACATGGCAATTACATTATTATACGTGTATTGACGTACAGATAGATTAATATATATCATGTATATATTTCAATATGTATTATGAACTACAAATATAACAATTGTGAATACGGTACTACAACAGACGATCAATATCAAGTTGTTTTATTTTGCAGTCGCCCAGCCGTCGGACATGTAATCTCAATTAAGAATCTGACGGTCTACATCAACTATCTACGTACTATGTTCGTATCTTGCGGTGCCAGTGTGGAGAATTCAGGCCTATTGAAATGTTGAGCTGATACCATTAGATCGGTGCATATGTAGCGAGATACCCTCCGCTAAGACAGTCCGCTTGAGGGGAATAAAAAGTGAACATTCCCCCGTCTTCCGATGTCATGTCCGGCATACTGCCGGACATGCAATGGTTAGAGTTAACAACTACGTACGATCTTATGAATATACAAAATGCTACGATGTTATAATGCATAAATCATAAATAAACACATTTATATTTTATGAAGTAACTGTGCTTTCATCCATAACAGTTTATAGGAAACACAGTATTTTATGGCCTCGTTGCATAACGCTTCCTTGTACGCGCGCTCGCAAATTTATTTGATATTTGTGTCATCAAAGTAATAATTAATTCTCATAAAGGTGTAAGAAGAAATAGGTGTGCCAGGGGTAAAGCGCATACAAATGTTATTACGACTGTATATTGCGCTTCATAAAACCAAAATTCTAATACACAAAAAGCTTGTATGAAAACTACGTTCAGGGTTTTTTCGTTTGGTATACGACACACAGGCCCAAATTACCGGAATTTTCCATGTCAGATGACATCTGAGATTTATGGTATATTCGGCAGTAATTTCATTTAATATTTAGTGAATGTTGGTTGAAACATATTACAGAGCAAACAAATCAAAACAAGTCATTAGTCAAAATCAAGTCATGCGTGCAATTCACGAAAATGGTAATTGTATGTAATGGCATAATAAAACAATAAAAACATGTTTGGAAAGGAGTAAATATGAAGTTGTAAACTTACAAATGATAATGTTCGTGGGCATATAGTCCCAGGGCTCCCTACCATATTACTGATTTTCATAATCATTACGGAAATTCACCTCGGATTACGGCATTACGGAAACTGCCGGCGTATTACGGGAATGCAAATATCCCTTCAGAGAATGATACACATTAAAGAATTTATAAATAATGCCGCTCCAGGTGCCCTGAAGAAACTGTCATAATTCACTTGTTACAATTTATCAACAACTATTTTGTGCACTACAAGGTCTACAAAGTCAGTACGGTGACGTCATCCGTTTCTGTGCCTGTGTACAATGTTACAACTTTGACTGCCACCAGCCTGCTGATGACTGCCTTGGCACATGGCACGTGGCAGTGAGCATATTATTATGTCTGCGTCTGTCAGTCAACAGCAATTATAGCGGCCCAAAATATCAATGTCATTAATGCGCGTCTAGACATTAATAACATTTACAGGTGTAGAATTATGTAATGAAATAAATAAATAAAGATGACGTTAGGTAGAACCATTAAATTACATTAAATAGTTATGGTTTTCTGAAAGTTATGAATGTAATTATAAAATGTCTTAGAAGAATATAAAATGAGTATTACAATTGTTGTAATTGCAATATAAAACTATCATATTTTTATTCAAAGGTTTTTTATTTGAATACAACAATTTAACTTTGTCATTGACTGTTAGTAATAATTATAATGTTTCCTGCTGTGTGTTGTAAATTTAGAAGCTGGTTGGATGATTATTGGCTATTTACTGGCGCTGTCTTTCTCACGGTGATGCACTTCACACGTAAACGCTTGAGCATGTCTGGCCATGCATGCAATTAATTACCAAAATGTAACTTATTGGATGTTGTGAAACAAGCATCCTTTTGAAGTGCTAACCGACGACCTTAACTGCCGCCAGGAGTTACAGTGTAGCAACAATGTTGAAACAAAGTATTTCTACTTTTGAAGATTAAATTAATAACTTCCTGGATTCACAGGCACCTTGAACAGGCTGAGTTTGTCACTGTATCTACTTCTGAGAAAGGTTTGATTCGCAACCTTGTCGACGGGGAGCGGGGCGGGATGCAACGGGGGGTGGGGGAGGGTGCGACGGGTGGGGGGTGCGACGGGGGGGGGGGGGGCATTACGGAAATTGTTTTTGTCAGGTAGGCAGCTCTGTAGTCCGTTCGTGTTTGGGCCGGTTGACATGTACGACCCCACAAAGAATCGGTAACATTACAAGTATAATATATTATGTAACTCTGGCGGAATTGTTTCGCGCAAGCGGTTGCATAGGCTATTGTTGTGTCAGTCGCCAGACGCGGGTAGGGTATCTGGAGCAACACCCAGTCGCAGTTTGCTAGGGACCATGGACAAAGCTATGCGTACAGGTATCTCGGCTCCGTATTATGTGTATCAATATACACGTCCTGGTGAGTTATTTTGTCATGTCTATATGTTAATTATATATAATAGTTAAATTATTTCTTGTTGCCCAATTACCCGTCACTTCGGGCATGCCAGCTATAGTATGACGAGTGTTGGAGTGTTGTGTCGTATAATGTTAAATTGTGTTTACAGACGACTTACATATCTAGCATGCATTTTAACTAATTGTTGTGATGTGTAGGATGTCGTGTGCATACATTTCCTTTAGATAATGTGATAGTTACTAGTTAAAATAAGTACTTAGCTAAAACAAGTGTATCCGACTGTTAGTGTGTACCAGTTCAGACAAATATCTAAAGGGTGACTGATTATTACATGCGGTTTAACACGTCTATTAGAACAGCCGAAGCAACTTAGTAATGTAGCGTTGATTGCTTGACTAGAGTGCTGCGATGTTGTATAGTCGCAACTAGCACGCTGTCTCCCTGCTCCTATATAGTCCCTATATGTATGTTTTTCTCCCCGTCTCCCCTTCTCCAACTCTCCCTCTAACCCCGAACCTCTCTCTCTCTCTCTCTCCCCCTCCTCTATCCTCTGTGTTTGTCTGTTAGAATGTCAGTCTATAAGTCTGTTAGACAGTACGTCGGTCCGCCTCTCTGTCTGCTTGCCTGTCCGCCCGCCTGTCCGCCCGCCTGTCCGCATGTCTGTCTGCCTATCTACCTGCCTGCCTATCTACCTGCCTGCCTATCTACCTTCCCGCCCGCCCGCCCGCCCGCCTGTCTCCTAGTTTATCTGCCTGTACATTTCTCTGATTGTCTGCCTCTATGCCTCTCTGTTTGTCTGCCGTGTGTATCTGCTGCCCGCCTGCTTGCCTGCTGGTTGTATGTTTGTCTGCCTATCTCTGCCTCTTGCAGTCTTTGCCGTCGTCTGTGCCTCTGCCTCTCTGTATATCTTCTTTCTCCTGTTTGCCTATCTACTTGGATGCATGTCTGTCTGTCTGACCGCCTGACTGCTGGCTGTATATTTATTTACCAATATAAGCCTCAGTTTCTGCCTCTCTGTATCTCCTCTCTCCCTCCTGTCTTCCTGCCAGCCCGCCTGCCTGCTGACTGTATGTTTGCCTTCCTATATATGCCTCTACCTCTGCCTCTGCCTGCAGGTGACACTGTCTATGTCACTGTTCCTGGTTCTGTCTCTGTCCCTCTCTTTGCCTCTGCCACTGTGTCTGCTGTCTGTATGTATGTCTCTCTTGCAGTCACTCTCTCTCTCTCTCTCTCTCTCTCTCTCTCTCTCTCTCTCTCTCTCTCTCTCTCTCTCTCTCTCTCTCTCTTTCTCTCTCTTTCTCTCCCCCTCTCTCTCTTTCTTTCTCTCTCTCGCTCTCTCTCTCTCACACTCTCTCGTTCTCTCTCACACACACTCTCTCTCTCACACACACACACTCTCTCTCTCTCTCTCTCTCTCTCTCTCTCTCTCTCTCTCTCTCTCTCTCTCTCTCTGAATTTGTCCGTCCGTCCGTCCGTCCGTCCGTCCGTCCGTCCGTCCGTCCGTCCGTCTGTCTGTATGTATGTATGTCTGTCTGTCTATATGTCTCTTCTTCTCTCTGCGTTACTATTTGATGCTATTGTCATGGCAGAAACACCTGCAGATTTACAGACTGCATTAAATGCTGCATGTGATTATTGCCAAACATGGCACCTATCTGTTAATACTAGTAAAACAAAGGTTATTATCTTATCTCTTGGAAAGGTCTCATCACACTCAGAATTCTTGTATGGACAAAAACAAATTAGAAATAACTGATAGCTGCATCTAATTGGGATCCAGTCTAAACTATAATGGACGGTTTAACAAAGCCATAACAAAACAAGTTAACCAAGCTAAGAGTGCAATGTTCAACCTCACAACTAAAACAAGGAAGCTAGATTTACCGATAGATATACAGTGTGAACTGTTTGACCAGCTTGTAATGCCAATTCTGCTATATGGTAGTAAAATATGGGTTTTTCGAAATGTAGAGCAGATTGAGATATACCATAGAAAATTGTTGAAAAGTCTACTGAACCGTTACAGGAACACAGCAAATGTTATGGTATATGGAGAAGTTGGCAGACAAAGTGTGACAACAATTATTATAGAAAATAGTATCTCCCAGAAAATTTTCAGAGGCTCTGTAGTTTATGTATCAATAGAGAGCAAGGTGATAAATATCATTATGTACATGTATGTCCATCACTAGTAGCAGAAATATCAAAATATATATAAAGAAATACTTAAGAATGAGGCCTTATATTTTGAAAATAAACCAGTTGTTTAATTAACATACTGTGAAACAGTTGACAGATCTTTCCAGATTTAGTAATGTAATCATAACAAATTACCTGTCAAAACTCTGAATTGCGTAAAAGAAACATTGAGGCTGATAAGTAATTTACTAGTCATATATGTAAATTAGTTCAAATTGTGCAATACATGTATAATACGTGGTTTATTTTATTTTACATTATTTGGTTTGCACTACTAATTAAAAATTATCGAAAACATTTAATACAGTAAGGTCACTGAATGTGTTATGCATTGTGTTGTTTACGTTTTACATACGGTAAATACGATTTATATAATAGAAGTCTAGATGTTCTTTAAAATACAATATGTTGTATTAAAATGTACTTTAGAGAGAAATATTCTCTCATACTCCGCAATGGCCGGGTCGTAGAGATATAAAACTGCGTCACTGTCACTGTCCCTCCGCATATGTTCCCCTCCATCTCCTTCTCACCGCCTTCCACTCTCGTCCCATCCAGTCCCCTCTCTTCCTCTCTCTCTCTTCCCGTCTCTCTCCCTACTCTACCCCGTCATCCCTATCTTCCCCGTCGCTCTCCTTGTTTCCCCTCTCTGTCTGTCCCATTCTCCATCCCTCGTTCCCTCCTCTATTTCTCTCTGTCCCTCTCGCCATCCTCCACTCCCCTCTCTCTCTTTCTCTCTCTCTCTTTCTCTCTCTCTCTCTCTCTCTCTCTCTCTCTCTCTCTCTCTCTCTCTCTCTCTCTCTCTCTCTCTCTCTCTCTCTCTCTCTCTCTCTCTCTCTCTCTCTCTCTCTCTCTCTCTCTCTCTCTCTCTCTCTCTCGCATTCACTCGTAATTGGGTATGGTCATGGATCTTTGTACAGTTAACTAACGAATGACGAAGCTCTTCCTATATACAGGCCGACTGTGCTTCGTTCACAAACAATGTCATGGTTCAATACCTCAGAGACAATGCATTGGTTCAATTACCGGTGAACATTCTAGGAATCACGTTAGAGCCCAACAATGGTACCTTCTTAATCACGCGCCAAGAGGATTTAATTTGACTTTGAATTTAATACGACTATCTCTGTCGAGTTCCACCTGACAGTTGTTGTGCACGTGTGACTGAGAAGCGTAAACAACCATTAGGAATATAGTGGTTGAAATATAGGTGACACGACGGGTTTCAGTGCAACACTGACTTTACCGGTGGATGGGTGACTTGCGTGGGTCCAGCTCACATTCTGTGTATGTAACAAACAATATTCGCTTGACGCTCGATGTGGTGCTTCGTGTAACAGGTGATTTTAAATGTGCAACACACTGTAGGACATGAAAACAAATGCCGGAAAAGACAGAGTGAAGGGGTAGCCATTACAAGATGGCTGCAATATCGCCACCCGAAGGAAGGTAGGGACTTTGGATGTTTAGAACAGCAAGTAGTTGTAGTCTGTTCTATATGTTGCCTTTGGGTACAACAAGAAAATTCGTTACTGTTGACTAGTCTATTCACGGCGGCAGGCACGCGCAAGAAAAGAACATTGGTATTGTCTCTAAACGGTACTTTTGTATCGTATCGTAATGTAGACACTCCTATACGCATTGGCGTCATGTGTTTATAGGACATCTTGCCAATCACTATGTAAATACACACACGCTTGTGCTTGGCCAATTATAGTTAGATTATTTGGCAGTGATCAAAGTACTTGAAACAAATGTATCGTAATTTAAAAGCACACAAAATAAATCCACTAGTTGAAACATTTATTAATGCCACATAAACATAATTTCTCACATCATCTCTCCTCGTTTTAATTTACCATTAATACCGCACTGTGTATTGTACTTGAACCGTTGTTGGTATAATACATAGAAATGCGTGTTGTTGAGGCTCCCAGTTTGGGTATTTTCCAAAAGGAACTTGCTCAGCTTTCCTTCTGATTTATTTGTTTTTGTCTTTGTCCGAAGTAGGGGTAAATGACTAGGGCTGTGTCGGCCAGGGTTTATCTCCGGGGACCGCTACGGTTGCCGAATTGGCCTAGATCTGATACCTGGAAAAGACAACGACAATTTTATATATTTGTTTCTCTCTCCTCTCTCTCTCTAATACCTTTGGTCTGTTGTATATTTTCTTTTCCTTCTACTTTTTTGTTTCCTCCAACTATAAACCTACCATAGTTAAATGATCAAGATTGATCGGTCAACGTAATATACAGATACAGAATAAATATGATTCGAGTTTTGGAAGTT
This sequence comes from Paraescarpia echinospica, assembly GCA_020002185.1. Classification (NCBI taxonomy): domain Eukaryota; kingdom Metazoa; phylum Annelida; class Polychaeta; order Sabellida; family Siboglinidae; genus Paraescarpia; species Paraescarpia echinospica. The sequence continues at coordinate 26,661,323 of CM034537.1, read as the reverse complement.
CCCCCAGTGTGTGCGCCATCTTGGATTCGCCCCCTATCGTATTCAGCCATAACTATCCATGAACTTGCATACATCAGAATATATATAATAGATTAGTAATATTATTTACGCCGACTATACATACATTTACTGCATTATATCATGTAACATAACATATGAGCAAAGTTTTAATACCATTCTAACGAATAAATAACTTCACAAGGTGAACATATCCAAGATTAATTAAAGTTGAAGTTCACACCACAATTTTCGCCTGTCTATGTCTGGCAGGGTATAAAAGCAGGTAAATTTCCTATGTTAATTGCAGCTTGACGTGCTCAATATATAGGGTTATATCACGTGGCATGGATGACCACACCGGTTATGGGAACGCCGGGATGGCTTGGGGGCCGATATATCTCTCCCCTGCAAAGTACTTCCACACGGTGTGGGTCAGCTGTGAGAGATCAGGCTGTGACACTACTGTCCACAGTAGGGTTGTAAGGAGCAACCAATGAGATGTCCCGAGCCGATCATTGGTGCAGTTAGCTCTGTATCATAGGCAGTACTGGCTCCAGTGTCTCCCACTTCCTGATTCTCTCTTTTTGTTTTGCAAAAATGAACTTCAATGTTGCTGGGCCATTTTTAAGAGCTGAAAATTAAAGGGAAAGACATCTTACAGGTCCTCTTCTGGCTTGACATTATTGCCTCTACCTCTTACATGCCAGCTCTCGCTTTTGACATCTGCTCGGACTGTGTCCACAATCCAAGATAGGAGTGGGGACAAAACGACTGCACCGGTGAAGCGTCAACCACCGACTGTGGGAGATTTTGTCATACATCTGTGCTTCGGTATATAAGTGAATTATTTATAATATTTAAACAACATCTTCCTTTAAATATTTTTAGGTGGTGCCCTCTTCTACATGCTTTGTTAGCCCTGAATGAAACAAAATTGGATGAGACTGCTAGATCATATTTCCCTGTTAGTATCTTATACATTTCAAACATATCTCCTCTGAGATATGATGGAGTTGAAAATTACAGTCTCTGTAAACATTCTTTGTATTCAAGGTCTCCGAAACCAGGAATTAATTTGGTTGCTCTATGTTGAACATTTTCAAGAGCTGTAATATGTTTCATTAAGAAACGACTCCATTCTGATTAGCGTATACAATGTGTGAATGTTTCATCCATGTGATCAAAAATACGTCGGATTATCCCCATCATCGAATTGGCTTTATTATTTTGTTCTGACATATGCCTCAAAATGATGTGATGAATCGAAAATGACTCCAATATCTATCACTTTGTCCATAATTGTATCTATTGTCTGGTTGTTTCCCAGTGAATAGCGTTTATTCCTTGTATATGATGATCCAATTTTCATATGGCTACATTTATCTGGATGGAATTAAAAAAATGATGTATCTGTCCAGTGTTCGGGAGAAATAATATCTTGTTGCAGTTTTGTGCAGTCCTCTTCGGTATAGATAGGATTGCAGAGCTTATCATCCACAAACAAGAAAATATAAGAGCTCTTTATAATATCAAGTAAATCATTTGGGAATATAAAAAAGAAGGGGGACAATCACTGATCCTCGTGGTATATTCCACTGATTACCTCCTGCCAATTTGAAAATGTGTTATTTACTCTTACTCGTTGTCTTCTGTGGGCCAGCAGAGCTATGGCACAGTTAAGAATGTTCCCTTTTTTGCCATAACTCGTGAGTTTCTTAATGAGTCGAATATGTGGAACCTTGTCAAAAGCTATAAAAAAAATCACAATATACTATGTCTACGCATCCTCTAATATCCAATGTTTCATTCCATGAATCGAGTACTTTCAATAGTTGAAATACTGTAGAACGGCCCATGATGAATCCAAATTGCTTATCGCTCAGCAGGTCATTTTCTTTCATATATGTAGTCATGGTGTCTCTGATTTTTCCTTCCAATACTTTCCCTACTGCGTTCGTTAAACTGACTGGTTGGTAGTTCTGTGCTTGGATTTTATTTCCTTTCTTATGAATCGCAGATATGTTAGCTTGTTTCCAGCCTGTGGATAGTTTTTCTGTTGTGAGTGATGTGTTAAATATGATTAAATATAAAGATAATGGAGTGCTGATGCTCCTTGCTAATTCGTTTAAGACACGAGGATGGAGGCAATCAGGTCCTGATGATTTAAATGTCTTTAGTTTTGATGCCACTATCGGTGGGTTGATATTGCAAGATTCTATTGTGATATAACATCTTACAGGTTCCTCCGGAATGCCTCCTTCTGGTTCTCTCGTAAATACCGAGGAGAAGTAATTGGCCAATACCTATGCTTTTTGCAAGTCCCAGTTTAAAAATTGTGATGTCATCTTTGTCTTCGTTTTCTATCAAAGTTGGGTATTCCCGTTTTTGTCTTCATATTTGCCTGGGCGTATTGCCAGAATTTGTTAGAATTATGTTTCATTTGATTAATGATATCCTTTTCAACAGTTTCTGTGCCTTTCTTGTCAGGACAAAATTCTTGATAAGCTTGGACATCTACATCTTTGGTTAGAAGATATTTCTTCCACAATCTGTTTTTCCTTTTGATTTAGCTCGGGTTTTCTCGTCTAGTGGTACTGGATATTTTCTGGCTCTTTCTGATATCACCTTCTTTGGTATACACTGTTCTTCTGCATCTCTAATTTTCGAAGTAAAGATATCCCATTGGGCTTGCACATCTCTTTGGTGATTAGAAAATTCTGCCTCCAAATCAATGTTTAACATGTCATTCATTTGGGAATAATCCCCTTTATCATATTTATAAACAGTTTTGATGATCTGTTCATATACTGGTGTGCAGTTGAGAACCACTTTGATAACAGAATGGTCGGTTCTTCCTAGTGGTGAGGCTGTCTAGATTGTTGAAATTTAGGTATATTCACTAGAGTACAATATCAAGGATCGATGGCTCGGTAGTACTTCTACCTCTAGTGGGCTCTGTGATATGTTGCACCAAGCAATATTCTCGATTTTGTTTCAATAAATTTAAATAATTTATAATCAGTACGTACTGCTGTAGTTGAGATTATTTCCTAATCAATCTTTAGGTATTTAAAATCTCCAACATGTGAAAAACATTTCTCACTTATTTTATCTAGCAGTTTGTTAAGGTTGTCATTGTACTCAGTGGTGCTGTTAGGGCTTCTATAAAAAGAGCCTACGAGAAGGGTATCCTTCCCTTTCAGTTTCAAAATGCAAAACAGTTCTTCATTAAACTCAACATCAAACTGGTGTACATCAAATGTCAAAGACTTGTGAATAAACAAAACATCCCTCTCCCTTTGCCTTCAGTCATGTTCACAGTTTCCCTATAATACCCTTCCAGGTTGTATTCCTGCGAGGTAAGTTGTCTTTTAAAATGTGTAGGCTTTACTTCTGAAATTGCTACAACATGTGGTGGAGTTGAGTTTTTTATTCTACACTTGAATTCAGTTAGTTTTTTTGTTAGTACATCAGCATTTGTATACCATACAATTATTTCTTCTGTACTGGCACTTACAGTGCTCGGGTTTAGTTGGTTATTTTGCCCTTTTTAACCTTGATTATTTCCTCCTTCTGCAATAGTCATATTAGTGGAACCAATTTCTTATACTTAAACTATATTATATGGAACTAATTTGGAACTGTCCTAGGGTGACCTTAATTGCAATGTGGCTGTATTCATGAGGTAACAGTAAACCGAGGTTCAACTGTAACTATATGACATGTGTGGATGTAGATACTAATTCGTTTTAGGCTATATTTTAGTATTGTATCTGCCGATCACTAACAAAGTAACATTGTGTACACCGTTTCAAAAGATGTGTATGTCGAAATCCGGAGTGTCTGTTTAAATAATAATGTACTTCCTACCTAACTGAAATCCTAAGATGTTGTCCAGTTAATCAAACTATTATTACATGAATATCCCCTCCCTAGACATTACCCAAGTTGGTGTCCAGCAGTATGCTTAGAATGACCACATCATGCCTGTCAGTTAAGCCATTTCAATTCAACATAATCCATGTACTGGATTGCGCATAAGAGTTTGCATCATTTGTTGCTGTGCTTCTAAATGTTGTTATAATAGTAGAGGTGGTTTCCTGTTGGAATGCTCTTGAAATATATCTGGGGTTTTAATATTTCTAGTGTACATAGCTGGTTTTCCATTGAAATGCTTTGGGAATAAACTTGTGAAATATTACGATTCGTTACGTAAGACTGGTGCAGAGACTCCACACTATTGTAGCGCTTCGTCACACTTGCCCACAGACCTCCCTGCGTACTTTACAGATGGCCCCTTACATAATGTATACGTATCTAAATGTGATTTTCGGAAGAGCATCCAAATGTAATTTTCTTTCACAGGTTCGTTGTATGGAATATGTTTGAATTAGTTATTATTTCAACCATGCATGTCAGTTGAAAATAAAATTTGAATTCTTCCAATATGTAACGCAAATTTGATTTTCTGTTACAGGAGTGAGCCGGCAGCTTAATATAACAAGCGAGGATATATACAGTTGGGAGCTTAACACTGAAAAAGTGGGTTTGTATGTTTGTTCAGATAGTTTCATAACAAGTATATATTGTATTATTTTTCTGTCAAATTATACAAACATGCGATATTATCTCTTTTGTGAAAAATTAACACCTGTTTATCAAATTTCAGATATGTGTATGTACCATATGACTTTTCCAACAATGTAATCAATATAATTTGTTACTGAATGATTGTGTTGTAGATGCAGACATAGTATGTCATTTGTTTGCTTAAAAACTGTTGAACTGTGTTGTTTATGACAATAGTGTTTCAGTGTTGTGTGTGGCAGGTTCGATCCTTGCTGGTGTTCAGTATCCAAACACTGCTGGTTGTGCACACACACTTATTCAATAACTTCAGCCGTTTACAATAACTCCACCTAAACTAAGTTAATTCCACTTAAACAACTATTGGAAATAGCACATCAAAATTTTAGCATGCCACATATAACATGGCAATGGCAGCTAGGTAGGAAGAAACTTCAGAAGGCTAAACAATGACTCAATCGTGGAAACAAGGGTGGAAGACAAACAACCCAAGTAGGATGAAAATGTAGGAATTTGTACATAAATAGTTTTAAATTCACAGAGAAAACCCATCAAAAGGGAGTATTTCAACCTGAAGAGGGCGACAATACAACATTTCATCTCCCAACATCACCCATTTGTATATATCATAGCACCCCAACATGTGATGAAAATGTTGCCTATGTGCTATGCAGTAAAAAGATGGCTGGAGGAAAGGAGCCAACTTGCATGGTTTCTACACAGACGTCAGTAGCCGACCACATGCTAATGTTCGACAACTACAACTGTACTCTAGTATGAGAGGCTATACTGCCGATACATATATCTTCTGGGGTGTTTGCCAAGGATGGGTGCAGTACTCGGATGTGTACTGCTGTAATGCAATAGTCAACTTTGCAAGGTTTAAATGTAGTTGTTTGCAAAACTTTGGATAATAATACTGAAATGTTTTTAACAGGTACTTTTGTTGGTTGTGCAATTTGAACTGACATGCTTAATCACTAACCTATTTGTTTTAATTCTGAAAGCAACTAATCATGTACATTGCAAGGAATATTATGTCCTCATGTTATGGATCTAGATTATGAGGGTTTCACTGTATCATATGAACACTTGCCATAACAAGATACATTTAAAAAAAATGTATTGACACATCTATGACCATGTACACACATGCTGAATAATAGTAGGCATTGGTATGACAACGAATTGGCTTGCTCTTTGCTTAATTAACATAATGCCAGTTATTGATGTGTTTACCATAAATGTGTATCTGCCGGAGACAATTAAATAATATTGTTATAACTATTAGTGAGACTACTAATAGGTCGGTGAATTGTAGATATTTTGTAGCAATACAATTGGGGCCAACCTGCTTGCTGTGAATATGTGATTCGATTATTGTATTGATGGATACATCATCTTTGTTATTTAATAAAAGTAAATGTCGTTAATTTGGCCTATTTCAATCTACACTGGACTTGCGTTGTTGCTTTGCATAAAGGTGTATTATATTCAACAATACGTGGCCAGTAACATTTGTAGTGTTATTGCCACCTTGAGATTTTAAATGCAAGTTTCAAGAGACAGTGTTACTGAATGTCAAATGTTTCATACAAGTTCAAGTTAGGGAATAACAAAATAATGTTCTTTATATAACAAATAATAATACACAAGTTACTATTGATAGTATACACTATAAATATACTTGAATCATGTGAACTTTGCCTATTACCCCCAATATGAACAAAAACCAAACGTTACATTACCTAGCTAAATGTAGATCTACACACCATAAACTGTGTTCATCTGATATAATTAAACCACACACGGTTCATCCAACTCTACAAAAGCAGGCATGGGACATGTGAAATGTTGCACATTCATCATTAGGTTTCTTTCCCCTAAAACTCTGTTTCTGTGTGGAAAAATATTCAATAAGTATTTGGCATATTTGGCATTTGCACTCAATAAATACTTTGTATCAGACCATCACTTATGTTACCTTGATCTACTGGTATGATTGCACATAACTACCTTATCTCTCCATCATATTAACATAACATTGCTTTGTGAATCTGCCCTTGAACATTCAAGGACAACATTTTACTGCTAAAAAATGTGTACAAATCACATAAAATTACAAAGAATTCATATCTACAGGCTAATGATACAATTCATTCAGACATTAGTTAACTTCCTATTTCGCATAGACCTTTCATATCACTGTAGCTATACACAAGTATACAGTGTCTAGATTCTGTTGGCAACATTGAAAATACAGCGGTTGTTTCTCTTTGGTTGACTTGGCTCCGCTGCCTAAGTCAATATCTACTCTTCAGTATTTCCTGTTACAGCATCAGGCCCAGCAGAACCAACCGACCAATACTCCAACATCTCCCTTCCTGCTGCATAGGCATCCACCTTCATGACATTTTGTTTGCCATGATTTCCGATACATAATAATTTCATCAGTCATGTAACAGATCTTTTTATCATAGACATTTTCCAGCCAGATGACAACAAAACTGGGCTTTGTTCCAAATATCAACCAGCCGAATAAACTTTCTTGTTCTTCTTGTTCTGTTAATAAGTTTCAAATGAAATATCCACCAGCCGAGATATATAATTTTATTCGGTTACATTTCTGTTAATAAAACTAATAAAGCTGACAAAATAATATATACTGTTTAAGAAAAAAGACAGTGTGAAACACTGGCCCAAAAAGCATAAAAAAACAATAACAATTTAGAGATATATACAATGTAGGAGTTTGAGTTTGTTGGTTCTGTGTAGCCTGAAGATACACTGTAGCAACTGCACGTCCGCAGCAATGAGGGGTGTTAGGGCGCCATAGCATACCCCGACAGCATCAGCGGTGAGGTCAAGGGGTCCCTTGCTCTGGCTGTACAGGATGCCGACACAACCCTCCAGCATCTTCTCGTGCTGGCTAAATGTCATGCCGTCTAGGTTAGGCACGCCACCTGAAGCACAACAACCACTGTCAACCTTCTGGCAACACTGGTCGAACATGCTACAATTAATCTATCCATCACGTGACCTGTTGCCTAGCAAAACCTCCGTCAAGTCATCAGAAAACCTGTGGTGGGTTTGGACATTCCATCGAATATTTGGTTGAAATTCTGGTCACAAAAGGATTTCTTTATGGCAAAAACATAAGGCAAAATTTGTAAAGTGACAACTGTATGTGGGAATGTTTGATTTATGAGATGTCACGCAGCAATGGTAATGTAATTCACGTAAATATAACGATTAAAAACATTGTTGGCAAAGCAGAGCTTGACGGAGGTCATGTACAAAATTCAATTGTGATGTAAACAAAACCGCGACATAGTGGATAAATCAATTATTACACAAACTAACAAAAATGTTGGACCATCAGAAGAGATAACTTGGTAATTTTTATGGTGATCATTTTCATGGTTATGTAAGAAACCAAGTGCTTAGTTTGGTATTTTGTGTGCCATATGGCGCTACCTACACAGATGCAAGAGACAGTTTCAAGAAGTATTTATATGAGACATTTCATGAAGATTGCATAACTTGGGACAGTTGTATGCAATGCCATGCATGTTTTCTATGATTGTTCCATGTTACATTTTAAGTACAAGATATTTGTGAGACTTACCCATCTACATGTTGCTGCATGTGTTCAGCATGCGTAATACTCCCCAAGATTCTCCCTCTACAAAGCTGAATCCGTTGATCTCAAGACTTCCTTTCCTCCCAGTCCTGAAGTCAACAAAGTCGTCCATATTCATCTACTCATACCATAGCTAATATCACAAATACCTGGGTTTAATTTTTTAACTTAAAAATGCTTTAAAATTCATATTGGTTAAAGTATGATGTATAATTAGCTATTAATATGATGTAAAATCAGTCTGTTTAAATGTCGGGAATCTTGCATCACCATTTTCTAACTGGAGTCTCCAGTTGCCACCATTTTGCACATAACAGATATTCAAACCTATTTTGTTTTATTAAAATAAATAATACATCACTGGAATCGAACTATGGGAAAACAGAATCATTGATAAGAAGTAATAATTTGTAGAGATTGTTAAGGACTGTTAAAATATATCCTCACCATGTTTTATCAAGGTGAGAACATGCTTACCTCACAATGTCCATCATTTCAAGTTGACAATTTCAGAAAATGTACATCTGATGTCACACATGAAGTGCCTGATTATATGTTATGATGGTCACGGTTAGTTTATTAACAAAAAGTCCGGAAAGTACATGTTGACCCCACAACCACATATTGGCGTCATGTGATGTTACCTTCTAAAGGTGATGGTGTGTGGGCATCCGTCATCTATTCTGTCCACCAAGCTGATGTTGGCTGGGCCACTTCCCAGTTCATAGCTACAACCACACCAACACGCAATACATCACTTCCAGGTTCATACAACCACAGCAACACACAATACATTACATCCCAGTTCACAGCTACAACCACAGCAACACACAATACATTACTTCCCAGTTCCCAGTTCACAGCTACAACCACAGCAACACACAATACATTACTTCCCAGTTCACAGCTACAACCACAGCAACACACAATACATTACTTCCCAGTTCACAGCTACAACCACAGCAACACACAATACATTACTTCCCAGTTCACAGCAACAACCACAGCAACACACAATACATTACTTCCCAGTTCACAGCTATAACCACAGCAACACACAATACATTACTTCCCAGTTCACAGCTACAACCACAGCAACACACAATACATTACTTCCCAGTTCACAGCTACAACCACAGCAACACACAATACATTACTTCCCAGTTCACAGCTACAACCACAGCAACACACAATACATTACTTCCCAGTTCACAGCTACAACCACAGCAACACACAATACATTACTTCCCAGTTCATAGCTACAACCACACCAACACGCAATACATCACTTCCAGGTTCATACAACCACAGCAACACACAATACATTACATCCCAGTTCACAGCTACAACCACAGCAACACACAATACATTACTTCCCAGTTCACAGCTACAACCACAGCAACGCACAATACATTACTTCCCAGTTCACAGCTACAACCACAGCAACACACAATACATTACTTCCCAGTTCACAGCTACAACCACAGCAACACACAATACATTACTTCCCAGTTCACAGCTACAACCACAGCAACACACAATACATTACTTCCCAGTTCATAAATATATTACTGTTAATGGCTCCAAGATTCCAATAGACTGCAAGAAATAAACTTACTTTGTTTAAACATTTGCTACAAAGTAAGCTTATTTCTTGCTGCTTAATTTACTATTTCATTACATATGTGACTGCACTGGTGTGACGTCCTATGTGCCTACATAATATCTAGTAACCCTTGTAGCACATTTATCTAGGTGTATATACTTGCAGCAGACTATGTTCTCTTTAATGTGTATCTATTTTAATTCAAATAACAATTCTTGGACCATCATATAGTGAAAATGCCACAAACACTACTTTGTTCTGGAGAATAAGTAGTTCTATGTGAAGGTTCATAACCGATCAATATCCTAAACACTTCATACGTGACCTGTCACAGTCGCACAAATCTATTTTGTACACACACAAAAATAACTGTGTAAGTCATGTCCCATCAATTTTTTTATTTTGGCAGAAATGCATAATTTATAATCTCATTTTCCAATGTCCAGTTTATTTTCCTCAACAAGTAATCCCAAACTAATAAAATACATGCACTTATAAACCCACATATTAAAAAGACACAGGAAAATACATCACAGTTTTTGATAAAATATGACAAAATAACAAAAACGGAAACAACAATAATTAATAACTTAAATACTAGTTATTATATAGATGTAAAAAGACATTAATGCTGATGATATTTAAAAGCGACGGAGATTACCTCCTGATTATTAAGTTATTTGAAAACCGACTCATATACTAGATATACATAATACCAGAAACGAGTTGTTCCGACCAACTGACCTGAAGACAACCTTCCCGCCATTTAGGACGACAGAAAGGTAGTCTTTGCCCCGCCCTCTGGTGCTAGGCTTCTGACTTTGCCACAGCAGCAGACTGTCCGAATGGTCAGTGGAGACAGTCATCTGTATCACCTGCTCCACCTGACTGTTCTGGTGGGGCAGTGGAAACCAGCTGACGAACCAATGGATGTGCCTGCAACATGGAGTGACATGTTGGAGCATTCATCTCAGCAGAATCTCATTAATCTGGATCTCACTAATCCGGAAACCTTGGAATGTGGACACCGTTTCAGGAAAATGGAATTTCCAAACATTAATGTATGGTTTTATATACATAATTCATTTCATCCATAACAAAGTAAAAAGGTAAGTTCTTATACAGCACAGTATCCAGTCATTAGGACTGCTTAAAGGACTTTACACTTTACTCCCTGGCAGACCTGTTCAATCAAACACCATCGCGACTTCTCTGGAAAGCATTCAGCCATGCTGCAATTAATGCATAAAGACTGTGTACCCAACCATCCACCACTGTTAATAGCCAGGTACTCATTTATACACCTGAGTGAACTGGAGCAATGTAGAGTGAACAAACTTATCCAAGGTTTTACACTGCAGCACAGGATTTGAATCTATGTTATTTCGATTTGGAGTCCGTTGCTCTTATTACTTTGCCACCAAGCTCCACAAATAAAATATACAGTGGACCAAAGGCTTCATAGTGATGCTTTGATGCATTTTAGTACCGTTCCAGCAATCATTTGATCATTATCCAATGATCGACAAACACAAGACTTACTCTCTGTACAGGTGGCACCACTGTAGACCTGGGGCATTTACAGATGTACGAGTCTCCCGTGGCCTCACAAACATCCCCATTTTGACATGGGTTGTTTATGATAGAGATGTTGAGTTGTACTTCACAGTTAATGGTTGAAACACACAACTCATGTTCATGTTTTGTCTACTGTGAGCACACAAGGCTTTTCCATATTCATTCATATTGGTTGCTCAAATTCAGCCATTTATCTAAGACATAGTTTGCTCATATTTATTCAATTGCCTAAGAGGTGTTTTCCTCATATACTGACAATAGCCTAACAAAAGATATTTACTTATACTCATAATCAGTCAACTGCCTAAGAAGTCAACACCCCTAAGGTACAAAGGTCTCTTCAGATTTAGCCCAATAGTTTGGCCACGGGACATTGTACAGGATCAACCCTGGAAACAAGCACTCAGGATCAACCATGGATACATATACTCAGAATCAACTTTGGATACAAGCACTCATGATCAACCCTGGATACACATACTCAGGGTCAACTTTGGAGGCAAGCATTGAAGATCAACCCTGGATACTCGGAATGAACCCTGGATGCAAGCACTGAGTTCTCAGGATCAATCCTGGATTCACACACTCACGATGAACTTGGGATACAGGCACTCGGGATCAACCTTGGATATACGCACTCAGGATCAACCATGGATACAGGCATTCAGGTTGAAATTTGGATACACGCACTCAGTTATCTAACACCAACAACATCATACAGGCACTCTTTTCTCTGACACGACACACACCAACAATATCATATGAAGTCTTATTTCTATATCCCAACATCAATGCATCTCTCCTGACAACTTCTAAAAACAGAGTTCACATTTAAAATGTACTTACTCAGTGCAACATCAGCATACAAGACACATTCAAAGTATCCCGCAAACCCGTGCAGAAGTACACTTTCCCGTACATTGAATCATAGCACTTTATAGCAGTTGTTGTCTGGTGTTGCATTTACAAAAAAACATATCCAGCTATTGACATAGAGCAAAGAATTCAGAACACAAACTGTAATGTTATGAATTTCATGACAGAATCAAGTTGATGCTTTGGTCTGATTTATATAAAGATTAACATGATTAAGTTCTTACACAGCCTGGTATCAACTCGTTAGGACCATGTAAAGTGTTTATATATCACTCTGGCAAACCCCAACTTCTCCAGGAAGCATTCAGCCATGTTATAATTACTGTCCAAAATGTATTCCTTCACATACATCAACCATTATTTTCTTCTTCCCCTTAATCCGTTGCAGAATCAGGGGGGGTAAAATCACAAAATCCCACTTGAGTTATAGCAGATTATCTATTTCGTACGAGTGACATGTCACAGTTTAAGGTATGCATATTCATGTGCAAATTAGTACATTTTTCTTTTTAAACAGCCAATGCTAATACACAGGTTTGTGAATAATTTTGGACTTTCATTCATAAAACAAATCTTAGACATATATAAAGTACAGCAAGAAAAATATACAGTGTCAGACTCACTGAGTGACGCTGACTAAATCCAGGTAACACAATTCACATGGAAAATCATTAGATGCTCATGACTGACCTTTGACCATGTTAGGATGATGGAAGTGAAAGAGAGGCTTGGTTGTGTCGAGTACATTCATGTTGTGTAGTTTGATGACGTGTGGAGTCTCAAACAGCACCTGAAACATACCAGATAGAAATGGTTTATTATAATTAAGCACATACTCATGGGTACAGACTGGAACTTATATCACCAGCGCTCACAACAAAGAAAAAGGATGCCAAACAAAACCACTAAAATATCTAAATGATCACATTATATTAGACATCAAACATTCAGTTCATTATAAATAATGTAATCGATACTCAATGGCTGCTTTATTGGATGTCAAAATATAAAGTACAGGGGTCTGTTGTAAACCTGTTTATTTTACTTCATCGTCAAATTTTTTATTTTCAAATATGGGGATGAATGATCAGATCAGAGCAGCAAAACATTGTGCATAGATGTTATAAAATACTAATAAATGTCGATGTTGCACTATTCAGCCGTAGCTTGGTTGTCATTCTTGATGATGTCATAATCGTGATATATACATCAGCAGTTTACTTTGATCTTTAGTTTCTTGTCTCCGTCCACAACTTGGTTCATGAATGTGGAGTGAGAAATGATGTGTAGTTCTTGAGAATACTGATGCCATCATCTGCAAATATTGCACATAAAATACAAGTTAGATATGCAGAAAATACCTCAAATTGGTCTGGAAAGGGAACCTGTGTAACCATTCAATGGGAAAATTATATATTTGGATAACAAATTTGTAAAGTTGTATCTACGATGTGAGCTACAATAATTTCTGGCATTTGTGGAGGTAGTATTTGTTTAAATAATTTGGGATAGATGTCAATTTGATACTTCAGAGACCCGCAGACATATAGACACATGGATGAACAGATTTATTTTTACCACATAGTAATGTTACAAGCTGAAACAACTAACATGAGGAAAAAGATCATGAAAATTAAGACACAGAATGTTGCTTTCGTCATTAAAACTAACAATTACATAATCATGCACATTAATGCTTTATGTCAAAACAATGTGTTAAAACAATTGAGAAAATCAAAAAAATAATAGGTAGTCTGTAAACATTTTGCGAAAGGAGCTTAACAGAACTGCTACAAACTACAAATTACTGTGTTGTTTGGAGGGCCATGATCGCCAATGCCTGTGACAGACATGGCACACAGAAGAAGAATTAAGAAAATGAGTTGCCTTTGAGAAAGAGATCTGCACCGTCTAGGCATTCTGGGAAGAGTTTGCTGTCTCCGAACGAACCAAGCAGCTCACTCACAATGATGTCTGCTTTCTCTGGGGTCCCATGTCCTCATGACACGACCGTCACAAGGTCCCTCCACACTTCGTATTTGAGGTTCTCCAGTCTACGGACATAAAGTAAGCTTGCACGTGAGGTAAGAGTACTTAAATGGAAAACAATAACTATTGTCAAAGTAGAGTTAAGTTCCTGTAGAGTATGGTATCCAGTGTTTGGGACTGCTCAAAGTGCTTCAATCCTACTGTGTGGCACCACTGTATCAATTATTCCCTTTGCAATAAGTGGTGTCGATGAAGTTACCCCGACACATTGCTTAATGTATTTTAGGACTTTATGAACTGATCTTCTTGTTGTTCTCCTTTTCTCCCTGTAGTCGGGGTGAGCCTGGCCTAGACTTTTGTTTTCCTTCTATTTCCATCTGTTTCATCTATTCTAAGTATACAACTGGTACCAAAATTATATGGGCTACAAGTTAAGGCACCACATCATAAATTGTAGTGCCCAGAAATACTACACCAAACACAATTTTAAATTAAATATTTAAAATTCGTTACGTGATGCAAACCATTTTTCATTCGCCTAGTTGCGAGAGAAGAGGAACACCCACTGATAGTCATGCTCTTGATCCAGTTGTCGAAGTTGTGCATGTAGAAGATATGAGTCTTGGCGCGTTCCTCGAGTCCTGATTCCTGCAGCTGGTTGTAATGTTTGGCCATTGTCTCTGTCAGATCCACAGCCTGCGATAACAACAGAGTACATCCGATCTAGTACAATTCAAGTACTTTACAGATCATCTCAGAACATCGATGTCTGATGTCAATCAAATTACTTTCATCTGACCTGAGATGTTCCCTTAGGTCAAGTACAAGTTCTTTGAAACATAAATTTGTCAAGTACCTAAGACAAGCCATCTCAAATCTTAAGCCATCTCAAATCTTAATGTACGTGTGGTATCATTGTATGGCCTTGAAGTCGGTTGATAACTATCGATAGTACATTGTCGGATTGACTAGATCGCAATGCATTGATAGTTTTATGTATCATTACACCCCTACGCATCACTCCAACATTGATAGTTTGATGTATCATTACACCCCTACACATCACTCCAACATTGATAGTTTGATGTATCATTACACCCCTACACGTCACTCCAACATTGATAGTTTGATGTATCATTACACCCCTACACGTCACTCCAACATTGATAGTTTGATGTATCATTACACCCCTACACATCACTCCAACATTGATAGTTTGATGTATCATTACACCCCTACACGTCACTCCAACATTGATAGTTTGATGTATCATTACACCCCTACATGTCACTCCAACATTGATAGTTTGATGTATCATTACACCCCTACACGTCACTCCAACATTGATAGTTTGATGTATCATTACACCCCTACACGTCACTCCAACATTGATAGTTTGATGTATCATTACACCCCTACACGTCACTCCAACATTGATAGTTTTGTGTATCATTACACCCCTACATGTCACTCCAACATTGATAGTTTGATGTATCATTACACCCCTACACGTCACTCCAACATTGATAGTTTGATGTATCATTACACCCCTACACGTCACTCCAACATTCATTGTCCTGGCTCAAAGCACATCACACTTTGTCCTCAGCAAACCTGTTCACATACCATACAAACTTCTGTTGGTCAGGAACCTGGACATTTTCAAGACATCACTGACGCAGTCACAGTACTTTGTTGTTTTGCTACACAACGTAACTGAAACCAACTATGTTATACGATAGTTGTGCAGACCCCTGAATATAAATATCATTGTTGTGTAAACATTAAAATAATCACTCTCAGTTATCTAGTCTAGTACAATTGTTTTAATCTAATGATGACTTACCAATGCAATGACATTGCCATGGCATATGACAATGTCACATTGTGATTTGTTATAATCAACTACATACACTGGTCGAGAAAGGATAAATTACAAAATCAAGTGGCATAGATATCAGATAATAGACTAGGCGATGCCAAAGCCCATACGTGTCGTATCGACCTGGACTTAACATAAATGCCTGGAGGGCCTACCCGGCATCCACGGCCCTAAGGGCAGGGCTCAACGGGATTCAGGACAGTATAGTCAGCGAACGCAGCCCTCGGTCCAAATGCTACAACACGCTATAAACAATTACATGAAAACTTGCGCAACCTAAAACCTGCAGAATACTGGGACATACTTAATATAAATAAAGCAAGTAATAGCAAAGAAAAATGTGGAAATATTTCACTGGATATGTTTATGAGCCACTTTAAAAAACTGGGTAAAAAAACAGAAAGTGAAACTGCAGCTAGTGAGATACCTTTCGACCCAAGAAAGATTACCCAGTCAATAAATGAACACATAAATAGACCTTTCACAAAAGATGAAGTACTATCACTAATTAAAAAACTTTAAAAATAAATGGCATGTGGTATTGATAATGTTATAAATGAATACTTGAAAAACAGCCCCATTTAACTAGTTGACATTACTGTTAAAATGTTTAACCTTGTTCTATTATCTGGCATTGTGCCAATTGATTGGTGCATTGGGATCATTAAGCCCATATACAAAAAGAAGGGATTAATAGATGACCCAGACAACTATCGTGGCATTACACTATTAAGCTGCATAAGCAAGTTGTTTACAGCCTCTGCTAAAGCAAAACTGGCCACATATCTAGATGAAACGAGTATTATAGGTGAAGAACAGGCAGGGTTTACAAAGGCGTATTCTACCCTTGATCATATATTTGTTTTACACTCATTGGTTAAATTGTATTTGTCTCTTCACAAAAGGCTTTACTGTGCCTTCATTGATTATTAAAAAGCATTTGATCTAGTAGACAGATCCTCACTGTGGTCTAAGTTAATTTCTTGTGGTATTAATGGTAATGTGTTGAAGGTTGTATACAATATGAGCGAAAACACTAAGTCATTTGTAAAGCAGGGCCAGGCCCCGTCAGCCTTCCTTTTATGTGATGTCGGGGTGTGTCAAAGAGAAAACCTGTCTCCTTTGATATTTGCTATTTACCTTAATAACTATATGGGACTTGACATGCTGGCAGGTGAAATTCACAACAACATTAGTGATGATGGTGTATAAATGTTCTTGAAAATGTGTTTTACTTTATGCTGATGATGTTATTGTCATGGCAGAAACACCTGTAGATTTACAGGCGGCATTAAATGATGCATGTGATTATTGCCAAACATGTTAATATCTGTTAATATTAGTAAAACATATGTTATTATCTTCTCTCGTGGAAAGGTCAGATCACACCCAGACTTCTTGTTTGGACAAAACAAATTATAAATAATTGATAGCTACATCTATTTGGGAACCAGTCTAAACTATAATGGACGGTTTAACAAAGCCATAACAAAAACAAGTTAACCAAGCTATCCGTGCAATGTTCAACCTCACAACTAAAGCAAGGATGCTAGATTTACCGATAGACATACAATGTGAACTGCTTGACCAACTTGTAATGCCAATCCTGCTATATGGTAGTGAAATATTGGGTTATCAGAATGTAGAGCAGATTGAGAGATTCCATAGAAAATTCTTGAAAAGTCTACTAAAACTTAATAGGAACACCGCAAATTGTATGGTATATGGAGAAGTTGGCAGACAAAGTGTGACAACAATTATAGAAAAGAGAATGATAAACTTTTTGGGTACACTTAATTGAAAGCAAACAAAGCAAGCTATCTAGTATTATGTTTAGACTGATGAAAAACTTCCACGACACAGGTAATTTTTAATCAAAATGGATTTAAAAAATCAAGAGTATCATTGATGGATGTGGACTATCTAACATGTGGCATGATCATGGATATGTAAATGTAAAATGGTTGAAGCATACCCTAGAACTTAAAATGAAAGACATAAACAGACAAACATGGCACAATGAAATTCATGTAAATAGGCTGTGTTCAAATTACAGAATATTTAAAAATTAAGTAGGGCTCAAGAAGGATTTAATCTACTTGAGCCCAACTGATGGAATCAGTTTATGTAAATTTTGTTGTGGAAATCACAAATGATCTATTTCTGTTGGTCATTATTTCCCTGAAAATGCTGGAGACTAAGATGATAAATATCATTATATATTTGTAAGTCCATCAGTGGTAGAAGAAAGATCAAAATACATAAAGAAATTCTTTAGAATCAGACCTAACACTTTGAAAATGAACCAGTTGTTTAATGTACATAATGTGAAACAGTTGACACATCTTTCCAGATTTATTAATGTCGTCATGTCAAAATTTTTCTAACTAACTAATTTCCTGTCAAAACTGTGAATTGCATATATGAAACTTTTTTACTAGTCATATAATTACATGTAAATGAGTTCAAATTGTGCAATACATGTATAAATACCATAATACATGGTTTAATTTATTTTATATTATCTTACATTATTTGGTTTGCACTGCTGATTATAAAATTATTGAAAAATACTTAATACAGTTAGGTCACTAAACATGTTATGCATTGTGTGTTGTTTAAGTTTTACATATGGTAAATATGATTTATACAATAATATTGTATCTAGACTTATATTATATAAGTCTAGATGTTCTTAAGAATAAGAATACAATATGTGCTGTTAAAATGTACTGTAGAGAGAAAAATTATCTCATACTCCACAAGGGGTTGTAGGGAAATGAAACTCATTGTCACTGTGTTGGCTGTCTTCAGATAGACATTATGTAAACTTAGTTTGGTACTGGTCGGTTTTAGATCATATAGCTAATTCCTTCTCAGATATTTAAAATACGTTTATTTGGGCACAGCGATTTATTTGAAGTGCCCATAGGGTGTATGTTCGAACAATGTAGGTGCGAGGCGCAACCAAATCCAACAGCATCTCCCACCGCCACCCATCTTTCAATGTCGGTCCGATAGACAGGAACTGAGGCTCCATCTGAAACTTTTACACTTGATACAAATTCACCGAAATGCTTTCCATCAAAACACAACCACAAAAAGCATCCATGCTACGGGCCTGCAATATATAGGGTGATACCCATTTGGAAAGCCACCAATATATAAATCCTGGGTATACCCCTTTAGGTTAAAAGCCACTTTTTTATGTCGACATTACTTTATGTGTATCCTGGTGGTTGTTGTAGACGCCATTCCAACTGTAAGAACATAATAATTATGTACAGGAAAGTAGCTGATATATACCATAAAACGGTGAAGAGGGTTGTGAAAGCCACGAGCTGGAATGGGCACGCCCTGATAGTGGAGACTATGAACTGTCAGAGGAAGATGGTGAGCCCAGTATCGACAATAAGGAAGATCTCCAAGACTCGGCAAGAGAGGAGTTCATGGATGAACCGGTGCACACGGCAGGCAAGGAGAAAGCGAAGCATGATAATCCGACCCACTCAACACCGAAGACTGTACGTGAAGCTTCTGCCGGTAGCTGACTGTCAACTTGAAAGCTGTCACAGCTACACTTGAAGATAACTGCTATGCTATTTTACCAACAAGATGAAAACAGGTAACTCAAACAAGAGGTTTTTAGTATCTACTGAAAGTATGACAAAAAGGGACCGTAGTTTCACAGTTGTAGAGATAATTCACTTCATTGGCATTCATTTCAGTGGCTTTGTATGATCTTATCATCTATTTGCCATTGCACCGAATGTACATGAGTTGTTCACAGGTTGAGTCTTTCAGGCTGCACCATTCAGGGCGGAAGACTTTCTCGGCTGTGGTAAATACCCTTTCAACTGGGGCTGATGAGGCTGGAATGCTGAGATGGTGAGGGTCCAACTGAGTCAGAGTTGGAAAACTGCAGTGGGTCACTGTGACGATCTGTACATGGCTGACTGAGGTATTCGTTCACCTCTACAATCAGCAATCTGCTGATATAATAAGTTTGCAATTTATATTTCCTGATCATAGACTACTAGTTGTTGAGAGGGTTAGCACATGTCCACATAACAGGCTCAGCATCCTCTTTGGACTTTTTAGCCAGGCTACTGGCACAGGATTATACTAGTGTAGGAGGCAGTCTGACTTGAGCCACCTTACTTCTACAGAGGAAGTCTGGCAGTTCTTCTTCTTAGCAGTTAGCACTGTCATCCACTGTCAAGTGGCATGGTCCCCAGACTACATCAAAGGCATTACCTGTCTAACTGGTGGGATAACTGCTAATTGGCTCTTTATGGACAGCTTGGTGGCTTAATTAAACAAACAGGTTTATGGCCTGAACTGATAGCCTACAATTATTGTTAGCTTAACAGGGTGTTTCTGACTGGGAAAAGATGCTGCCTGTTGCCATGTTTGGGTATCATAGTCATAGTTATCAGAGAACGAGGATGTACTATGTGTAGGGATGGTAAGGTGGTATTCTATCAGAAATAACAACGTATTTAAACAAATAGTTGAACATTTAAATATTTCAGGAAAGTTTCATTTTATAACCAAATATATTTATTTTCCCCAGTATATATTAACAAAATACTCAGATGTACTCGTAAAATCTGAGTACAATGAGTATGACTACGAGTACGAGTCCATGACTCACAAGTTTTATGAGTACGAATACTTCAAAAATGTACTCGAGTACTTCGGACCCAGGTCTGGTACCTGCATCCCTCGCCAGTCAATTCAAAAATTCATACTTTGTAAAGACAATAGTAGACTGGAATAAACTAAACGAGTCTCAGATCCAGGCTGAGACCATAAACGTTTTCAGTCCTGCGGCCCAAACACTCAATAACACCATACGCACCCACCCACCCCATCGTAAACCATAGCCAACAGTGGCTCCTTATGGTGTAATTAATTTGAATTAGAAGAATATTTGATAATTTGGCTGCTTCACAGCGACTATTCCCAATCCCTTGGCTTTGGCATAGGCGTTGTAAATATCATAAAATGAACAAAAAAGGATTAACTACAATATATGTGTTTCACTGTATATTAGTGGATACTTCAGTGTACAACAAACATCTGCACATTGTGCGTACAGACCTGTACATCATGCAAATCTCTATGAGGGTGGGTGGGAGACAGGAGTGGGTGAGAGACGGAGGGGGTGGGTGAGAGACAGAGGGGGTGGGTGAGAGAGGGTGGGTGAGAGATGGGTGAGAGATGGAGGGAGTGGGGGGGGGGGTGAGAGACGGACGGAGTGGGTGAGAGACGGAGGGAGTGGGTGAGAGACGGACGGAGTGGGTGAGAGACGGAAGGGGTGGGTGAGAGACAGGAGTGGGTGAGAGACAGGAGTGGGTGAGAGACGGAGGGAGTGGGTGAGAGACGGACGGAGTGGGTGAGAGACGGACGGAGTGGGTGAAAGACGGAAGGGGTGGGTGAGAGACAGGAGTGGGTGAGAGACAGGAGTGGGTGAGAGACGGAGGCGTTGGGTGAGAGCCGGAGGAGTAGGGTGAGAGCAGGGGAAGTGGGTGAGAGAGGGAGGGATGGGAGAGATATGGAGGGGTTGGGTGAGAGACAGAGGAAGTGGGTGAGAGACGGAGGGATGGGAAAGAGACGGAGGGGTGGATGAGAGACAGAGGGTGTGGGTGAGAGACGGAGGGGTGCGTGAGAGATAGAGGGAGTGGATAAGTGACGGAGGGAGTGGGTGAGAGACGGAGGGGTGGGTGAGAGACGGAGGGGGTGGGTGAGAGATGGAGGGAGTGCGTGAGAGAGACGGAAGGGGTGGGTGAGAGACAGGAGTGGGTGAGAGTCGGAGGGAGTGGGTGAGAGTCGGAGGGAGTGGGTGAGAGTCGGAGGGAATGGGTGAGAGACGGAGGGAGTGGGTGAGAGTCGGAGAGGGAGTGGGTGAGAGACGGAGCGAGTGGATGGAGACGGAGGAAGTGGGTGAGAGACGGACCGGGTGGGTGAGAGTGGGTAGGCAATGTTGTTGTTGTCGATGCAGAGTTCCTTGTGGTCTTCAATATAGATGGTGCCAGCTCCACCTGACTCATTGGTACTCGTACCTGCAAGATCTATGCACAGCATCAAATACATTATATTGGTACTATACATCTGAAACAACCTGTAACATGTGCTAGTTGAAATGTTAGATCAATGTCTCTTATGTATATGTGACAAGCCACAGCACTTTGGATCATAAGGTACATTTCACAAAACTGAGGTGAGAGACGGATGACATGGGTAAGAGAAGGAGGGAGTGGGTGAGATATGGAGGGGGTGGATGAGAGACTGACTGAGGAGGAGAGAAGGATGCTGAGAGGGTGTAGTGGAGAAGAGAAATGGGTTTGAATCAGTGGGGTTTGAGAGGGGGACAGAGGGGCCAAGATTGGGGGTTGTTAACAGAAAGGGAACAAGACAGAGAAGAGGAGAGGCAGAAGGAAAGTAAAATGACATCAGACGCAGACAGTATACTTCCCAAATTGTCTAATATGACATGGTAAAACAACAGCCAATCAGTATGACTGAATCACTCCATGCAGACACGAAAGGAACAGTACTGTACAAAGGTTCATCCTCAGAGGCCTTCGACATTCGCAGCGGCGTCAAGCAGGGGTGTGTGCTCGCCCCAACCCAGTTTGGGATCTTCTTCGCGCTGTTGCTGAGGCAAGCTTTCGGATCGTCAACCGAGGGAGTGTATTTGCATTCCAGATCGGATGGAAGACTGTTCAACATGTCCCGCCTGAAGGCAAAAACCAAAGTGCGTGTGGCACTCGTCTGTGAGTGATGTTCCAGAATGGTATGACACTAGCGTTTGCTTTGTCTCTTGAAGACGGGAAGCTACTCTGGACGTTGTCAATGAGAGTTTTGTACTTTTCGTCTTGCAAAGCGACTGTTCTAAGTCGATCTAGTATCGGGTCAAACAGGTGATCTTGCTGATCATCTTGGTCGTCTTCATGTACCATTCTGGATGCATTGATGGTTACCGCGTGAACGTGGTGTTCTACTTCTTCTTCTGCTTCTTGATCCTCCTCTGATGGATTCGACACATCTGGATTGCCCTTTGTCCAGCTTGTCATGAACGAGAAGAGTGATGTATTTTCTTTGAGACGTTGAAGACGCTTGTTGTCGGTATCGTCAAGGCGATGGCGATCGAGAATTGTCACTCAAAATGTGACAGTCCGAGTAGTTGAATGCGACATTTCTTCATTGCCCAGGTGGCTGCCAGTAGCTCTAATTCCACCATGGCATAGCGACTTTCCGTGTCTGTAAGAAAGCGTGATCCGCACCGAATCAGTCGCCATTTGTCTGCGTGTTGCTGCAAAAGAGCATAGCCCAGACCTTTGCGTCGCGATGCATCTGTGTGTAGCGCCGTTGGTTTTGATGGATCAAAGTGTGCCAGTGTAGGAGCAGTTACCAACGCTTTCTTGGTTTCTTGAAAGGCTTTGCTGTGTGTTTCAGTCCTTCGAAACTCGTTCTTGCTCTTCAGTAGCTCACGCAATGGATCAGCAGTTGTACTTGTCGTAACTTGACTATTAATGTATAACTAGAGAGTAGTAAGTATTATAAACCTTTTATAATGAACGAAGAACCACGCCTGCGGCGGAAACCAACTACACACACAAAGCGCGCAACAGCGCGCCGTATACACAGAATAGATTATACCCGATGTAACGACTACAGAATGTCCGATTATAACACTCCTTCCTCTTAAGCTTTTAAGTCACTAACTAATGTAATAACATGGAACAGTGTCAGAATACTGAATCAATTAAAGGTCCAGTATTTTCCGTTGTTTGACACACCTGTTTGATCGGCGTAGCACAGGAGACGATGATTCATCAGGAACCACAGTCACATCACTTGGTGCTCGAACAGTTTCATCTGCCTCAGACGGAAGTGACTCTGCTTGAACACACGGCTCCGTAGAAGATGAAGGAAGGGTAACAACCACCGACTCTGGAATCTCCGGAACCATAGGTACAGTCACCTCACCTTCAGCCGTCAGCCGTAGATGGTCTACGTGCACATAGCGACGCTGTGCACGTACTTGCACTAAGTAGGTGAGCGGACCCAGTCGTCTGATGATCTTGCCCGCGACCCATTTCGGAGGACCGCTGCCACGATGATTGCGAACGTGTACTGGATCACCGCTGACCAGCTCTCGAAGCTTCACTCTACTCCGATCGTGTTGCTCTTTTTGTTGCGTCTGTTTCTCCTCCATGTGTCTCTCTAGGTGCGGTTTGAGAAGACTGAAGCGATTCCTCAGTCGACGCTTGAGGAAGAGTTCCGCAGGAGACACACCGGTCACGGTATGCGGAGTTCACCGATAACGCAGGAGGAAATTAGCGAGCCAACTCTCCTTCGTCAGTTGAGTTCCAACAGAGTACTTCCGAAGACTCTGCTTCACAGTCTGCACACAGCGTTCAGCAGCACCGTTCGACGCTGGATGGTATGGAGCCACCCTCGTATGCTTGATGCCGTTCTTGTCCATGAACGTCTTGAACTCGTGTGCGATAAATTGAGGCCCGTTATCTGACACGACCTCCTCCGGTAGACCATGAGATGCGAACATTCCTCTGAGTACCTCAATGGTCTTAGCGGATGTAGTGGACCTCATCGCCACAGCTTCCAACCATTTCGAATGGCTGTCAACCACAATCAGATAGTTCACACCGTCCTTCTCAGCAAAGTCAATGTGAATTCTCTGCCATATGCGTGTGGGCCAAGGCCATGGATGCAGTGGTGCTACGGCTGGCTGATTCTTCACTGACTGACACACTGCACAAGCCTGCACCATCGTCTCGATATCATTGTCCATACCTGGCCACCATATGTAGCTGCGCGCGAATGCTTTGGTCTGGCTGACTCCACTATGCTCCGAGTGGAGCTCATCTAGCATCGCCTCATCTAGATAGGCTGACGGAACCAGAACGCGTGATCCCCACAGCAGACAACCCTGTTCAGTTGACAGCTCGTCTCGCTTCGCGAAGAACACTTGTAGTTCCTTGTCTGTGTGGTTGGGCCAACCTGTGAGTACATACTGGAGTACTCGTGATAACAAAGGATCGCTGCGGGTTTCCACGGCGATGTCCCTAGCATTGACCGGGAGATCGTCAACCACTGATACTTCGAATATTGCCGGCTCCTCTGTCGTTGTAGTCGGTAGAGGTAGTCTCGACAATGCGTCAGCGTTGGCGTGATCCTCGGACTTACGGTACTCGATACCGTAGTGGTACGCTTGCAGGATGAGTGCCCAACGCTGCATTCGTAACGCTGCCAACGTTGGCACAGCCGTTTTGGGACCGAAGATTGTGACCAACGGCTTATGATCCGTGATCAATGTGAAAGAGCGTCCATAGAGATACTTATGGAACTTCTTGACTCCAAAGATGATCGATAACGCCTCCTTCTCGATCTGTGCGTAGTTGCACTCACTCGACGAAAGGGTCCGTGACGCGAACGCTATCGGCTTCTCATCTCCGTTTTCCATGACATGTGACAGCACGGCCCCGACGCCTGTCGGAGACGCATCCGTAGCCAGTCGCAGTGGCTTACGACAGTCTTAGTGCACCAGCACCTGCTGTGACGTCAGCAGATCTGTGCACTTCTGCATTGCGTCATCACACTCGGGAGTCCATCTCCACTCACGATCCTTCATGAGCAGTAGGTGTAGTGGACTTAGCGTAGTAGTTGATCAACCCCAAGTACGAACGCAACTCCTTCACGTCGTTCGGCTTCTGAGAATTGGTGATGGCGTCCAATTTCTCAGATGTGGGACGGATGCATTCCGCATCTATCAGATGACCCAAGTAGTCAACTGATTTCTTGGCAAACTCACATTTCGCCAGATTCACTCGGACGCCACACTTCTCCAGACGAGTGAGTACTTCGTCTAGAAGTTTCAGATGCTCCTGCTCCGACTCAGCCGTGATGAGGATGTCGTCTAGGAAGCACATCACATGATCCATGCCCTGCAGGATCTGATCCATCACCGACTGGAAGATACTCGGTGCGCTGCTCACACCGTACGGCATACGCAGGTAGCGATACGTGCCCTTGTGGGTATTCACTGTGACGTAGTGTTGCGACTCGGCGTCCAACTCGAGTTGTTTGTACACATGGGATAGGTCCAGCTTGCTGAACACCTTGCCACCGGCTAGTGACGCGAAGAGATCCTCCACGTTTGGAAGTGGGTAGTGCTCACGTTCCACATTCGGATTGATCGTGACTTTGAAGTCACCACAGATCCTCACCGTCTTGTTCGCCTTCGGCACTACCACAATCGGAGCCGACCAATCGCTGTGGTCCACCTTCTGGATGATGCGCTCCTTCTCCAACCGGTCCAGTTCGTGTTCAACTTTATCTCGCAGTGCGTAGGGCACCGGCCTAGCCTTATGAAAGCGAGGCTGCACGTCTTCCTTCATGTAGATGTGCGCTGTGTAGCCCTTTATTGTGCCCGTTCCTTCTTGGAATACCTCTGAATGCCCTTTCAGCACTTCCTCCACCGAATGCCTTGCAATTGCGGTGACTGCCAGGATACTCGACCAGTCTAACTTCATTTTTGCCAGCCAGTCTCTTCCTAGTAGAGGTGTTTTGTCGCCCTTGACGACCACTGCAGATAACTCAGCTCGTTGGTCTCCATGCCTCACATCCAGAGTGACCACTCCGATGTGCTCGATGACCTCTTGAGTATAGGTGCGTAGAGTGAGGTTGGTGGGTTGTAGAGCGAAATGTGCAAAATGTCTCAAGTACAGTGTCTCTGGAATGAGCGACTTAGCTGCACCTGTGTCCACCTGCATTCTCACGGCGGTGCCTCCAATATCCACTTCAGCGAAGATTGGCTGCGCCCCGGCCCCTCCAACGTTACACGTGTAGATTCCAATGTCCGACTCATCAGCGACCACACCGACGTAGCGAACATTCTGGGATTGACTCTTGGTCATCTGATTCTGAGACGTGTTTCTGCGGTTATTTCCTCTGCATTTGCGTGCCAAATGTCCCACTTTGTTACAGACATAACACACTGCCGTCCTGAAGTGACATCTTTCAGGATTATGGTCCTCGCCACAGCGATAGCACTCATTCCGTCTCGACTTCTCAGGCTTGCGTGCAGCACGACCACTTCCTTGACGCGGCGAGTAAGTGACTTTATTTACGGATTCACCAGTGGCCCGTAGACAGACCTCACTTCTGGTCGCCAGCTCCATTGCAATCGCTACTTCTTTTGCTGATTGGAAGGTGAGCTCTTTGGTGGTTAGCAATCGCCTCTGAATGTTCTCAACCCGAAGACCACACACCAGACGGTCTCTCAGGGCGTGCGGTAGGAACTCTCCAAACTCGCACGTACCACTCAGCTGCTTCAAGGTGATCACGTAGTCTGCCACCGATTCTCCCTCCTTCTGTCCTCTCTTGTAAAATCGGAATCTCTCAGCAATAACCAGAGGGTTTGGCGAATAATGCCCCTTTAAGGCATCACATAGTTCCACGTAGGACTTATCCTTCGGTTTCTCCGGCGTCAGGATATCTTTGAGTAGTTTATATGACGTAGGCCCGATCACAGAAAGAAGCACATTTGCTTTCTTCGTCGAATCGATTCCGTTCAATTCAGACCACTGATCCAGCCTCTCTACGTAACTCTCAAAGTCCTCTTTAGCCTCATTGAACTCTCCTAGCTGACCGGTGTAGCCTGCCATTATCCTCGTCGCCAGCTGTCGTAACTTGACTATTAATGTATAACTAGAGAGTAGTAAGTATTATAAACCTTTTATAATGAACGAAGAACCACGCCTGCGGCGGAAACCAACTACACACACAAAGAGCGCAACATCGCGCCGTATACACAGAATAGATTATACCCGATGTAACGACTACAGAATGTCCGATTATAACAGTACTGACCGCTGTCGTGAAGTCACCAAGCTGGTTGATAAGGCCCATAAAAGATCGTAGTTCTGTCAAGCAGGTTGGTGTAGGGAATTCGGCGATTGTTTTCAGCTTTTCCGGATCTGTGCTGACGCCTTCTGCGTTGATTTTGAAGCCAACGTAATTCACCTCATTTTCCGCGAACTTTAACTTGTCGGGGTTCAGTGTGATACTGTGCTCCCGACAACGGAGCAATACTGAGCGAACTCTTTCGATGTGTTGCTCAAAGTTTTCATCGTGTACAACGACGTCATCCATGACCTTGTCGACGTTGTTTAAGCCGCCGATCGCTATGTCGCCGCGCCTGCAATATTCATCGCCGGTTGAGGACAGTCCCATGGGGGTTCTCAAGAGATAACGTCCCCAAGGGGTCAAGAAAGTCGTCAGTTCTTGGCATTCGGGCGAGAGTGGTATCTGCCAGTACCCTTGTTTTGCGTCTAACGTCGTGTAGTATCTTGATCCTGGTTTGATGTTGGAGACTGCTTCTTTCGGTGTCTTCATAGAACGAATTTGTCAACGAACGGATTTGTTGAGACGTGTGAGGTCCACACAAAGACCTAACGTCGTGTAGTATCTTGATCCTGGTTTGATGTTGGAGACTGCTTCTTTCGGTGTCTTCATAGAATGAATTGGTCAACGAACGGATTTGTTAAGACGTGTGAGGTCCACACAAAGACGTATACCCCCTCGTGGTTTTGGCACTACCACGAGCGGATGACACCATCTGGTGGGAACGTCTCCCAATGGCTTGATAATGCCTTGTCTTGACATCTGGTCGAGATTTGCTTTGACTTCATCCAGCCATGCGAAAGGAATGGGGCGAGTGGCAGATATTGCAAAAGTCTCAACGTTCTCGTTCAAGTGGATTTTCATTGGTTCACCCAACATTGTCTTCAGTTGGTCACCTGTGTCGAACAAGTCTTTGAATTCTTCAAGTAAGTCATTGCGCTTACGTGTTCGCGTGTCGGATGACTCATGTTCTGGAGGAATCTTTTTTGGCGATTTTGTTTCTCGTGACCGTCTTATGGCACGAACTGGTTTGGGATAATCGTTCGGCACGATTCCTAAGTCTCGGCAAACATACCAAGCCAGCAGAAGTCCTTTTGCTCTTTGCAAATAAGAACCGTCTCTTTCGTACATTTGTCTGCTGCATGGATGTGGAGGTCTACTGTGCCAATACATTCGAATGATGTACCATTGGCAGCAATGATTGTGTCTTCGGGCGGGGGACATGTATTTCCGATGTCTAATCCTATTTGTTTTAGGATATCAAGCCCTGCAACAGTGGCTTCGGCCCCTGTATCTGGTGTTGCCTGTGCTGTTGTGATGAAGCTATCATCAGCATTATGATGAAGTTGTACCTTAATGCGCGGGGCGCGATGGTGTTTTTTCTTTCCCAGAATGTCCATTACGCGAATCCGACTCATTGCGGTCGATCGACGTGTACTCTTATTCTGTGGATTGTTCTGACGGCAACACGTAGCCCAATGACCCATTTTCTTACAGACTGAACATACACTGTGTCGTGCAGGACATTCATCTCGCGTTTATGAGCCGATTTTTCACAATAACCGCATCTGTGGTTATGTTTTGAAGTGGCGTTATTCCTGGTTTTACTACGTTGCCAGGTTTTCTTGCCAATTCTGTCTATCTTCGTATGGCCTTTGTTATTGTTTGCAAGTGCACCTTCATCATTCCTTGCTGATTCTTCACTCCTGCAAATATCAACTGTTATCAGTAGAGAAGGGGGAGGCGTGATTGCTAA
The DNA here is from genome assembly GCA_020002185.1 of Paraescarpia echinospica. Classification (NCBI taxonomy): domain Eukaryota; kingdom Metazoa; phylum Annelida; class Polychaeta; order Sabellida; family Siboglinidae; genus Paraescarpia; species Paraescarpia echinospica. The sequence continues at coordinate 26,631,469 of CM034537.1, read as the reverse complement.
TAACTTTCGTCTTGTTTCTGGGTCACGAATTCCCGACATAATTCGCGTAGTAAGACGGTCGTCTAAGCACTGCTGGCAAAGGTCTGCGTTGTTGGCAATTTCCCGCAATTCCATGTAGAAGTGGTCGAACGGTTCGCCTTCTTCTTGTTTGCGTTCTTCTAGTGCCACCCTGTCCAGTGTAACATTTCGTTTGGCTCGGATGTGTTCTTGGATTCGGTCTAAGATCGCTGTGACGGTTAAATCGTCATCATTGTCTATACCGATGGCTAATTGCAATGTAGCACGCATTTCAATAGAGAGGCTAGTGCGCAACATGGCTCTCTGTTGACGTCCTGGGAGACGGTCGAGCTGTTCTAACTCCACGAAATCTTCCCATGATCGCCTCCATGCTGCTAGTTCTCGTAGTGTTATGTCTGCTGCCATTGGCTCCGGCGGTCTAGTATTGGCGTGTTGGCCGGTAGAAGTATGCTGGACGTTGGTCACGGTGTCTGTGTGTTGAGTCTCTGGACCACCTGACTCATCATTGGCGCAGTTGCTGTGTGCGCGCGATGGTGATTTATGTCGAGGGTCTCGCAGAATAGACGCATCGAAAATTTATGTCTTTCATCGCGTGCGCGCTCCCGTTCCTGTTCTCGCTGTTCACGTTTGTTGTCCCGTTCTTCTTGTTTAGACAGGAATGTCGCAAGCCAGTCTGGTGCGATTGTGTCACCGCAGCGCGAACTTTGGTGAACGTCAACGCTTGTGGCGCGCTCTTGCGGAGCTTTTGAAAGCTCCGCGGCACCGTGTTTGCTTGTGGCGCGGGATTTTCTGGCGGTTTTGTCGCTACAGTTTACAGACAAACCGACTTTTTAACGTCTTATTTTGAGTTCGTGTCCTTTTGCCGACTGCGCCATGTTAAAGCTTATACTCAATGAGATATAGCAACAGAACCAAACATTGTTTATTACGTATCAGAAACGGTAAATTGTTATACAATAGCGTGAGCCATCAAATCACTGTTATGCGATGTTGATCTTCCTCGTGGTCTCTCGTCAGAGACGGGAGGTCCCATTATTTGAGGGGAGACTACACCAGTTATCACCATCAGTAACTACAAATTGGAAGTTTTCCATCAGTTTGTGTACCTGGGGTCTGCCATCACTGACAATCTCTCACTTGAGATTAAAGTCAGCAGGCGCATTGGTCGAGCCTCCACAACTCTGGCCGGACTGACGAAAAGAGTACGCACTTATATGGCAGCGAGTCATGGACCCTCTACTCCTGTCAAGAGAAACGCCTGAACTTCTTCCACATGCGTAGTCTGCAACGCATCTTTAGGATCTCATGGAAGGACCGAATCTCAAGCACAGCCATCCTCGAGCAGGCCCAAATCCCAAGCATGTTCACTCTGCTACGGCAACGGCCACTTCGCTGGCTTGGGTATGTTCACCGTATGGAGGATGGAAGGATTCCCAAAGATCTGCTCTACGGCGAACTGGCCTCAGGCAGCAGACCCACTGGACGTCCCCATCTCCGTTTCAAGGATGCCTACAAGCGTGAGCTGAAAGCGCTAGACATCGACACTCACAGGTGGGAAGAAATAGCTAAGGATCGGAGCCAGAGGAGGCAGGAGCTGAACAAGGGCCTCGCGAGGGGAGAGGAGAGACTCCGACAACTTGCAGATCAGAGGAGAGCCCGGAGGAAAGACAGCCAGGTCTCTGCCCAGACTGAGACAGACTTCAAGAGATTGTCACTATTGAGTGGGTCTCTTCAGCCATAGTAGATGCTGTTCCAGAAACTGAGAAATCCCACAGTAGCGCACATCCATGGTCTCTCGAGACTGACGGACGCCTACAAGATACAAGGAAAACAACGGCTGACCTACCAGTAGGCCATGGCATTGACAGGTAGGTACACGTTCACTCTCGTGTAACCAAACGTCTGCTTCCTGCCTGTTTGGATCATCCCGGATCTGTCGCCCATCAGCTGTCCTATCCGCCACCTCGGAACTCGAGTTAGTCAATATTGCCACATGAGAGTTTCCACCAATGAAGACGACGTCGAATTGATATCGTTGTTCCGGGTCGTACAACAGCCTCTGCAAAGGTCCAGTATCCCTTTGACCAAAATCACCATTACATGCATGTATAAATCACTTCCAGTTAGCTTCAGTTACGTTGACGTATCATCCCGGCTTAACTAAACTTGAATTGTATACAGAGGATGGCAGGGCCTGCTCTCTGACTTTGTCTGTGTCTTAGCACCACTGTCATGTAGATCGTTTGTCTTCTAACTTATCTCTCCAATGTGAAATAGTTTTAAATACTTGTAACCATAAATAATTAACAAAATTGTGCTTTATAATTCAAAGTGACATGCATCTAAATGGCGCCATGTTTATTTTAAAAACAGAAATAAATGATCACATAGTGGAGCACAGTACAATTAATGTGTAGGCTAGGAGGTATGGAAACTGAGGTTAAAACATTATACTGGAATGTCATTCTATTTCTTGCTGTCTTTGCACCAGTAGAGATTAATTATACCGAGTTGTTAAATTGCTATTGTTTTTGTAAGGTTATATAGTAAACACCCCTTAAAGAACCCCACCAAGAGACTTACTAAAGAGAACACCATGGCCTCCAGGTGCCCCATACTCTGTCGGGGAGTAGAGGGAGTCGTACGGCAACCCTACTTTAGGGTTGCCCTTTCTATGACCTCCACTGCCCCCATGACCTCTACCACTGTCCCCTTCCAGAGCACCTAGTGACAACAGAAGAATATTATGTTCATATTGGAATCAACAACTGAAGCTATCTTACCCATTTGAGTAGGTTTAAAATTCGAATTTTAATAAAGGGTTTGGTTTTGACATTTCTACTTTTCGGCTGTTTGTTATGATCATGTGACACAGCTAATGTTGATGACATACTTTTTATGTGCGATCTATACAAATTGCTGATTGGCTTAAACTTTGTGGATATTTGTGACATTTAAAAAAAATGGTTATCACGTATATGTTGCTTTGTTGAACACTATAGTCTTAAACACTGTATGTATTTTGTATAGAGATGCTTTCCCAGTTACCAAATATATGGAGCAGCGGTCGAGTAGTTTACATTTCTGTGCAAGTAATACTACTATTTAAAAGGTACAAATAATATGCAATATACAAAATGTAATTACAAAAAAGGAATAATACAGTATTACAAAAAATACATAATTACAACTATCTGCTCCATCCATTACATAAATCTAACGTACAACAATTTTAAAGATGTCTTCCGCTGACCTCTGCCATGACCCGGCCCAGATGCTGGGTCAAAGGATCTGTAGGATTCAAATGTCAGTGCAGTGGATACATTCACTTTAAACTCTCGTAAATTTGTACACACACTATTGCTACTTCTTTACTACCTGTACATATGTATATTGCTGTACTTTAATCTAAATTAAGTACTCGGTTGATTGTTAATCCATAAGTCCGCATAACTCAAATGGTAAGTATTACATTTCTATATAATGACGTACTATCCAACATGTTTTTCTTAAATTATAGTCTATTATCATATCTTTTAGATGGTATTGCATTTCCTATTACAGAAAATGTACTATTTATTTGAAATAAATTAATTATAGTTTGAAATAACACTAATAATATGGACTTGTACCAAAACACAAATGTCTTCATGCACTTTTCATAAAACCACGTAAAAAAAAAATTCATTATATATCAGTTAAGAGATATATCTACTAAGTTTCTATCTTACCAACAAAATGAAAAACAAATTACGACACACGTCACGGAAAAAATGTAACCTGACTGTGAAATAAGTAAACCAAACACATTCCATACAACTTACAATAATGTTGGTGGCCTCCAGTTTGAACTCGAGATTGCGGTTGGTGGTTTGAGGTTCAAAGGTGCCGCGGTCCTGTGCATGCAAAGTCTCAACTCACTTCATGTCCCTCTCGCGTTAGAGTCCAGGTGCACCTCTCCATCGCCAAACACGTACAAGTCTTCAATGCCCGTCACCTGAAACACATAGCCATGTCAACATCAATATTTTACCAAATACCTACAGGTTTATATGCGTACTTTGAAACTGTTATATGTGACCTACCAGAGCAGTTAGTATTAAGCTGCAAAATGTGAAATGGAGTATTGTACTATTTTAGATTCCACAGATCCTCGGATAGGAAATCCTCCATCATCTGCCTTGTTCCGAAGAAGCCGCGGCCATCTGCTCCGAACGACTTCAGGCCGATAGCGCTGCCTCTGTGGTAATGAAATGCTTCCAGCGCCTCATCCTCTCACAATTCCTGCAGCAGCTTGGCAATCAGCGTGATCCGCTCCAGTTTGCGTATAGACGCAACCGGGGCATGGACGACGCGGTGCTGACCTTACTCAACTCCGTGTACACTCATCTTGAGAAGGCCAAGGCGTACGCCAGGATACTCTTCATAGACTTCTCATCGGCCTTCAATGATCCAGTCTCACATCATGATGAAGACGCTCGCGGACATGTGCCATAACGGCATGTTGTATGTGTACATCCACCGGGCCCCTCTGGGCTCAGTGGTTTCGCCGGTGATATTCACCTTGTACATGGACGATTGCCGCAGCAAACATGACCATGCACTACTCTGACGATACAGCAATTGTTGACCTGTCAAATTCTGACACGGTGTGCGAGGAAGTGGTCTCATACTTTGCCCGGTGGTGTGGTGATCACTTCCTAGATCTTAATGTCCAAAAGACTGAGGAGCTCACCATCGACTTCAGGAGAGACCTCACCCCACCCAAAGACCTGGTCATCAATGGTAAGACTGTCAAGCGTATATCAGAGTACAAGTACCTAGGTATCGTAATTGACTCTAAACTTACCTTCAGTGCAAACACAGCTTTGAACAACAAGAAATGCCAACAGAAGCTTTATTTTCTGCGTAAACTCAGATCCCTCAGGGTGAGCTCTCATGTTATGAGGACTAGGGTGGTTCTTAGAAATCAAAACAAAAATTGAAATTATATTTCTCATGCTCTTACCCCCCAGAATTGTTCCATATAATAAAAAGACTCAAAAGACAAAGAGAGAAGACAAAATATTTATATCTAGGGGTAGCTCAAATGCCTCAAAGTTCACAATATTCGGAGTTTGAGACAATGTATTCAGTTATGAGCAGTTTGCTAATTTCCAAATAATGACATATTAGAAAATTCAATCAATAAATTGAATTGCATTAATGATACTGTCATGAAATATTGTCATGAATGAGCAGTGTCTTAGTGGCATACATGGTTCACATAATAAAACCACAGTTTGTGTTCAGATTCATCCTGTTACCGCCTCATGTTCAAGCAACAGATTCTATGTGCACGACACTTGTTTCTCACTGTCCACTTTGTCCTGTTATTGTCTGTTTCCTGCTGTCTGGGTAGGCATGGCGGTGCTCCTCAACAACTTGCAGCAAGAACTGAAGCTGGGGCTCGCTTTTGGTCAGGAGGCCACGCGTTCAGCATGGTCATTCACGACTTTCATTGTACAAACTGTCTCTCTAGCCTGCTTGAAGTCCTCTCGTTCCTCCCACATAGCTGGATCGACTTGGAGAAATCCATCTGGAAGTGCCATCAGTTCTAACAATGCAGCAGACTTCAGCGTGGCAAAATCTTCCAGCTTCTTCTCTTGGAAAGATTTGAGGGTGACAGTAACCTTCTTTGTATGAGATGGAGTAGGATCCTGCTCTCTCATAGCATCAGCCTCTTTGTTGATGAATTGACCTGGCTATAAAAAAAGCCAACCCAACAAGTGATTCTGATAGATACCACAAGTGCTTGGCGAGCTTATCCGATGTAGCTCTCGAGATAGCTGCGTGGATGGTCGAGTAGTCAAGCAGGGACTTCAGCAGCAGAAAGTCATTGTACGGTGCACTTGCTGCTTGTGGAGCAGTATTCCACGCCTTCAGATACACACGTATAGCAAATATGCACACATCATGCAGCCCTTTTCCCTCTCTTGGGGTGAGTTTGAACTGGGCTCGAAACATCCAGATCTTGAAAGCATAGATGACCATGGACATTCAGCAGGCGTGATGCATGGCTCCAGGTAACATAAATCAAACTTCTCGGCGAGGAACAACACTAATTCCAGGAACTCCCTATAGTCATGTCTTGGTTGACTCTCTTCCAGATGATTGTTAGCAAACTCGATGGTGCTTTCCTTGATGTCTTTGAGCAAGTTTAACACATCTTCACTTTCAATTCCCATTTCATATTTGCCTCGGTCAATGAACTCCCAGTATTCCTGAAACCGCTTGAACATTGGCACCTCTGGAGAAGATGTGGATCCCATACACACTTGAAATACTGCGCCAATGATGAGTTCCATGATGTGAGGTCTGCAGGCCAGTGACAGAAGCTCCTTACCAAGCTTTTTGCTCCAAGAGGACACAAGCACCAGCCAGCCGACCAGTATTTAAGCTGGTTGTGTCGAAGCACATAGCTCGAACTCTGTTAACCACGTCCCAGTCCTCCACGGCTTTGAAGACTGCAGCAGCCTGGGCTTCGCCTGTTCCAGATGGAAGTTTGGTGACATTGAGCAACTGAGAAACTCCTTTACCAGAGACGAGTATCGGGATCCGATCAACCTTTTTTTTGCCCGTCAAATCAGGTAGAAGTTTGCCGTCCCAGTGCATAACCACGGGCACCTGACCTCGAAACTCTGCCTTGAGATTTGCTGCTCGCTGAACACGATTTTGTTGGCGAATCGATGATCTGTTAAGGGCAAGGCTGTCAAGAGTCTGACCCATACTCTTGGCCGTTTCAGCAATGACAAATGTTGCTTTTCGGTCTGATACCAACTGTGGTGAAATGACAGTTTTCTAGCAAGCATGCGATCCCTTCTATCTGCCATACGCTTCTCCTTTGCCAACACCTGACATTGACCCGCGCCTTCCTTTCTCACGCTGCGCCAGCAAGTAGTCCTTGTCTTCAACGATTTTCATCATGTCAAGAGCATTGGCATGAGCGACATCAAAGAGATCATCGAGGTAGTAGAAGGCACTCTCATTAGCTTGCTGTGCCGCAGACTGCTGCCTCTTGTTCTTCTTAAGCAGACGCCATTTTACAAAAGTCTTCTCTAATTTTGTTTCACAGTTTTGATGATCTCTCATTGGAATTCTCGCTTTCTGCCATAACTTGGCTATATCTGTTATTGTTGCATCAGATGACTTCCTTATGGTTTTCTTAAGTTCGATATGGTGGTGTAGAAATAAACCCAGAGCCATACGATATGATTCAGAGACGGTGGAATCCAAGAGGTATACTCGGTCCTGAGATCTAGTTGTTGTTACATTGGCTGATCTGATCGTACTAAACAAATCATTCAGCAAAGAAACAATAACAGCATTTTAAGTCAGTACTCATCAGTCAGCAGAACTGAGTCATAATAATCCGTCTGGATTCTCTAGACACGTCTGAGCATGTATGCAAGTCTGATGTCAGCATGTCTGCAGTGCAGTCTGTCGGACGGGGGGAGGGGGTGTATTGTCTATTGAGCATGTCATGATCATGAACTGATACATGGTATATACATTGTTTAGGATAAGAGCATGCACAATTATGTTCTGAATCTCAGTTTCATATTATTATCAATGTAACCTGCCCTAATTATATGTTGGCGGCCGCTTACGAAATATCGAAAACTTCAACATCGCTGAGCTACCTCTAAATATTGTTCAAATGTGCTCATATTTTGTGAGAAATTTTATTTTATATATTAGAACAAAATCAGAGAGTAAGAAGATGACATATCAAAACTTCAGAAATAAGGACCACCCTAATGAGGACCTTCTATGGCTGTTACCTTGAGAGTACTGTAACCTTTGGCTTTCTGGCATGGCATGGTGGATTGGGTGTCACCAATCAAAATATCCTGAGTCGCGTCATCAGACTCAGCAGCAAGGTGATCGGAGAGGAACTTGCCAGTGCAGACGTCCTGTACAGACGGAGGGCAAAGAGGAAGGGAAGGCAGATTTCTCTGGATCCCGACCACCCCCTAAATCTCTGTTACAATATGTTACCATCTGGCCGTTGTTTTCAGCTGCCTCAACTGAGACTCAGTCGCTCTCTAAATTCCTTCATCCCATCCTCTATCCATCTTCTAAACGAATGATCTGCCTCCTTCTCCCCCCCCCCCTCTCTCCATGCCTGTCTGGCCGCTTGAGAATATGGGTTCATGTGTGTGTGTGTGTGTGTGTGTGTGTGTGTGTGTGTGTGTGCACGCATGCGTGTGTGTGTGTATGATTATATAGGTAATTGCACTGTATTCCACCTAGTTAAATAACATCTGCGATGATGAACTTGTTCCTGTACTGATGGCTGTGATAAGTAAATGTAAATGATGTTTCCTAACAACTGGCTGATTGTTCTGTGCTATTTAATTTATTTATTTATTATTTATTTTAGGGCTACTTGCGGTGTATGACTTATTTCCCCAGCTTTTGATGGTTGTGACTTATACCGATTGGTGATTCTTAGTATTTGTTTTATCGTATTCTTTTACAACTATACTATATGATGGGTATTTATCTATCGATCGTTGGTGTGTGTCTGTGTTCTCAATTACACATATTTATTTATTTTATTGCTTTCTTAATAGCGAACACCACAAGAGAATTTCCCCATGAGGGACAATAAAGGTATTTGAATTGAATTGAATGGGCTTTAAAATTAGATCTCACTTGTTGAAGTATCTGTATATCAGCAGTATTTGATTTACCAAGATTGCAGCAAACTGTTAAAAACTGACGTTTGAGGTCATTTTGACTGACTCATATTGTCTGTTGTTTTTTAATTTGTGTTTTTTGTAAATGCATGCTTTTTATAAGTTTTCGATTATTTGTTGTGTAAAATCAATTGGACACTGAAAGATAAGATTACAAGGTATGCATTTTTAACAAAATCACAAAATTGATGGGACATGACCCAACCAGCTAGTTTTGCCTCAAGGGTTATGCTACAACACAGCTGAAAATTATGATGCGTACCTTTCCTGAACAGCAGAGTTTGGTCTTCTGGAAGAAAGTCCTCTTTCGATAGTGGATGTGTCCCATCTTGGCGTTGAAGGGAACATCTGCAGCTGTGGTCTGGGCATAGCCAACATGGCGGTAATCTGCAGTAAGACAGTATTTCAGTATATGCACACATCTACTCAATCTACCATAGTGACAGGTGGAAAATCTTCACATGCGCCTGGAAGAAGACAAAGTGGTTGGGCGGGTGCCCGGTCGTGTGTCCTCCGTTCCCCATCGACAGCATCCCCTTGTGTTGTAAGGTCATATTCTCTCTCCGTGCATCCACACCGACACTTTGTGCACTATGGAGATGGGCGCGAGACCGAGATATGACCCGGCGTACGCCCGCACACTGAAGGGCAGGTCAATCTGTGGTCTCTCCAGGTCCATGGTCTGGTTGTAGCCAGGGGGGGGATGATCCCGGAGCTTCCCCAATCATGTAGAGGAAGAGTGGGCATGTGCTCCCACGGGCGTCATAAGTATTGTTACGTACGCCAACCCAAACATGCGGAACTCTTCAAAGTTGTAGTCGTAGACATGAAGGAAGCTAGCGAAGGGGTTGCACCCCGACTGAGGCGACTGCCATCCTGCGACAGGTTGTACGAGTTCATGTTGAACGGATCCCGTGACTGCAGACAGCCATTATCCACAATCAGAGTGCGGTGTTGGTGCACCATATGGTACAGAAAAGTTTCCTGCAAGTGCCTCGTTGCTTGCAGTGCCACCGTGTGTCTGATATTGGAACCCTGTCATTGTTTCTTTGTGCCAGAAATATGTAGCAACACGACCGCCTGCTCCGTTGCCACCAGAGTGTGCTACATTGGTCAATCCGGCGCCACCATTCTTGCCGTAGCCTTGGATGAGGTTACAGTACATCCAGATACTTCCCCCGCTACCCCCGCCACCCCCGTTGCTGTCTGCAAACCCTCCATCCGCAGATACCACCCCGTCAACTTTTATGAACCCTGTCACGTTCGTTCACGTACCTCCTCCCGTGCCCCCGTGAGACCTGCAGGTCCTGGGCCGCCATCTCTACCAAACAAGGTTTGAAGAGGTTACCGTACAGATGTCACTGTACATATGTCCATATGTGACATCTACAGGGCCATGACCTCCTGACCCGCCGTGACGTGCTCCCACGCCCTCTTCTATGAGTTCATTAGGTTTGCCTATGTTGGCAAGTCCGTGAAGGGCGATGTCGCCATGGATCTCCTGCATGTGGTTGGGGTAGTAACCCCACCCGTTAGCCGACAACAGACCCCGGCGTCAATGGTGATGTTCTCAGCAAGAACGGTGAAGTGAGTCGCCTCCATGAAGCCACCCCCTTCAACAAACAGCGCCCCTATGTGGAACACAATGCCAGGCTCGACGATGGGATCGGTGGAGGCGTTCAACGTGCCCGTGTTTTGCACACGCACTGTGTCGACGGTGTACTGATTGTGCGGGTCGCCTGCACTGTATTCCCTGTGCTTCAACCACACCAACCCCGCGTGGTGGATGGTCAGGTTCTCAACGTTGGACAACGTGCTGGCCACTGGTGCATCTCCACGCCGTGTAGATACGTGTCCAACTTCCAAGGCCAGGCTGATGTGTCTGCCAGTGTACACATAGGCACTGAACAGGAGTTCGATCTCTGGGCGGGACAGATCCAGCTCCTGTCTGTCTGCGACGTAGACTGTCCAACTGCGGTCTACACCCATCAAACGTCTCCACATGTGGCAGCACTGCAAAGAGGTCATTCAATCCAGATTCCGGTGCCATGATCCAGGCGAGATTTCTATCGAGACTCACATTAGCCCAGTTGATGTAGCGCTCCCTGGGAGGTGGGGCGCCGTTGTTGTCAACAATGAGCGTGCGGTGCTAGTGTTGCAGATGGTACAGGAAGATAGTTCAGCCAAACAGTCGTCACATTCTTTTCCCCGCGTCTTCCATTGGCCAGGTAGCGGAAGGTGCAGTTGTTCTGGAAGTACATCGCTATTCGCCCTCCTGCCCCACCACCCGCTGCCAGACCGTCACTGTTGGCCGATCCGTTACAACCCTTGGCGTGGATGAGTCCGTACCCCGCGATGGTGTGACAATGGATCCAGACACTGCCTGCAATAACTCCCCCACCCACCACGTGGTTGTCAATCGCCCTCGTCACGGTCTCCGGATGATATTCCGTCACATTACACGTGAACACCTCCGTCATGTTCGTGCCACTTACAGCTGTCACCATCGTGCAGGTTTTCGTGACGGCCGTCTTGACAGGGACATCTTCCTCCACCGTGGCTGTGGAGTTCACCCTCTCTGCCAGGGGCAGATTGCCATTCTCCCCGTTCACAGACACAAGGCTGTCTATGTGGAGGGTGTCGGTAATGTTCAGCCAGATCTTGCCCCCTCCACGGCCACCTAGTGGACCATGGATGCCACCGGCACCACCAAACTGGAAGGGTTCGTAGAGTCACCGTAAGGAAGACCATAAGTCTCCAAGTCTGCAACACAAGACACAAAGTTCACGCGGTCACCTCAGTACAGTGGAACCTCGCTATACAGTCACCTCGCAATTAAGGTCACCCTAGAACAGTGCCAAAGTATGTGCACATACAGTAAAATATAGGATATCAATCCCATTAAGGTGACCGTAATAGTGAGATCCCACTGTATATCTGGGTCTCTACTGCTTGTCACAGGTGAACATTGTTTCATTGGCAGTTTGGAAACTATGCAGGTGACTATAGTGCAAGTATCCGGGAATTTCCAATTTCTGTCAGACCATCAAACAATGTGAGTGACCTCACCTCTCATAGGGGAGAAAGAAAGACAGAATGATTGAAGAGAGAAGGAAGGAAGGAGTAGAGATTAAATGTCAAGAGGATGTAGGATGAGGAAGCCAGGGAAGAGAAGTTATCTAATTTTGACGTCCATGTAAAATCATCATTACCTGGCTGTCCCCAGTCTTACCTGAGCTGTCACTGCCGTCACCAACAGGACAGGGGTCATTGTTGATGTCCCCTGTCACATGACCAAGGGCATCGAGAATGAGGGTGTCTGTGGTGATGATGATGTGACATGTGTGTCGATGGTCGAGTCTCTTCACATGCAGCAGATTGGCCTGGAGAGAGGACTAGACAGCGTGACGGTGCGATACCCTTTGCCTACATTCACAACAGGCCTGTGAACTAAACTAGGAACATAGAGCTACATATGGCATGTCGTGACTGTCGGTCAATAAATAAGCTCACATAATATGTGACCTGCCACAGTGAGCCAGGTCGATAAATTTTTTGATTTTTGTAGAAATGCCTACCATATAATATTATCTTTCAACGTCCGGTCCAATTTCCTCAATAAATATTCAAAAACAAATAAACTACTAAATATACATAGCTCAATTTTTAAACCTATTTGTTCTCAAAACGTCATCTTTTAAAAGTTTGCTTCATTTTTAACAATCAATAAAAACCACAGAAGATATTTTTTAACAAGGTTTCATTATAATCAGAGGAATCCAAAAAGATTTGAAACTCTATTTCACAATTTTTCAACTTACCAATGATCCTGAGAGACACCATCGAGAGGGACATTGGCCTCAGTGGGATTTGTCTGGCTGCCACAATAACAGACACCATCAAGAGGGACACCGGCCTCAGTGGGACTTGTCTGGCTGCCACAATGACAGACACCATTGAGAGGGACACCGGCCTCAGTGGGACTTGTCTGGCTGCCACAATGACAGACGCCATCGAGAGGGACACCGGCCTCAGTGGGACTGTCTGGCTGCCACAATGACAGACACCATCGAGAGGGACACCGGCCTCAGTGGGACTTGTCTGGCTGTTACAATGACAGACACCATCGAGAGGGACACCGGCCCCAGTGGGACTTGTCTGGCTGCCACAATGACAGACACCATCGAGAGGGACACCGGCCTCAGTGGGACTTGTCTGGCTGTTACAATGACAGACACCATCGAGAGGGACACCAGCCTCAGTGGGACTTGTCTGGCTGTTACAATGACAGACACCATCGAGAGGGACACCGGCCTCAGTGGGACTTGTCTGGCTGCCACAATGACAGACACCATCGAGAGGGACACCGGCCTCAGTGGGACTTGTCTGGCTGTTACAATGACAGACACCATCGAGAGGGACACCAGCCTCAGTGGGACTTGTCTGGCTGTTACAATGACAGACACCATCGAGAGGGACACCGGCCTCAGTGGGACTTGTCTGGCTGCCACAATGACAGACACCATTGAGAGGGTCACTGGCCTCAGTGGGACTTGTCTGGCTGCCACAATGACAGACACCATCGAGAGGGACACCGGCCTCAGTGGGACTTGTCTGGCTGCCACAAGTCAGACAGAAAACTGTGGAAACAGGCTAAGTGGATGACATAAGTAAAGTAACTCGCTGCCTACTTTACGGTGATCACGTCACATATGACATATCTCTATGTTAGTCAGTGCTCAAGAATGCAGAATACTGCTGGATTCTTACTGAAGCATACCTGTGAAAACCAGCTGCTGATATATATCAATGTGTACGTTCAAGTTCAGAAAGGAGATACACATGCAGGCATGTATGCGAGCATGCACACATTTACACTCGCAGTCACCAGCATGACAAAAATCTGATTAATTTTTAAGGTGATTTACTAACTTCTTCTCATTGCTTAAATTAAAACAGTATTTTTTATTGTAATCCCATAAAATACAACTAAAAGTCATCATCTCCCTGTTATTCAGCAAGCCACACAATAGAGCAGTCTACCTCATGGATGTACGTGACCTCATCTTCCACAGCCACTGTCAGACCCTCAAACATAATGCGAGTGACCTCACCCCTGTGGCCACTGTCATACCATCAAACAATGTGAGTGACCTCACCCCCAACGGCCACTGTCAAACCCTCAATGTGAGTGACCTCACCCCCCCACAGCCACTGTCAGACTCTCAAACAATGTGAGTGACCTCACCCACCACAGCCTATGTCAGACCCTCAAACATTCGAGTGACCTCACCCCCGTGGCCACTGTCAGACCCTCAAACAGTACGAGTGACCTCACTCACCATGGCAACTGTCAGACCCTAAAAAAATGTGAGTGACCTCATACCCCGTGGCCACCATCAGACCCTCAAACAATGTAAGTGACATCACCCACCATGGCCACTGTCGGACCTTCAAACGTGTAGATGTCGGCCTCCCCCACATAGGTGATCTGTCGGATGGTTCGCGTGGGCCTCAGTAACAGTTGACAACCGTCCCCCACTGTAATGTTGTGTACACCGACTGTCACGTTGTGTACACGCACTGTCATGTTGTGTACATGCACTGTCATGTTGTGTACACACACTGTCACATTGTGTACATGCACTGTCATGTTGTGTACATGCACTGTCATGTTGTGTACACGCACTGTCATGTTGTGTACACCACTGTCACTTTGTGTAGATACACACTATCACATCGTGTACACACTATCACATTAATATAAGTTCACATTTCTACTTACTCAGCATATCTAAAAATATTTGTTGAAACATCATATGATACGTCTCATTTTAATATATTTGTGATAAAAAAACACTGTTAATCACTTAATAATCTGGGAAATATTTGCAATTAAACAAGTATTAAAAAAATACATTTGAGATCAGTTTGTCCCAAACAGCAGGAAGATTGTTTAAAATTAAATTGTTTCTTTTAATGTTTTTTTAAAGCTTCGATTCACTGCGACAATTACTTGGACAAGTGAAAATGTTGGCGGACAAGTAGATTTCAAAACTAACTTGTCAGGCGGACAAGTGAACATTTTTACTTATTTCTATCGCTGAACAATCTGTGTAAAATCATACATACACTTTATAAGATCATTGTGAATACTGAGAATCCGTTTTCTAAAACCGTAAACATTCTTACGCAATATGACATCAAAAGTATCTATAGCATTATTAACAAACATGCACATTCGCACTGTCCCATCGGTGGTATCCTAGGATCCATCTACACATATTGATGTAGGCAATTTTAAGTTTTAAATAAGTGCCCTTGTTAAAATTTACCCAGAGGTGGGAACAATAAATTGTACAACAATATGCATGAAACAGATTTAGTTTAACACCAATGGAACAGTGGATAAATTTACGGTAATGCTATTAGGTCTGGCATAAAAGCTAGGCAGATGTCTTAAATACATCATTCACAAAACACAAGATCTTTATACACAACTTCAAGAACAGAACTGAAATTAAATTAAGTTTACCATTTATGGTCTAGACCAAACAGTGAACACAGAAACATTTCATCATTTTAAAATATTTATTGATAAAGCATAGAACGCTGCAAAAAAAACATAGATGAAATATGACAGGGCTTATAAGGACCTAGACAAAAGGTCTAGTAGCTGCGAAATACTGTATTATGTCAGCAGTAGATTTTTCATGTCATGTAATACATATTTTGCAAATAATAATAATGGATTATCTTCATCTTCTTTATACCTTTTTGTAACTGACAATAACTATCGTTAATATGGAAAACACATTTTGGTCATATCATACAAAACAATGTGTTCTTGTAACAGCGGTTAACTGACGTTACTGGTAACCAAGTACCTACAACAGAGCCATTTGTTAATTGACGCTACTGGTAACCAAGTACCTACAACAGAGCCATTTGTTAATTGACGCTACTGGTAACCAAATACGTACAACAGAGCCATTTGTTAATTGACGCTACTGGTAACCAAATACGTACAACAGAGCCATTTGTTTGTCAACTGTTTATTTTTCCATTAGGTAAACATATCGCTTATGCCAACATTCGTAATACACCAAGAATATACACCTGATATTTTACAAATCGACTACAACTGGACACCATTGTATAGAGTTACGACAATCTAGCCAACAAACAGAAGCCTTTTATGCAGCAGCACCCTCTATTCTACACAAACAAGAGTGTGGCGCCTCCTGGTGGAATTATATCCGACCACAACAGCTGTCTGACAAAGGCCCGATGTGACCAAAACTTGGTTTTATAACCACCATGACTCCACGACTGGACCTCATCAATTACACTGGCTTAGTAGCATTAAATGTGGCAACAGAGACTTGCATTTGAGTATGTTGTTTTTTCCAGTGAAGCATGTGTCTGTTTTTTCTTTCCCATTCTTAGGAAAAATGTTGAATTTTCTATTAAATTTTTGCCAATGTTTTACTCCAGAATATTTAATAGTATTCCTTCGTTTTCTATACCATATACATTCCTATACATACAAATCTATAGATTTTGAGGATTTTTGCAAATGTTTGGGGCAGAGGTGGGATTTACACTACCAATCACAGCCGTTGGTGTGAGGCTCCAACATTTTGCGAAAAGAGGACATATTAATCGGTTATTTCTGAAAAGTTGGAAGACCGCAATATTTTCATTCATTTCTCACCAAAAAACACAAGACCAGGCCACCCTCTCAGATTGAAACCTTGTCAGTGTAAATCATCCGTAAGGAGCATGTAAAGAACAGCCACATGTATACAAGATCTTAGCCAGGCCATTACCGCTCTGCTAAGACAGAATGCAATAACAATTTTCTATCTATGAACACAAGCAGATAGTACAAACATTACCTCTTACAAGTCGTATTATTCACGCATTACCTGCTACTAGTAAGCTGCTACTAGTAAGACATGGTTCTCGCGTCTCCACATTCACGGCAGAACATTAACAAGGTTCGACGAGTACATAAACGACTTTCCGCAGGTCATAGTTAAGCCATTCAATACCACAGCATGGTATACGGTAGTTTGTTGCACACACATAAATAACCGATCAGCGACATCCGACAAAACAGTTCTGCACATTATTGATTTTACTTGGCGCGAGAGAGCTTCTTAGTGAAACAAATTGTGCCATGACCACGTCGATATCATTAATATCACTGGCATACGTTATACTAAGAATAATAAACATGGCGTAAGACACGGATGCCCTCTATAATACGACTCCATCCTCTTTGTAATGACCGTCCATGAGCCACTAAATACATGCTCACATCAGACATCATTTACTGGCGTTCTATATCGGTGTTGGTGGTTTTTGTTTCGTGCAAGTTTTTATACCATAATGTGCATTCTGTAAATCATAATTTAATTTTCACTTATGGAAATGATGCAGTACGTACCTGAGCTGAACTTTACCACCATGATCTTAGGGTATGTAATATAACCAAGAACATTGAGGCACACTTCTGTAAAAAAATTATGATCTCAATAGCAAGTTTTGAAATAACAATCGGCTAAAATACACAATTTATGAGGTATAGTGTGCAGAAAATCATTTAAACTTTGGGAATTATACAGACTATAACAGAACTTTAACAGTATGAAATGTCTTCCATTATTCCATAATTGCCGAGATACCCCAGTGCACATCCTAGTTAAATAATGAACCCTCCATCTCCCCCAAACTCACGAGGTACTGAAAGAGTTCATTATACTACAGCATGAACACAGTGGATTGTCTATTCTCCATCTCTGCCATGAAGGCATCTCTGTGCGATGCAGTCATCATAATGGAGATTTAGATCCACCAATCAGGGAAGGTGGTCGTTTTCGGCTGGCTGCAGTGGTGTTGTCATCTGTCCAGTAGGGGGCGCTGTATGCATGCTGGCAGTCACTTGACGTAGGGCGGATCATTCTGTCGGGCCGCCACCCACGCTGTGAAGACGTCTCTGTAGACAGACAGAACATGGCAGTGAACGAAAGCACAGGAAGAAACAGGAACTAGATAACAACTTTAGTAGGAGTATAACAAATTATTCACTTTCATTCTCTTCATTTTCAACATCATTTTGTAGAATAGTATGGCTGTAATTAATATGTGCATCCATAAATAATATATATATCAACACAAATATCTCAACAGTGTCAC
Organism: Paraescarpia echinospica; assembly: GCA_020002185.1. Taxonomy (NCBI): domain Eukaryota; kingdom Metazoa; phylum Annelida; class Polychaeta; order Sabellida; family Siboglinidae; genus Paraescarpia; species Paraescarpia echinospica. The sequence goes on along the minus strand of CM034537.1, from coordinate 26,613,503 downwards.
AGATTGTCCTCTACACATCACCAGACACTCCTGTGTCACCAGACTCTTATGTCACCAGACACTCTTGTATCTCCACTTTTGTCATTGGACACTATTGTGTCACCAGACACTAGTGCGTCACCAGACATTTCTGTGTCACCACACACTACTTTGTCACCAGACACTGTTGCATCACCAGACACTACTGTGTCATCATTTACATCACCATACACTCATGTGTCACTACTAATGGTTAACATACACTCTTGTGTCACCATTTACCTTACCACACAACCTATTATCACCACGTCACTGTACATTCGTGTCACCACCTGTACCACGATACACTTGTGTCACCTCATACGTCACCATTCACTCTTGTGTCACCATTTACCTTACCACACAACCTATTATCACCACGTCACTGTACATTCGTGTCACCACCTGTATCACGATACACTCGTGTCACCTCATACGTCACCATTCACTCTTGTGTCACCATTTACCTTACCACACACTCGTGTCACCTCATACGTCACCATTCACTCTTGTGTTGCCATTTACATCACCAGACACCCTAGTGACTTTGTGTCACCACCTACGTTACCACTATTGTGTCACTGATGCGTCACCAGACACTATTGTGTCACCGATGTGTCAAAAGACACTTTTGTGTCAAACGCGTCACCAAACACTTGTCATCAACATGTCACCAGATACTCTGGTGTCAGCGATGCATCACCATCCACTCACCTGCAGTGGTTGACGACGCACTCACTACTGCAGTACTCGCGGTCCCAGCCTGGGTTCTCAGTTGCCATGTTGTGACAGCCGCCGCGCACACACATGCCAGGGGACCCCACCCCGTAGAGGGGCGACATGCTGGCCGATGGCATCACCTGTAACAGGGCACAGGGCACTTAGTAAATTGAAAAATAAAGGTAAGTTCTTATATATCGAAGTATCCAGTCCTCAGGACTGCTCAAAGCGCTAAGCGCTTTACACTTCACTCCTTGGCAGACCTGTTCAATCGAACACCATCTTGACTTCTCTGGAAATAATTAATATGCGAACAGCTGAAGACTTTGTATACAAATATCACCACTGTCTATAGCCAGGTACTCATTCATACAACTGAGTGAAGCAGAGCAACATGGAGTGAATGAACTTGCCCAAAGTTCGACACAACAGCACAGGATTTGAACCCAGGTTTTCTTGATTGCGAGTCCAACACTCTAGTCACTGCACTACTGTGCTCCAGACTAAAGATCCCCCTCCACTTGATTTTTTTAGTCTCGTTTCAAAAAAATTTGATGACTAGTTTTATCTGTCCAGTACTGATTACGAAAGACCAGCTAAGTATTCTTTTTACATATCATTTCGCACTCATTAAACTAAAAAATAGAGAAATTATTAAAGATCTTTACCTGGTTTTCGTACGGGTACTCGGCGCCCGAAGGCGACATGTTCATCGTTGTCGGTGATGATTGTGGTGACATCTGGTGGTGGTACTGCAGTGGTGACATCTGGTGGGCAGTCATCACAATAGGGCTGGCCGCCTCGACCATGTGGGGGGCCATGGTGGTGGGGTGTGACTGGGGGGCCACACCCCCATAAGATACCCTCGCTCCCGCCACTGCAGACTGACTGGTGGGAGGCTTCTCATTCGCCTCCTGCGACACCAACGCCCCCTGAAACACGCAACCCCCTAAATGAGACACCGTACGTCAATATACTTAGGGTAGAAATTGGTTTCATTTCTGAAGTTACATGACTGGTTGCACATAACCAATTGATGAGTGATATTTGGTTGGTTTTAGTTGAACCCCGCTTTATTGTCACCCCAGCAATACAGCCACCCTGCCCAATTTCTTCTGAAAAAATATTCCTGGTGTTTTGTGCTGGAGATTAGGACGGGTGACAAAGATTTATCGAATATCGCTTTTTGCTTGGATTTATACACCACAAAAAGTTAAATTTACACAGGGTCACAAACAATTTTTTTGTCATGTAAGAAATCTATGGTTAGCTATATTTAACAGGGTCAGTCAGGTAGCGGAATCACAAATATTATGCTGGTAGGCCTAATAATGATGATGCAGTCAGCTCTTCATGTCTGTCCCAGTTTCCTTCTGGAACTGGTAGTTTTACCACTTCAGTTAATGCTAGCTAATAATCTACCAAAGCGGAATTACTCCAGCACAAACGTAATTTATGTATCTATTTGCAGTTACTGGTAGCTGTGTCAGTTTTGGCAAGTTTACTGTGAAAAAAAAACTGAAAAAATACATACCACTGGCTAAGTACCTCTGCATAAAAAACAAATATTTAACGCCAGTTGCCTATTCTAACGTGGATGTTTCCTCTGTATGTAAATAATTGATTGCACTAAGCCTTTACATATAGCACTGTTGTGACCACACAGAGAGAATTTTCCTATGTGGACAATAGACAATACCTTATCCTATCTTATATGTTTTGCGACATTACCTTTGAGACGAGATTGGCTCTGTAGGCAGCAAGTTTCTTCAAGTATTCCTTCTTTGCCAGCTCAGTCTTCTTCTTGTACGACTATAAAGGGGAAGAAATCACATAAAAATAAAATGTTTCCCTCCTGCAAGAGCCGCTATGGAAAAAAATTTCACTGGAGAAAATTGTATAAAAATTGATAATTTCTGTATAAAGCAAAACCGATAATAAATGTATCTATTTTATAAAACATTCCTATGCAATTCACTAAGCTTTACGGAATTGTTTACAATACTTTGTAAAAAAATACCTGTAATATAATAGATAAAATTATATATAATATTTAGTAAAACAAATTAAGATGGTCATGTAAATGTAATCATGAACCATATTAAAGATTATTAATAATATAAAAACAGTTTGTTAACACATAGGACAAATTATTACATAGGAAAAATAATAGTAAATAAAAAATATTTTAAAACATTACGTTAAATATAAACATAAATATGTTACAAGATGGGCGTCCTCACTGAATAAGATATTTTAGAATAACGCACATTCACACCAAATAAAACATTTTAAAATAAAAATATTCATGACTCACATTCTTGTGTTCCTCATCCAAACTGTCCCACATCGACGCAACGATCTTGGAGACTTCCCCAAAGCTGGCGCTTGGGTTCTGGCCCTTGATGGCCGCCTGGGTGTCTCGGAAGAACAGCGCATATGCCGAGATGGGTCTGAGGACAACGACGCAAGATGTTAGGCATGACAAGACATTGCATATGTACAGAAGAACCTCACAATGCATATACTTGGATCTTCAGTGTATGTGTCCGGATTGACAAGTTTTCCAGACAGACCACGTACTGAGGTATATTACAGTATCAACATTTGAAAACCCAGTTATCCTGTTACCATGAAATGATGTCTGGGTGTCAAGGTTTCTAGATTATCTTGTTTGTATCAACAAAGTTTCATTGTTTAATACACGTAGTGCCATGTTTGTTTTCCTTGTTTTGAGCCATCTACTTCATTAACAAAATAACTACAACTGTTCCTTATCACAATGTTAAGCACTAACATTACTGAACATTCTTCACGATAGTTCGTTTTCAATTCAGAAAACCAAATACCGTGCAAGAATTGTGGTGATGAGTACATTGGGGAGACAGGAAGACTACTCAAAACAAGACTGGAGGAACACAGAAAGGACGTGGACAACATGAAAACTGAGAAATACACAAGGAGCGGAAAAAAAAGATTGATGTCTACCATCAATAAATCCGCCCTTACAGACCATACGACAACTGAAAACCACACCATAGACTGGGAGGGAGTGAAAATTGTAGACAAGGTACCCAACAGAAGAATTTGGCATATCAGGGAAGCCATCTGGATCAGGAAAACCCAAACACCCATCAACAGAGACGAGGGCAATTACAAACTGCCTCACGTGTACGATGACGTCATTCAGCATCATCGGTACTGATGAAGTCGACGTGATACGTTGACGAAAGCCTCTACCAGGTAAATTAAACATCTTGGATATGAAAAATGAAAGTTTCTGATTTAAGTACTAACAGCTATCTGAAAAAAACCAAAGTAACATTCAAACAAGCGTGAATCTTCGTTCTTTCAGCAAATGCACACCTCGCACATCATAACACTGAAAACCCTGTTTACATATTAATGTGATGAGGAAAATCGCACAAAAACAACACAGATTTTTCTATGGAAATCTTCCCCAGGTAGACATACTTTTGGGGTTCATTAGGGTCCTTCTTCTTCCGCTTCTTTGGGGCCTTCAGCTTCTTGCTGCGAACCTCCGTCGAGGGTAGACTGGCTCCCATCACTGCTGCCCGCTTCTCCACAAGCTGAAGGGGAAGAACAACAGTCATATAAACTGAAGTCGGAATATTGTCTACACAATCAAGTTCAATAAATGGGGCTCTATTTTGTAAATTCTGACATTCTTATAATAAAAATATTGATGTGTATAACAAAGTAATTCAATTCATCCAAATAGAAATGCACGGTATCATGCTTTTGGCGTGAGACTCACAATTTCACTGTCACATCTGCCTGTGAATCTCATGCATTTGACCATTTGAAAAGATTATTAATACAAACAGGCTTATTTCCATTCAAATGTTGATATTTTATTTATAAGCAGATAGAGCAGAGGGTACATCGAATCTGTGAGGCTATTGTTATCATCGTAAGTGATTGGTATAAAGTACTGTCCTCAGTGGACATCTTAATGCCTATTAGTGCTGTCACCTGGAGTTCTGTTGAGATACTGGTTCTAATATATATTTCTTGATATAACTTGTCAGGTCTGATACAGATCAGAGATTTTTAGGAATAAGTCATTACTTGGGAAGTTTGCAACCTAACATATATATAGTAGTAATATGATTTTGGCAGTTAATATAAAACCTTTATAAAGTTATAATGATGTAAATTACATCATCGATCAAATAACCACACATTTAAAAATGTTTTATTTTATGCATGAAAGAAATATTTAATAATTATTATCCATAGTATCAGTAGGCCTACATTTTTACTGTATCAACATTACAATATCATTACACATTACATAATCTTATTGCCTATGCATTACACACCACAGCTTTAGCAATTTATTTATTTTATTATAATTGATTTAACTAGCTAGTTTTAACGTTTCATGTATTAATGTATTTTAGCGCCTCTCAGTGGACTTTTGTCTAGATTTATGGTGCTCTACAAGTTGACTCATTATTATTATTATTACAAACAAATTTGCTATGAACAACAGAAAAAGAACGTATTTTTTCCCCAAATTTTAAATGTTTTTAAAGAACAGTGGTAACTAGTAACGAAACAATACAGTAAAAAATCACTCTTTTAACTGGAACTCCTGTCTGCATGGTTTTAACCATAAATAAAAAGAAATTACACCGTTCCGTGATTGAACACTGAATGACAGGTGAATGGAACAAGAGACTCTGTGGCGGTGTTTTTTGCCTACTTAAGCTGTGGAGACATCAAGCAGAAGCACATTAAGACAGTGACAAGGCATTTGTGTCAGGGTGACATCTGACACTGTCACTGAATGTCAATAAGGAGCAACACACAAAGGATGAGTGTTAGAGAGAGCCTGCGTGTCCGTGTTTCTACCGCCAGACATTTGTACATCTGGTAAATCATTTCTCCATGGTTCAGTTCAAATACGAACTTGTACAATTAAAACAAATATGATGATTTTTTATATTTGTATTTGACGTTTTCCAGAAGCCCTTTTTTGTATTGTGTATTTGGTGTAATTGATCAAATAAACAAAAAATATAGCAATTCGTATTTGAACGGGTTGAACATGCACATTATAGGATTTTAAATATCGGCAAATGCATATCTCTGTTACCTACTTCTTCATTGTTTCATGCAATAATTTCTACGTTCTCAACATTTTGTACACCATATGGTTGATATATCATATTTGAATTGATCCTTGCATATATGACATTTTATTTGAGCCTGTTTGTAGTAATTTTGACATTTTATAATAGTTAATTTGTATTTGAAATTTAAAATTGTAACATTTTTGTATTTGATCAAACAAACAAAGTTTGTGCCTATCAAATGCACCTGCTAAACTTAGGATGGTCATAAAATTTGTGTTCACCCTGCTGAAATGAACGAACTATTTAAACGGTCGTTTCATGCTATACCCAGTCCCTTCTCATCCCAGACAATCACCCGTGTATGCTACTGAAGGTCTCTGTAATTATTTGTTTTCGTGTACAATAATGATGTACTGTACATAATCAGTTAAGAATAAAAGAATAATAAATTTGTGAAAGAACCTGTGTGGATATACGCATATTTGCTCTGGCTTTCTGCTGTGTTCATTGTTTGACCAGAAAGATCTATTTATTGTCAATATCGGTAATCTTAATCCAGTTGCCATGGTCATGTGACCAAGATAGTAACATTCAGTAGTGGAAATAACATCAAAACACGCTGTGGGGTTGCAAAATTTCAGACCCAGTTTACATCTTGGGATGAATTGTTTGGTACTATTCTATTTGATAGAAGTCTGATGATTATAATTATTGGATCAATAAATTATCAATGCTTTTAATGCATGATGTTTACATATATATCTAACTTGTATCTTAGGTATATCTTTGTACTTTTGTTGGAAATAAATGTATATTATTAGTATATTATTACTACATAACCAGTCATCCATCAATGGCGATGGGCCTCGAAACTGCCCACTGGTGATTGGCCAATACTGCACGAACTGCCACCTGTTGACAAAATGACTTCGATGTATCATGTTCCCTGCCACAGAATTCGTGTCGCGCATACTAACGAGTTAACCACCATCATGATTGATGATTCTGTTCTGACAACAACAAAGACGAACTAACAATCCTTGTCAGCGTGCTCGCTCGAGCGTGACGTGACATTGTGCCAGTTATAGTTCATTTCACAATGGCCTTGAAGACTGTGCTATTGTCAATGTCATACATTAGTAATACAACTTTATTAATGCTGATTTCTCTCGTTCACAGATTCATCAACAACAGAATCGATCTTTTCTATCGCAATCATTGACCTCGTAATTGACCAATGATATGCAATAACTGTGCGCTAGCGACACCTGGTGTGCTAACAAAAAAAATGCTGAATTATGCTAACTAAATAGAATGGTAACCTAGCATATATAACCTTTGCAGATCTTCACATACTCGCAAAACACCAGTAGAATTACTGTTTTTCACAGAAAGCTGATTGAAATGTTGTAACTAACTACCACTTTGGGATTTCGAACAATCTCCATGCATTTCATAAGCGTATTGCTGCCTCATGTTTTATGGGTTTTTTTCCGTGAACCCACATTGGCTTAATTTCGGGATTAAAGGAATCAAACATTTACATCATCTATATAGGATACAAACACATCACATAAAATGTTAATAATTTAATGTTTCATGATTAGACATAATAATTATATTTTTCAATAGAGCAAATAAAATGTTATTCAGACTTCCCCTAGTATGCTGTTTCTCACTAGCTCAGGTGTCACTTTCTTGTTATTTATATTTAATGAAAGTATAAATATTATATCTAAGTCATACACATAATTACCTTTACTGCCAAAAAAACTTGCCAGCCAAAAATAAAAACAATACGTTTTTGCCAGGAGCCATACAATTACAAACAACACATTAAAAATCGAAATTAAAATCAATTACACTATTCAATCAACCAAATCAGATTCTGCTAAATTTAATAATAATAATAATACAAACTATCACATGAATGCCTTCAAATTTGACAATTTAATAAAAACATGCAAGCTAAAAATGCTAATTAAATTGAAGCTGCTGTGAAATGATCCAGGGTCGGTCAATGGCACTGAAGAAATTGCTACGTCTAACGACAGAAAGCAGCGTTTTTATGATTAACGTAATTTAGCGATCTTCCCCCTCATAGCCTCTAATCCTGGCCATGTCTTTCTCCTTTATTGTTGTGTCGAGTCTAATTCTATTGATTTACGGCGACACTTTTATCTTCATGAAGCTTCAATGCCATTAGCCAGTTGGAAATAACAATATGCTCTTAGGGTCGGTGAAAAACTCTATTTTTGCCCTAGCCTGTGGTCATTTACTCTTTATATATCGAAAATCTGGCGGCTAAATTAGTTCATATAAAAGACGGACCAATCTTATTACTACCTTGGTAGGTATGCGGCATCATATATATTAATGTTGTACTTTGACACCAGGTGACCTACCCATGAATATGATCATCTAGTCTCTTATGAACTGTCAAGTTTTCCGGTCCGATTGATGGGTATTTCTGCTAATAATATTTTACAGTTTGAGCAGTTAGTTTTTCTTTAAAAAAATCAACTGAACTGCAGGATTAATTTACACATGGAAAGCCATTTATCAATGATTTATGCATAATCCCCAATTATTTATTCGGTGATACATCTACTTTATTATGATTATCATAGCTGATCGAATTTTCACACAACAATGAAGTGACTGAAATTATTCCACACTTGAAGCGACCAGAATTATTCCATGCCTGAAGTGACTGGAATGATTCCACATTTGAAGGAACGAGAATGATTCCATGCCTAAAGGGACTGGAACGATTCCACACCTGAAGCAACATTCCATGCCTGAAGCAGCTGGGTTGACTCCACATTGTAATCAACCAGAGTGGTTCTGCATTTGAAGGGACTGGAATGATTCCACACCTGAAGCAACATTCCATGCCTGAAGCAGCTGGGATGATTCCACATTGTAATCAATTGGAGTGGTTCTGCATTTGAAGGGACTGGAATGATTCCACACCTGAAGCAACATTCCATGCCTGAAGCAGCTGGGATGACTCCACTTTGTAATCAACCGGAGTGGTTCTGCATTTGAAGGGACTGGAATGATTCCACATGGGAAGCAACTGGAATAACATAACACCTGATGCGACCAAAACGAGTGGAATGATTCCACACCTGTCGGTGGTATCAACAAGACAAGACAGCAACGGGACTCCGCCCAAGGGAACACAAAGGAAAATAAAAAATCAGCTGTCTGTGTGTGCGCTCGGTCACGGCGAACATCACTAGAGCAATCAAACGGCACAAAAGGACGATACAAAGACAAAGACCATGAACAACGCCCCCTGGATGCCGTGTCTCACAACAGGTGGTCTTCACGATCAAGATGATTATGTCTAATGCCAAGTAATAATGCTCTCTCTCTGGTCTATGAGTGACACATTCACATTTCGTATCACTTTAGATCAGAGAAGGAAATCACATAGTGAGATGTTTCTCCATCATTTATGCACCCCGGATTTTGTCCGCTTTATATTTTCGTGAATAGAAATGTTGTTTCCGAGACGTTCAGCGAAACTGCTGGTTGCACCGGTTACCTAGGCAACGTAATGCACAACCCATGATGAATAATAATGACTTTTGCACCTAAAGGCGACTCCATTGATGGTACATTTTTGTTAAAATAGGAGCCAAACTGTTACTGTTGTTCTTTGTAAATATGTTTGTCTGATCTATTAAGCAATTAATTCTGCTTACAGTAGTTTTGTCACCATACCAAGAGTGTGCTTCCCAAATGGGGTGTGTGGTGCACACTGCCAAAAAACATAAATAATAATACTTATACAAAAACGACTATCCTCCAAAACCCGCACGTGCACCAACATTAGTCTTATGCAATTTAATTTCTACTCCTAAAACAATAAGTTGTCCTACTTGGTTTGTCATATTAATTTAAAATTTACTTACACGTTTTATTTAATTTGTTACACTGGATTGTACACCCATTACCACTGAAATAAAGACCAACTCTTATGTTGTTTCTGACAACATTACACAGTACACAAACATTTATATTACTAATGCAAACATTTATATTACTAATGCAAACATTTATATTACTAATGCTGCCATTAAAATGGCATTTACAACAACACAACTTGATGACTTATGGCTAACTCTGAGGTGTCACATGTGGACTGTGTCAGGGTGTCACATTTATAGCTCAAACAGTGACCAGGATTTCTGCTTTGAGGAACACAAAATATTGCCTTGCAATGTCATGTTTTTGAGACACTGCATGCTGCCTAGAGGGAACTACATAACAGTACGTATTCAAAGTCTTATAAAAAACACTCAGAACTCTGCAGAAAGAAGCATAGGTATAAAACCATATATAAAATAATTATTTACAATACACTTGATGTAAACAATCTATATCTCTATATTTACAATAAAGTCCATGTAAACAAAATATATCTACCAAGAAACAGGAATACAGCCATACATTTACACCACACTTAATGTAAACAAAATATATCACTAACAAGAAGCATAGAAATAAAGCTATATATTTACACCACACTTGATGTAAACAAAATATATCACTAACAAGAAATATAGGAATAAAGCCATACATTTACACTTCACTCGAAATAAACAAAATATATCACTAACAAGAAGCATAGAAATAAAGCCATACATTTATACCCCACTCGATGTAAACAAAATATATCACTAACAAGAAGCACAGAAATAAAGCCATATATTTACAGGAGGGTGGCCAGTGAACTTTTTAGGCTGACTTTCACTGACATTTTTTAGTGAATTCAGCTGACTTTTGTAGCCTTTTAGGCTGACTGTCCCATTTTAAATGACAATTTTTGAATATCTAGTGACATTTACAAAATTCATACAGCTATTCCAGATTTTCTAGGTGCTGCCTCCTCCTCCAAAGCCACCGTTTACATGCTTGTTATTTCATTCCTTTGTTTAAAGTTTGAAACTCTTTTCTACAAAATGTACATGACTCTGTGCGCAGTGAGGGTGTCTCCATCCATCCCTTGAGTCATCGCCTCACGGTCGACACTCAATTTTGGCTCCCCCATCACATCAATGCATAAATGCAAGCCACTGCATAAAAAGCCCCCTCCTCTATTTTACCCCTCTTGCCAACAAATTATTGCTCTCTGATGACTCTGGAGGCCAGGGACGTCACACCTTCATTTTTTAGGAATTTTTAAAACTAGTTGATCGCCTGAGGAATTGTGGTAACGGTTCACTTGGAAAACATCTTAGAAAAAACTTAGTCTCCCATAGCCATTGTCAAAGAAAGCTGGATTACCCTGATCGGCATTTCGTCTGACACTACGTGACAACTGAACAAAATGTTGGCTGACTTTCAGCTGACTCAGAGCATTTTAGGCTGACTTCGCTGACCAATTTTTTTGCCGACTTTCACTGACCACAGGCCAACCTGTTTACAGTACACTGGATGTAGAAAAATATCTCTGACACCTGCACTCTCAGTGAGAATGTGTGAAAGCTGTTTCCTCCGATGATTGCCTGAATGATGAAACTTCGATCGTGAAAAGTAATGAAGCCATATATAATACGAAGCGACAGAAACCTCGCTCATTATACCATTTAATAATCTATTCAACTCCTAATGAGAGGCTCAGCATCATAAAAACCACAACAGTTAGCAGTGATATGACCCTGTGTTTGCCTCGTAGCAATCTATCGTAAACAACTACGATAGATTGAGAACCACGCCATCCATATTTATAAGACACTGTCACACATAAACTAAAACCACCTACTTGTAAACTGATTAATTCCATATACAATACCATGGGAACCAATGGTGGATCTACTAGCAAGACCATTATTGTTTTTACGTTAAAGATATACAAATGAAACCGTTGTTGTTGCTTCCATTTTCATTTTGTTGGTAACAAACACCAGTTTGCTAGTCACCCCGTTTTTGCTAGTAACCCTACTTTGCTGCTTACCATGTTTTCCTGGCTACCACATTTTGTCAGTCACCCTATTCTATCAGTTACCCCATTTCACATGCAACCCTATTTGGTTCATCACCCCGTTTTGCTCACCCCCTTTTTTTACACATCATCCCATTTCATACGACACATATTTACTTGGTTGTTTTGACTACATGAATGAGTGTAATTTATCTAACGTGACAGAAGCACAAAGTGCCATTATGAAGCTGTCACGCTTCTGGACAGAAGATTAATGCGTGTTCTCGCGGTCCATGCGCAACCGGAGGTGGGCGGGACGTCATGAATGTCTTTCTAGAAAACAAGCTGTCATAACAACGCACTGTCAAGAAACACAGATGACGTTACAAGCAAGACTCTTAATACCTGACCAAGATCAAAATTTTTTTCATAGATTCATCGAGAAAAGATTGATAAGTTCTGACGTTGGTTGGAGGTCAGAGGATGATAATCAACAAGGGAATTTGACAGGTAGATATTACAAGAAGATTGAATATGATATAATTTTTAAACCAAGGCTGTCTGGTCCTTATTTTTTAATGAACATTCTTAATACAAGAAATAATCTGTTACAATGTTGTATGCATACTGCCAATGAAATTGTGCTTAATGCACCAAAACAGTGTTCGCAAATGTGAATGTTACACCCACGAAATGTTCAAAACACATTCAATTTGTAAACAGTCACTATTGGCACTTACAATTTATAGCCATTTATTGCTTTAACGTTGACTGGTTCCCATGCACCAGACTGCAAATTGCCACCAAGTACAACTGATTTAGAATACTTCCTACTAAAAATATTCACCCATGGTTGACTCCAAGGCATGGGAGACAAACTCACTCTTAGATGAAAATTTCATGGGTTATTATTTGGAGAAAATTAAATTGGGTACATGAGATATGGAGGTTTAAAAGTGATTAAAAAGGCATGGAAACAAATGTAAAAGAGGAACAAAAATCTACAGGAAATACAAAAAGATTGATTACTCAGATCTGACAAACATAAAAGCATGAGACAATAAAAAAAAAGTGAATCCGGCAAACAACCCAAAGGAGTCCTTATGAAGGTGATTCTACATTATGTCTACATTATCACAAGACAAGATTATCGCTCGATGTAATCACGAATTAATCCGTCGGCCGCACTGACTGAATTCGCAAGCCGCGGCTTCAAGCCACAAGGGATAGGCGATGATCGCACTCCCAGTAATCACAGACATGCCTCCTGTGCTGTTCTTTTCGCTTCAATACAACAAAGGAATCTTTACCCGGTCATTATGGCAGATTGATCAATGTGAAAATAACTACAACCATTTCCTGGAGCACCATGCACGACAAATTAACAACGAGGCATATAACCTGCATATAACCGAGACGCACGTGGTCTAAGGCCATACAACAACAGAGGTCACGGATGCAATTAGTTTATGCAAAGCGCGCGCGACCAACGGCAGTGAATAACAGCCATGTTTGTAGCCGCGAGCCGGCCATTTAAAAGTCTCTTGTGTGCTTTATGCCCCGAATTAGGCTTATTGGCAACAAAAACGGGCCCTTCGCATTGTTGTTTCATCGCCAGAATTAATGAGATTTTTTCTCAAGTGTCATTATTGTTTTGTGTGCGTGCTTTGCCGAGGCGCTTTATTGGCTTGTTGTGTCCGTGGGCATAAAGAACCAGCCAGAGAGACATGCAGCTGAAATGACAAAGCAGTGTCGTTTCACTGTTCACTCACATTCTCTAAGAACATAGCGTGACTTTGGAGAAATGATAAATTAATGAGTCATGATTATATTAAAAGTGAACATTCCTAAAAACATACTGCATACTATAAGTCTATGAATTGTTGTTGAATCTGTCTGGCAGTCTGTGCATCTATATAATAATTAATATGCTAACTTGGGGGCACTGTATGTGTATCCCCTCACAGGTACCGAGATCCACTCGCCTCTTGCGTTGTTCATTCACGTCACTTTGTTCATTCACGTCTTTCGACCACTGTACTCTCTACCAACGGGTGGTGTATTAAAAAACACAAACGTAATTATTTAGAGTTTTCAGTGGTCAAATTGAATGGTCATAAACTAACCTCAAATTTAGATATTTTTTGTCTTCCAGGCTTTGATTTTCCATGCCACTCTGAGTTAACGTCCCATAATAGTCCAACATGCATTCACATCATATGACAGTCCATCATCTGACCATCAGCTATCCAACAGACTGTTGTCCATCCATCCATCGTCAGAACATTCATCCATCTTCTGTCCTCTGATCATCTGTTCGTCCATTGTCAGACCATTCATCTGTCCATCGTCCGACAATCTGTTCATCCGTTCATCCTTTGTTGGACTGCCTGTCTGACCATTACCCATCCATTCAGAATTCATTTATCATCTGACCAACTGTCCGACCACCCATCATCTAACAGACCACGCATTTGACTCGCCATCTGTCCATTTGTTCAACCATACATTAACTATCTATCATCTGACAATCTGTTATCTGTCTATCCATCATCTGACAATCTATCATCTATCCATGTGTCATCTGACCATCCACCAACTGACCACCTGTCATCTGACCATCCGTCATCTGACCATCTATCATCTGACAATTCATCATCTGACAATTCATCATCTGACAATCCATCATCTAACCATCCGTCATCTGATCGTCATCTGACTATCCATCATCTGACCATATGTCATCTGACCATCCATCATCTGATCATCTGTCATTTGACCATCCAACTATCCATCATTTGATCATCCATCATCTGACATGCATCATCTGACCATCCGTCACCTGTCCAACCATCATCTGTCCATCCATCATCTGACCATCTGTCAACGGACCATCCGTTATCTGACAATCCATCATCTGAGTCTGTTATCTCACCATCTGTCAACCGACAATCTGTCTGTCCATCCATCATTGGCAATCTGTCAAATGACTATCAATCATCTGACCATCTGTCATCTAACATTCTGTCATATATTAATCTGTCAACTGACAATCTGTCATAAGTCATCTCACTATCTGTCATATGTCCATTCGTCATCTGAATCTGACATCCATCAGCTCAGTCTGTCATCTGTTCATCTGTCATATGACCAGCTGCCACTGGTCACCTCACCAGTGTTTCCTGTCCACTGTCCTTGGACAAGAATTGGTCCCAGAACCTGTCAAAACAAGTTCTGTCCCAGAAGACCGATGACTTCTGGCCACAGCTAAGTGGAATCATAACAAAGCATACCGCAGATGATAATCTCCTGGCTGATATCTGCCCCCCCCCTTGGCAGTCTCAATGCTAAACCGTTGTTGTTGGACACAATTAGACTGGTCAGTTGTCGTCCGTCATACCTCGGCACTTCATCCACCCTAATGTGAAATCAATTCCATTGACAAGGCCGTAATCAATATCATAATGAAAAGTAGGCAGCGGTCAGCGGTAAGGTCAACTACTGCCTGTGACCCTGTTTACGCACTATCATATTCCGTCACTGGTGATTGTAGCTCCACCTGGTGGATGCAACTATGTAAAGTACAACTATGTATATTACAATTACGTTAATTACAATTACAAAAGTAAGTACAAAATATATAAAGTACAACTATGTAAAGTATGACTATTTAAAGGTCTAAGGCTATGTGGACATCGTTTTTAAATATAATGTTCTTCATACAAACTCAACTATAATAAATACATTGAAAGTATACAACATTTTAAATTTGTAGACAGCCATTATTGGCACTTTTTGTGGACACATACATGTATGTCGCTACCCACAAACAGAAAGAAGTTAACTTTGTTAATGATATACTAATTTAGAAAATAGTAAACCAGTGTTTTTTAATACAAACACAAACTAACTACAAAAATATACTATTTAATTAACAATATCTGACAAAAAGTGTGGAGCGCAGTAGCCCAGCGATAAGAGCTCCGGACTCTCGACTGAGAGAACGCGGGTTCGAATCCTGTGCGGCGGGGTCGAACCTTGGGCAAGTTCGTTTACTCTACACTGCTTCAGTTCACTCAGCTGTATGAATGAGTACCTGGTTATAGAGAGTGGTGAATATTTGTGTACGAATAGTCTTCGTGCATTAATTGCAGGGTGGCTGAATGCTTCCCAGTGAAATTGAGATGGTGTCTGATTGAACAGGTCTGCCAGGGAGTAAAGCGTAAAGCCCTTTGAGCAGTCCTGAGGAATGGATACTGCGTTATATAAGAACTTACCTTTTTTATTTTTAAAGTGTTTATCTGAAAGAAACTGGCAACAATAGCATTACTTGATCAATCACTATATCAAGCACAATCGCCTGCTATAAATTACACATTCATTTTATTTAGCACAGGCCCTTCGGTCATTACTGTTACAGTTTATTGTCTTTTCTTACATAAATAAAGTGATATTTCTCTTTAACAAAAAGCAATATAAGCCCTAAATGTCAACAGTTTCTGACGTAAATTTCTACCTACGAGTCACCAGAACAATGACAGTACAATTCATGCATTGCCACCTATTTTAAGGCTTATGCCATCCCCCGATTAGCATACAACTACATTAATCCTCAGATTCACGTCAAAATCTAAGGTCAGCTTGGAATATTGATTTCCGCGGCGGTTCCATGCCATACACGGAACACAGTCTCTCCCAGCTGTTTAGTCACCATTGGCAGATAAAGAAGACACTAGATATAACGATTGTCTAAACACTTTCTACTGGAGAATTTCAACAGTTCTATGTTACAGTCGAGTCGGTAAAAATTTACTGCAATTTTAGTTCAAATAAATTTCTTATAATCGTTCTGGGTGCATTACAATATAAGAATAAAAAAGATGTAAATATAAAAAAATGTAAAGGCATTAATTAATTAAAAAAAAAATTTAAAGCATTAATTAGTTCAATTTAAAAATAAAATGTTATTAATACTGTCTACATGTGAAGAGTTCTTCATACTAATTGTTTCAAATAATTTGTTTCGTTTTTTTCACCTGCAGAATGCAGTGTCCAACTCTCCTCATCCAACCTACTATCGGTAAAAGGTTAACGGCAATTGTGCCGAATGACTACCATGTCGCCATCTAGTGGTGGTCTGTCTGACAAAGACAGCTAAAATCTGTCAAATTGTAACTAAACCAAACAGGTAAATTTCACTGTGAAACGCGAAACGAATTATGTGAATAAAATTGTTTGTAATGACTTTTTTATCGACTGCGTCTCGTTATGTGGGCAGATAAGACTGCGTAATCGATCATCGCTGACATCATTTCTTTATCGTGCTGAACAACATTGCAAACATAATGTCCTTGTTATGTCTGTAGTTTATGCCAAATGTAACTGGTTTAAAAAAAAAAATGTTTGTCGTGCATCAACGAGAAATTCATAGGTGTACTGTCAATGTCCTATGTCTCATAGCGATCTTCTTCACATGACCTCACTGCACTGTCACATGCTGGATAAAGCATGTGAGTGTAAAATAAATGTCACCTAAATGCTTGTCACAGACGCAGTGAACATGACAGTGTCACGTCCGACTGTCACAGCAAAGTGACGCTGGTCAAGATGATTGGGCACTCACAGTAATATCCTGTTTGGATACTCAGGAGAACACTTAGCCCGGACAACCTGACACCCATATATGAGACATTTCCGATTTCTTCTCATATATTGACTTCTCACATTAGTCAATTATCTCTTCTGGAGGTGGTCAGGTTATGACTCAATGATCTGACTAGATGGTTATGACTCAATGATCTGACTAGATGGTTATGACTCGATGATCTGACTAGATGGTTATGACTCAATGATCTGACTGGATAGTTATGACTCAATGATCTGACCGGATGGCAATGACTCAACGATTTGACTAGATGGTTTTGACTCGGTGATCCAAATATATGGCTAAGACTCAAAGATTTGACTATGTTGTTATGACTCAATGATCTGACTACATTGTTATGACTCAGTGATCCAATTGGATGGTTATGACTCAATGATCCCACATGTCAGTGACCTCCACAATAGCTAGGACAGTAACTGTTATAAACTGAGACTTCACTGTCATCTTTGGAGCTACTGCCACCGACAGCCTCTTAATTTATAGTTTACCATTTAAAGCACATGTTTATATGAGCCAGTCTCTGGTAATGAGGTAATATTGGTTAACAACACCACTCAAAATTAAAAGTAACAAATTGGTGAATAAACGGCTGTCAAATGATATTTAGTATTGTGAAATTTGGGATAACTTTCCTAGTATTGGTGCCGTGGCAGCCATTTTAATGTTAGTGCGTACTGGACATTACGTGGACAGGAAAATCATTTTTTTTTTAATTAATAATAAAACCCAGTGTTTAATGTATTGTTACGAAGGTCTTTGTTGCATATATAACATGTGGAGTGCCAAAAGTTTGATACATATTTATTTAGTACACTATAAAATTTGCAAATGTACAAGTGTCTTTTTATCGGTGAAGCGTGATGCCAGTTATTACAGAACAGGAAATTGTTTCCTATTACTAAAACGCGATTTGTTCATAATTTAGTACACACATTGCGTTTGTACTGCATGAAGAAATTTGCTAATAGCATTATTTCAATCTCTTCACAAATGTACGACAAGAGGCATTTAGGTCTACATAAAATGTGTTGCTGCTATAATTGAGGACAGGGAAATATAACGTCCGTCACACATTTCAGAACCAGATTTTGAATAAAATTTTACATAAATGGCATCTTTACATGGTCAACATGATATCAACAGTTCATTCATCAGCTAATATGCAACAGCTGATCACATTAAAAAATTTATTTGCAAAATAATCAAACTGAAAGAAACTGTCCACATGCTGGTGTTATCGTAAAAGTATGCAAATATGGCAGTTTTTTGTTATAAAACACAATTTTCTCCTAAACGCAAAATAAGAACATCAAAATGCTATGCTGCCTAATAGACAAAGGCATGTTGATTATATTATAGCTATAACAAATTTAACAGGCAATTTATTTATCAACATTTGCCATTTTAATGATTGGCAGCCTCTAAAATACCTCATTACCAGAGATTGGCTCATATTTATATTTATCACTGTTTATTGTAATTCTTTTACTTTCAATTCTTACATTAATTGGTTTAACTTGTCCTTTTAACCCATTAATCCAAATTAATAAAAATATGTTCTTACTACTTGTAAAATATATATATATATATATATGTATATATATATATATATATATGGCCTTTGTTTTAGGTAATTTAGAAAAAGGAAACCAGAAAAATTATGATATGATATTTGACAAATGTTTATTCATGGAAACAAAACATTAGAGACAAAAACATGTTTCCTGTGTCACTGCCATCTCCTTGATCAGAACAAGATGTCTTTGTCAGCTCCATATGCTTTATCTGCTGTTATTGATGTTCTGTGTTAAGTTAAAGACGAGATAACATAACTGTCAGCTCAATCTTGTTTCTGACGTCAACTATGTGATTACCTGCGTCAGTTCTATTATCATTCTGACATTATCTTGAGCCATAATCAAGTGATCAATTTTGTCCGTAACAATGTAAGCATGTTGTTCAGTGGTATTCTAAGAATTACACAGTGATTTGTATATCATGTGAACAAAACTTATAATCAAATATTACACGTTATTTTCTTGCAATAGAATTAACTAAATTGCTTAAATAATTTTATACTAAAAAATTATTATTAATATTGGTAACAATTAGAATATAAAAAAATTTGGACAATTTGTATTACTTTAAGACACAGTTTTAAAAGCCAGATGAAAAACAGTTTATTTTTGCACAAATATTATTGATTGTAAATTACTAAAATTTGAATTACAAAATATTATTAATACTATAGAAATGACAAAATAACACATTTGGCTAATTTATATTATAGTAAGAAATAACTTAAATGCCACACAAAAACAGTTTTTAACTATTTTCTCGGAAAAAATACTTATTTGTATTTTACTGCATTAAAATCTGAATAATTAATGAAACATTCAATCATCATTACTAATATTTCCTACAGTGCTAACTTCATATTATTATTAATAAAATAAAGTTTTTTCCCGCTGAAAAGGACAGGATGTTAATAAAATCGAAGTGTCAAAAGAAAATTGCCGTTGTTAATAGAGAATGGATTTTTTGTTCGCCACTGAATCTAAAGTAGAAAGATTCCCTGTCCTGACCTATGATTGATGACGGTGCATTCAGTACAAGCGATGCAGATTTAGGAGCTCACAGAACACTTGTATGGACTATGACATCGTAAAACGAAATGTCATAGACTCACAGGTCAAAAACAAGATACGGGGCTGCATCAATACTATTTTAAGCACCCTTTTCAACTGAAATATTGCAAGTAATAGACACGTGGGAAAGATTGAAACATTCATAAAAAGCATGTAGCGGTAAAATATTTACACTAATTTGTTATGCCTAAAGTATATATACCGAATACAACACCACGTAAACATGCCAATTATGGAAATGACTACCGGGGGTAGTCTAATGCAATAAATATCAAGGAAAAAATTATGAGCACTCATTAAAAAATCATGGAATGACATTGACCTCGGGGTCAACATAGGTCAAAGGTGATAGTACCATACTGGTGCATATAATTGTAGGTCTTTCTACGTATTTATAGAAATTATCATATATCTGGGCATAAACCCATATGTAATTTTTAAACCCATTATTTACTATCCTAAATGTAGCATCTGAATTTTATCACTTTTAATGCCTTTACAAATATCTCATGACAACCTGTTTTTTTCATAAAATAATTTGCAATGATAAGCATATTGCTAAGTACTGTCTCTATGGCACAGAATTGTCTGTGACAGAAATGACGTTATTAAATTATCACGACGCACTGTTTACTTCTTTAGTCCTTTAAATATTAATGAAATCATTCATGAAATAATTGAACACATGAAATGAGAAACATGTTTTAAACAGTGTCAATTATAGGAACATGTTAATACTTAACTTAAAGGAAATGAGCATGGAAACAGTAATACTAAAGGCAATGAATGACAAAAATTATAGCGTGTCTAACTCGAATGTCAAGGCCAATATCTGCCTCTGTTCAACCGTGTCATGATGATTGGCAGTGCAATGTCAACACGCGTTCAACTGTTTACTTCCGCATAACGTCATACAGCTATGCCAACGAAGGTCACATAATGTTTTTGCAAGTAATGAGTAGGCGTGTTACACTGTTACTGTTCAAAATATTTACCCTGAATATTCCATCTTGTTCACGTGCTGTAATGACATTATATGGGTTATTGACAATCAACATTTGCAACCAAGCAGAAAGAAGAAAACATTTCGGTGATTTTATTTAACAAGATTGCCACCTACATGGCAGGTGGACAAAGAAGCCTTTTGGCTTATTGAGAGTCCAACCCTTTTTATCTATGTGTATCCCGCCCTTCTGAGGTACTTGTCAATTTTATTTTTAAACATATTCACACTATTAGCACCCACACAATCAGCAGATAATATGTTCCAATCATTTACAGTCCTTTGTGAAAATGATAACTTTCTTACACCTAACCTACACTGCTCTTTTATTAATGTAACTTCATGTCCCCTAGTCCTTCTATCTTTCTTAACTGAGAAAAAAATATTTCTATCAATATTTTAAAAACTTCTATCTGATCTCCTCTCAATCTCCTGTTCACTAGTGTTGTCAAACCATGATTTGACATGACTCACATGAGCCATTATTATTTGAGTAAACAGATTGTACTGTGGCAATCATGTGCGATGGGGGTAATCTTTATAAGTTTTAAGACACAATTAATTTTTCTATTTTAAATAAATAGAAAATTGTGGTAATATTTTAGCATAATTAAGTTTTGGAGAGCTCTAAGTTGCAACATGTCAATGTAATAAAACAATAAAATTACATACCGCAATAATAAATATGTTAATTTCTGTTTCAACAAGATAAAATTGTCATAAATAGCTTACAAATTACCTAAGTAGTATTGTATTTAAAATAATTGTAAATTTATCCATTAAGGGTAGCAACTGACTAAACTTCATATCAAAGATGTTTTTCAATCACATCTGTGTAAACCTCACATTTGTAACAGCTACGCCAAACCATTACACAGTGATCCATAAAAGTAACATTAAAGCAAGTGTGTCTGTTCCAATACCAGAATCAGCCAGGTTGGTAAGTATTAGCAGGAAGTTCAACAGTCTTGAATGTGTCAACCACATGTGTGCGCCAAAAATCACACAGCCTTATTGTTAACCCAGTGGCGTTTGCAATACTGCCAACATTTAGAATATTCTATTTACGAGATAAAAATTTTGCAGAACAGACAAACAGCCTCAGTTTAACATCTCCGATGCAAACGGAAGACTTACCGTGGAGAGTGGCACACTGTCATCGCTGCTGAACTCCTCGCTGCTCCCTACCCGACTGGGGGAGGTGCTATTTGACCCCGGGGGCGAGATCCCGTGATTGAGGGCTGCCTCCAGCTGATCAGCTCCGGCCTGTAACTGGTGGAAATCTGCGACAACCGCGGGCATATGCTGCATCACGAGCTGGTGTGGCAAGCGCAGCACCAGTGGTGCCACCTTTGGGTATTTGTCAGCGTTGGTGGCGCAATCACCTTCGTTCGACTGACGGTCCATAATGTCGCTCATTGACAGGTCGATGTTCGGGATCTCAAAGTGTTGTGGCGGGAACTTCGGCAGAATGGGCGATGACACAAATGGGTTGATGTCGTGGTGACACAGCAAGTCTATGGATGATGACACTGGTGACACGATGTGGTGCGACAGCAGGTGGTGCGTCGGCACGGCGATCGGCGGCGCAGGATATTGCGGTGGATAGGCATACGGGAATGCACCGTTTTGTGGCACGAGTGGTGCAAAGTTCTGGTGGGGTGACAAGGGAGGCAGGGCCAACGGCGCTATCTCAAACTCGTCGTCACCAAAGCTCGGGGCGTGGAATGTCTGAAACGATAGTATGATATTGATGAAGGCAACTATTTCATGATTTACAACTATTTGTCAAACATCTGATTGGGAATGAGTGACTTCTTTGTGAGAGAAATAAATACATTGTTGAATTATTAAAATTAACTCACAAAAAAGACGACAACAATACTTTGTAATACAAAGTTGGAAAGGCATGTGCAATACACAAGGCGAAAAAGTAGTGTCTCACGCGCATACCATATGCTTGGTGGAGAACACTACATTGGTCCTGTTTTTATTTTTAAAATGTTATCCTTACAGTTACAGCCAATAAAAGTGCAGATATATCAGATACTATTTTGCAGGGTGTTTACCTTCGCCATAGACAGGCAGTGAGTACATCTTAACTAGAAATGTTACCATGCCACAGCAACATCCACACATGCACCCCAGTAGATAAATACTGCTTTTACTGTAGTCCTGGGTGAGCTTAGTAAGTGTAAACAGCATTAGAAACAAGTCCGTTTGCTCGGCACTAAATCTGCCAACTTTTACAACATCGTTCAATAGTTGTGAGGTTCAAAGACTGACCCATTAGGGAGACAACTTTGTGAGCTCTGGTGCACTATGACGCTATACTATGTCTTGACATAGACATAAAACTGTCACATGAAATGTGACCTGAATAAAGGACAATCATGCACTGTCATCGACTGCACGAGCATTGCATTACTGTCATCTTAAAATGGTCTTCTGCACACTAGTAGCTAAAATCCAATGAAAGTTCTGAAGAGGAACATATTAATTAATATCATAAAATGCAACAAGCTATTCCTATATACAAATCACTGTGCACCTTACTTCAGGTAATATTTTTAAATAACAAAACTCAATAATTATGTTATGTTGACAATATTTAAATGTCACTCAGGGAATAATGTGTAAAGCGCTTTGAGCAATCTTAAGGACTAGATACTGCGCTATATAAGAATTTACCTTGACATTACTTTTTACTTATGTACATGTTTTTTTTCTCAAATCTAACAGTTAATGAGGTAAGAAGTGATTAATTAATCATGGTACAAACACAATTTGTGATAACAGTTTCAGCTACCGTAATGACCCTATGTTTTGGGACACCCTAAAAATCTACAAAAATAATTACTTTTCTGTACCGTATGTTTTGGCACACCTTCGTAAATGTAATTATATTTTGCCCCTATGTATTGCGACACAAATTATCCGTACTTCTGACGAGAGAGTACCCACTTTTCCCCCCAATGCCAAAGTGTAATTAAAAAACAGTGTATCAATAAAACGTATTACAATCGCAGCTGCTCTGACACGAACTACACAAACTTGGGTGATGTAACTACTGTAGCATCAGCAACGATGTTTTGTCCTTCTCTCAGCTACCAGCTGTGGCCTTACGCATTTAGGAAGTATCACAATACGCATCTAAAATCCTAGTTGCTGTCCCCCAATGTTTGTAATGTACAAAACTGCGTGATCTCTCGACTGTCTGCATTGTCCCAAGACTTGCACATCATTTCATGTACAGCAGATTAAAACATCAACACACATTGGGGGACTGCAACTAGGAATTAGTTTACTAGGAATTCAAAGAATAACTCAGGGTTGGAATTTAGCAGGGGCCTGGAGACCCGCTGGCCCCTAATAAGTTCATGTCAAGGGGGTCGGGCTGGCTCATTAAAAGGATGTAGTCTGTTCCAAGTTTTTCATGTATTAATTAATATAATGTTCTTAACTTTGTTGAAGGTATACTCCCCGCCAAATTGTGTTTAGTAAGCCCGTAACGGTCGCAATTTGAAAGGCAAGACCATGGGTGCATGTTCAAATATAAATTTGGATTCGCTCGCATCCCTAAGTATTGGGACAGTGAATCTGAGAATTATGTTTATGTACCTTATCTTTTGGGACAGCTGAAGTGTCCCAATATATAGGGTCATTAGGGTACGTCAATTATGATTCAAAGATAAAGCAAGTAAATTACTGCACAACAAGATCAGCTTAGGAGAGGAAGCTGTGGCTTGTTAGAGTGGTCTAATAATAATAACCAGGGGGTTGCTAGTGGGTGGAGAAACAGAGGAAGCCTTCTCCTTCATTAAAACTGACCTTTCATAGGGGGACTAACAGAAACAGACTCTTGAGCACAGACCACTGTTAACATTCCCACTGGCGGCCATGTTAATGCTTTGTCAGACTAAGAAAACTGTACCATTCAAAATTCTGAAATTTCCACACAGCCACTGTCGTTGATATGCTAATGAAATTCCATTCAATAAGCATGTATCCAGCTCTTTTAAAACGCATGCATGCACGATGCCCATCAATATTTACCAAAATAGCCATGTTTTTCTGCACTCCCGTGTGCTATGTGAACAGAAAATGGCAAACAATCACTCTGCAAACTACACTCTTCCAAATATGTGCTATTTCACTGCCTTGCTAACACTCAACCTGCTAGTATGATCTACCTGATCAACTTCACTTGTGTCCAATAAAAACTTTCAAATTTTAAAAATAACCATTTTCTCTGTAGGCCTACTGTACTATATCATTCTGCAACACCGAAGGAAGGTTAACTGTGCTCTAACCCCTCTTGCCCTGTCAGAAACATACACACCACACCGCTGTGCCACACCCACACTAGCAACTGACCAACTGACCAAGCTGCTAGTTATTTACACAAAGTGCTACAAATTATCCACCTGTCACTGTTTATTGACTCTGTCCAGCCCCCAAAATAGTGCCCAGTGACCACTGGACATACAATTACACCTAATTCCACACTGGTTTCCACTGGTCACTACAAAGCCAAACAAGCCACACTTGTTTGATGGACATTGGCATTTTAATGTCCACACTGATGGCTGCAGCCACATTGGTCTGCACCATCACTGACCATCCATCAACACATATTGACGCTGTGACCATCTGGCATGCCATCACTACAACAGGAAGTAAACGGTCATAACGGCATTTATAAATCACCACCTTGTATTATATCCCCATTGCCAGTGGTTATTGCAGCCAATCAAATTAGTTGGTGTGTTATTAGGGATTCATTCAAAATGAATAATTCACCCCCACACACACCGTCGTTGACGTCAGATAGATCTCGCGTACGTGACGGCTAGAAATAATTACCTTCAAAGTTACGGTTTTCGCCAATTCCTGAAATAGCATTCTTCCGTTGTTAAACACACGTGACAGATATCACTTTAAAGAAAATGATCCGGTGAATGATGTTGCATTAACCTTGACAGCGATGTGACTTATCTGAAAAGCTATGCGTCATTTGGCAATAATGACATGTCGCCAAAAAGCTTAGATGCTATCCGCAGCTGCGTTCATGGAAATTCAATTTATCGGCGGTATGCCTATTGAAAAACATGACCATCTCAACACACTGTGCGCTATAAATGCAATATCATGTCGTTCAACGGTTCACATATTCCCGTATAAGTCATCGTTAGCGTCTACTACCAATAAAGTCACACAAATGTCACTTACTTGTATCACTACGAGATGTAGATTTGTCAAATTTTTGTTGTATGCATAAACATGTTAATAATAAAATATGCAGTGATTAATGCAGTGATTAATGCAGTCACATCTGCTGTGGTTGATGTTATGCAGCGCAATATTTTATGATTGTTAACTTGCAGTTTTTTTTCTGTCCTGCGAACAAAGCTCTATGGATGGGCTTTGAGTCAATGTAGCATTTGTCGATATTATGTCTGCATGAAAGCTGGGTCAGTGTCGGAATTCTTACTGGATTGGATTAGAATAACGCTTTATATTTAGTATAGGATAGCATAGAAGTATAGTAATACAGTATAGAAGAGAAGACGGAAACCGAGGAGCAGTATCAAAGTCAGCCTCACTCTGAACATTCAGGGAGAAGAAGGGGAGAACAAATATATTCCATCCTATGATAATAATTTATTATAATATTACATCTAGTCCATTACTTCAAAGCATGACTGAATAAGTAGAAGTCCATCCCTACTTGAGAACTTATGCGTCATCCTCGTAAGATGAAACTAAATCTAGTTCCTTCCTATTTTCTAGTCCGTTCCTTCCTATGGTAATAGTCTATTCTGGTATATTCCTTCTCAGGATAGCAGCATATATTATAATGAGTCGATTCTTTCCTAGAATGACATTATTTCTGACATCTGCTAAGCACACCATGGCAATGTCTGCTTAATGATGTTCTTTGAAGCCCCCACTCTCCACTGATTGTCTTCTAATGACTCTTCTCTCTAGTATATTTCCCTGAGGAAAACATCAAAGATTGCTATTTTACCAGGGATGTTTATTCCCTGTTGGTCATTTCATTCCGGCCACAGATGGTCTATGGACAAAAACTAACAATCTTAAATTCCTGCAGTCCAAAATCCCAGTTGGTTTAAAAATGTATACAAAATATTTTACTGTTATGATCATTCATCCTTTAATTTTAAATTAATTTTGTCTTGGAAACAAAATATATGCAAGTTTTATGTCATATACTACAGCAATGAATGACACACCAATAAGCCATAATGTTTTAAGAAGAAATACAGTGTAGAATGTTGTTTATTGAATCATTTATTGGCTTATAAAATTCCCATTTGATAACTATTATTTTTATGGTAACGTCAAATGAATTGTTGATAATTTAGATGTATTCTGAGAATAAAAATGGACTGAATTGAGTTTGGAGGTATTTTAGTTATAAATACAAATCACCCAAAGCTTGATCAATATCAGTCAGCCACTGAAAAACATCCCCTTTAAAAGGCCAAAGCATTGTTTCAGGTTAAAATAGACTGAGTATTGAATGACTGAGTAACAAATTGTCCTGTGCTATAACTGACTGGCAAGACCAATTAACTAAGCTGGCAACTGGCCATAAAACCGGACAGTAGTAATTTGTTGCACACTTCGCGACTTCCATGGTATATTCACATACTCCGACGATGTCTAACATGACAATATCATCAGTGCAAAAACCACTCTTGCAACACTTTTGCCATGAGACGCAGACGATTCGATTGGCGTTTGAAAGGTGTCCCTTCATGGCGCATTTCTGCTAATTTCAGACACACATTGTTACGACTAATGGAAAATTTGTAGGTGAACGCCAAAATTGTCTGCTGAATGCTAAGCGACAATCAATCGATCAAATCCCAGACACACACTGACAAGGTTGATGCTATAAAAATGTTTCGCAAAATTAATAAACAGGAAACTTGAAAAGAAACTCATCAGCAGTAAATTACTGCAAGGCACTGTCGGAGTCTCCGGTGAGTATCTTTGGAACAATATGATGAAACATGGAATAATCAGGAACAGTCAAGGCTGAATAATCTGCATTGACAATGTGGTATTGGGCAATTATTCTGGCGAGGTGATAACAAAAACGAAAGATTATTAATAACGAAGACAATAGAACGGATTTGAAATGACACACGGAACATAATCAGGACGCTATTACAGCCGAACCTGGCTTTCAGACCGGTCTAGATACTTGTTCGGATCAATAATGTCAAAAAATGAAGGTATCTGAAAGTGCTGGGCCAAACACAGACTCAATATGCTGATGGCTTCAACTGACTAGTTTCCTACATAGACTGCAATCTCATTTAATTTGCTCTTGCTGAATCAACAGTTTCTGGTTACAATGGAGCTGCACAGAAGCAGGGAGAGGGTTAGCAGACTGCACAGAACAAAGATGAAATTGTGGCATGTAGTAGACAGAGAAGGCAATGTTGTCAGTCAATGAAATCAGTTAAAAACACTAAAATAATAACAATAATTTAGTTTTAATTATTTAACATTTAGCTACTGTTATTTATTGTTGTGATTTGAAATTGTTCTAATTTTATAATCTATCTACCTATATGATCTTATTTAAGTTGTCATTGTTTTTATTAATCTATATATTTATCCATGCATTTTTAATTTGAAGTTTTTACACTTGCCAAACGATTGTCTTAAATACTGTAGTTGACATTAATGTCTACCATTCTAAAGCACCACAGAACAATGAGGCAATATAAACAATTATTATTATTATTAGAATACTGTAAACAAAAATTGGAATAAGAAAAAACTGTATGGACAGAAACAGTGGTTTTTATTCGGGACAATAAAACAAATGGCATCAAAATCTGGCATAGAAGATTGTAATGATGATAGGATGGTTCAACTACCTGTGCTACATGGTTTGCTTCTCCTCATCAGTTTAATTTTTTGCTCCGCCTGCGGGGAAAGATTTGTCCCGCCTCCCTTCACCTAAAGGTGATATGTGTCAGGGTGTCAAAGTGATATAAGATTTATACCAATGCCAAATGACACTCACTGGCCGAGGATGACAATTAAGTGCGTAGCATAAAGATATTTCAACAGCCACACCTGTGGGATGATCAATCATTCAGTGACAGGCGACCATAAAACACCAAAGTATGTACCGAATCGCCGTAGCAACCAATGTCAGAGACTCCACCGACTTCTAGCGGGACTCAATCAATAGGCGAGTGCAGAAACACCGACAGCTGCTTTCTTGATCATCAAGTTGTATTGTAAAACAATAAAATAACTATTAAGACTATATTTATTATCAAAACATCGCCGTAAAATATGTACATACGTCACGGACTATTGGAAGTGATAACTCTGAAAATACAATAATTTGATTCCATAGCCATATCATTTACAGATATTCTACATGCATAATTAATATACACACTTATTAATAACTGATAAACTGCAGCCACCAGTTTGGTCCCACTCTGAGGTAAATCAATAAAATTTTAATAATAATGAAATGTTAATGAAAATGAAATATTAATTATGTGAATTACATACATAGGAAGGTGCTCTATGGTTATACCACGCTGGTTATTATCATGGCTATTAACAGAATAAATTTACATCAATTTAGGAGAGAACACATCCAGGGAATAGCGAAGATATTGCATCAATCTTTAGTATTATACCTACGTTGGTGCACCAGACATTTAGGCTTATTCAGCTCAGGATGTCTGTAAATAAAAACCTAGTGTGACATTACTCCCTGAGGCAGAATACATGTAGGAATTTAGTGTCTTTGTCTTGGAGTTAGTATTTCTTCTCTTTCACTTCCATATCTCACTGCAATCATGTCTTAATTATTACTACACTCAATGAAAATTAGCTTGTCCTTGTTCTAGGTCAAAGCGACTTTGTTTACTATCGTGTTACTGTGGAATCAATCCAGGAGTGGTGATGATTTGCATGGGGTAGAGATATCAGTTGTACTTCGTCCCACCTGCCATCTTGACTCTGGGAACCTGGCAAATGTCCTAAACACCAAAATGCAATCCACAAACTTGCAGTTTGCTATGCAAAAGCTATTTCAACATTATTAAGGTTGAGTAGCATTTCTAACTTTCTATGATATGATCACTTGGACTTCATCAATGGCATTTATTCATATTTTTATTAATTATTGTTACTATTATTTTAAATATTTAATTAACTTATTTTTCATTTAAATATAGGATACTTTTAATTGTTCCAACAAGTGGGTTTATTACTAATGGAGGACGATTTTAATGATTATTTCATGGCATGTATAGAATTATTTTTTGTTTTAATTTAATACAATTCTA
Organism: Paraescarpia echinospica; assembly: GCA_020002185.1. Lineage (NCBI taxonomy): Eukaryota > Metazoa > Annelida > Polychaeta > Sabellida > Siboglinidae > Paraescarpia > Paraescarpia echinospica. The sequence continues at coordinate 26,583,044 of CM034537.1, read as the reverse complement.
AATAGTTACGAGTACATGCACGTAAAGCATCTGAGGGCAATATGATTGATCGGGCGCTATACAGAAATAAATTGTATTATTATTAAATGCAAATTGGCGGGCAATATATCTGGACCATATTTATTCTAGCATTCAAAACATTGCATTAAAAGTGAACAGACATTTTAGTTAACCGAGATGGCCCCTTAACTACAAAGTCTTAACATATGTTGCTTAACATCCTCACTAAATGCTGTATAACCCACACATCTGGGCAACACCTTAACAAAATAACTGTCTACATTGCCTGGGCCCTTTGAAGGCCCCACCTGGCATACATCCAGGCAGCCATTAAAAGGCAATCAGGTCCTGATCATTGTTGACACTGGCAGTCTCTAAAGACCTGACAGTGGTCAAAGGAAGCTACTGTATACTGAGAAGGAATCTGTAGAAAAAGGTGTTTGATGTAGACTACTAGTACTTTTATTTGTTCGAAATTGCATTTCCATCTTTGCTAAATTTTCAGCTGTCCCGTGACATTTGTGCACTCCTATTTATGAGACATGCCTAACAATTCTAAATAAATAACTGATAAAATAAAACTCCTCAAGGCGCTTGACATGAAATATTATTAATAATAAATACAGACAATAGCCATTTGTTGAACATCTGATCTCAGGTTCTTGGGGATATAGGCAAAGCATATTAATCATACACAATGACATTTTTCACTTTACCGATATAAAAATGTGGTGTGATGTTAAAAATAATGCAGCTGTTTGTGGTTTATAATAGCGCAATAGACTAACAATATTAATATATATATATATATATACAAATTACGTGAATACAGCTAAAAAAACTACATAATGTGCAACAGTGAAAAACTGAAAATAATCCACACAAAATGTCACAAAAGAAATTAAATCAGTGATTTAACGAGTTAGAAACCAAAGAAATATTACAAGAGTGATAAACGATGCTTTAAATAGAAGACAACTGTCACCAGTCTGTCATATCATGGTCTTAAGACTGAGTTACTTTGGGTCAAGTTACAAAATTCAGAGAACCTGACAGGTGACACCGGATTGTGAACAGCACTGTCAGCTGTGGTGGGTACCAGGGCAGAGTACAGCATGGAGGCACTCACAAATCTATTATAGACAAATGTCGTGGGGAACATCTTTATCATTATCTGTGTGCCCGCTACTCGGTGTTCCCGCTACTCGGTGTTCCCACTAATCAGTGTTCCTGCTACTCAGTGTTCCCGCTACTCAGTGTTCCCCCTACTCAGTGTTCCCGCTACTCAGAGTTCCTGCTACTCGGTGTTGCCGCTACTCGGTGTTGCCACTACTCGGTGTTGCCACTACTTGGTGTTGCCACTACTCGGTGTTCGGTACCATTGTTAATAATACCGTAATCGCCGGCATAAACACCCAGGGCATTTAAAATGGGAAAATCCTGTAGAGGGGGGTGAACATTTACGCCAGCATGGGCGTTTAGATGGGGGGCGTTTACGAAAGGGGGTCGTTTATGAAAGGGGGCGTTTGGAATGTGGCATCAAGAGAATAGGGTATCATTTTGGGCTGCAATATTGTGATATTATCGTCGTCAGACAAATTCAGTGTCATGCCCGCCATCCATCAACAGTCTTCATTACATGTAGCCCCATGTGTGTATGCTTATTGTGTGCCAGCAGGAAATAATTTGTACTGGAAAAATGGTTAGCAATTACTGCTAATCAGTATGTGATTTGATTAGCACATTAGTAAATTTGATTAGCAGTTTCCACGTAAGCCCGAGCATGCGATATTTACATTGTGGCGGATGACTGCCGCGTGCACTGAGCGCACTGTTGCAACTCCTGTACACCTATACCACTCGCAGAAATAAAAGATTCAGCTATTCCAAGGAGTTGCATGTACCATACTGTTACTTTAAAACAATGGCTCCCACATATCTTATTTGTGTCTTGACAATGTGCACTCATTTAATAATAAGTCAGATTAATTGTTCATTGGTGTGAATATGGAAAATCTCCAATGCGATAAGTTTGTTTAAAAAATCTGAAATTTCCGTTCGAGTCTTTAATTTTTTAGACTAGTGTATATGCTGTCACGAGTGACATCGGTGCAGAACCAGTTAGTAAGCACGTTAATTTTACAACAATGGCACATGAATTGGATCGCCAACAATTAATTATTCAATCCGTGTTCTACCGAATACGCAACAACCAATTAACAGCACGGAATCAGGGCATTCCGTGACATCATTGGGGCATTCGCTTGAATAGAGGACTGTACATCTGGCCTCCCGCCATTGAATTATTATTACTGACAAATAATTCATCCAAACTGGCTCGGGGAGGGGCGTTTATATGAAATTCTGGCCAAGAGAGGGGTGGGCGTTTACGCGAGCAAGGGCGTTTACGCGAGTGATTAGTGTAATTCAACATTCCACAACTGTCAACGTTTGCAATAGCAACTGTCAAGTTGTCAACCCCTTTGACAAATGAAGCCCATCTGACCTTCATGTTACTTTCTTTCTAAAAATGAGAAAATGTGGGAGTATATTTCTTGACATGGAATTTTTAGGGGAAGTAAATAACTTTTGTTCACAGAAAAATTCCACAGCATAAATGAACCTATTTGTGGGAACAACCCCATTTTACAAGGGAACAATCCCACTGTACAAGGGAACAACCCCATTGTACAAAGAACCTCCCTGTACAAGGAACAACCCCACCGTACAAGGGAACAACCCCACCATACAAGGGAACAACCCCACTATACAAGTGAAAAACCCTACTGTACCAGGGAACAACCACACTGTACCAGGGAACAACCACACTTTACAAGGGAACAACCCCACTGTACAAGGGAACAACCCCACTGTACAAGGGAACAACCCCACTGTACCAGGGAACAACCCCACTGTACAATGGAACAACCCCACTGTACCAGGGAATTACCCCACTGTACAATGGAACAACCCCACTATACCAGGGAACAACCCCACTGTACCAGAGAACAACCCCACTGTACCAAGGAACAACCCCACTGTACAAGTGAACAACCCCACTGTATAACGGAACAACCCCACTGTACCAAGGAACAACCCCACTGTACAAGGGAACAATCCCACTGTACAAGGGAACAACCCCACTGTACAAGGAAACAACCCCACTGTACTAGGGAACAACCCCATTGTACAAGTGAACAATCCCACTGTACAAGGGAACAATCCCACTGTACCAGGGAACTACCCCACTGTACAAGGGAACAACCCTACTGTACCAGGGAACAACCCCACTGTACAAGGGAACAACCCTACTGTACCAGGGAACAACCCCACTTTACAAGGGAACAACCACACTGTACAAGAGAGCAACCCTATTATTGTACAAGTGAAACAACCCCACTGTACAAGTGAACAACCCCACTGTACAAACAAGGGAACTATCCCAATGTATCATGGAAAAAACCACTGAACTACCAAAATCTGCCTCATCAGTGAAGTGTTTGTTACTCTGTATCTACACAAACCATGAAGAGCTTGACATATGGATGCATAAAAGTTGCATAAAGGTATTCCTCATGTAAAAGTTTTGCGGGCGATGCAGCACCCACTTGGATGTAGATAACAACTCAAGCAAGAGAAACCTTTCCCAATACCTCCTAACAGATTAAAACACACCGCAAACTTTCTCACTGACAGCTCTACTGACAGACAGTAGTACTATCTACTAAAGAACCAGTTAGCAACGGAATGGATAAATGACACTTACTTCTGTCATCTTGTGCATCAGCCCCAATTAATCCTTAGCTAAGCTCCTGTATGGCTGTCAGATCTCAAACAGCTGGACCGGGCCCGGGATCAGCTGACATAGCGCCATAATATTCCACTTCCGTGCGACATGGCATTATGTGTCAATGCTCTCACTGATATAATCTAGTGACAGACCCTCTCCATGCTGTCATTCACAACATCCATGCCATTGCCACTACTGCTAACCCATAATAAACCGTAATGCAATTTGCCAAACAGGACAGTAAAACATGCGAACCGGTCCACTGCGCTGCAGCGGGGGGGGAGCGGGTTGTGCAAAAGTCTCAAGGCACAATAGACAAGCCTGCAAAATCATCATGGTTTGTTGACTGAAAACTCGTAAACGGCAGCGTTTGACGCGATTGTACTGATTACTTAAAACGCTCATGTTTATTCTGAACATTTAATTGGAAGTTATACATTACCTCCAGCAGCCACGAAGCGAAACAGAAATCAATAAGACACTTCAGTGCTGACGTCCTAATATTCTTCCTCCAAATGACTGCCCACGTCATAAATAACCAGGGATTCCGCTGCTCACCATGTGGTGTGCAATTACACAAGATAATTATCACAACAAAACCCTTCTATTATCATTCTGTATTGGTTTACGTTACTTTGGATACACTAAACAGTTTCTTCCACTGTATTTATCAACTGGACACAACCATGATAGTGTGTATAACTTCTGTACATTTTCCAACCAGGCAATTTTTGTTCTGTAAATCCTCATGATTTCCAAATGAGCACTACTGTAACATTTGTGTAACTTAAACACACTTTTTATCGGGCACCACTGTAAACTTATCTGTAACTTCTCCACATTTTTCAACTGAGCACCACTGTAAAGTTCTCTGTAAATGTTCCAACCTGGCATTAGAATATAACATTTCCTGAAACAGCAAATTAACAGAGAACCGAGTCGATTGGTTATAGTATATGTATTGAAAATTAAACTGCACTTAACTGTCAGTTCCCATTTTATGTTTTAAATGCATTGAAAATCATACCATGTATGTATGTTCTTGATCCGACCCACAGTTCTATGCTACCCCGAATGTTATGGTTGTCATGGTACAGTAACTTCACGATGCAATACATACCATACTACCAGGTTACAAAGAGTGACAATAAAATAATATCACAATATTTAAAATTACATTGGTTATTATGGCTGTTCTAGAGTGTCACCTGAGAAAATTATTATGCAGTGTGGTGGGGGTGAACAAGGGGAGTGCAGAAAGGGCAAAGTGCGTCTGGTGGTCTGGGTCATGACCTGATCAATACCACCTTCATAATGATACATTATGGTGCACTTTGAAGCATTTCAACTTTCATTTGATGACAGGAGAAATATATTTTGTTAATGCATCTTTACAGTTTGTAAAATTACAAATAACAAAATTGTATACAAAAATCTGTTCATTCTCCCAGAGTGAAGCGGAACATCAATTTTAAATATTTTGGCAAAGTATCGTATATCTGTTGCAGGCTGTGTATGGTGACATATCAAAATTGATTAATCGTTACAGCCCTACTTAAAATACAAGCCAACCATTTGACAGCAGATGTGGTAGCTGGCTGGCAGCTGTGGTGAAACTACAATTTTCTGACAATTAGGCCATACAAAAATAATTTCTGGTTTCTTATGAATGCAATTAATTTTAATACATATTACCAATTAACCATTTTAGTAAAAAAAAATCACTTTTGAAAGTGTGTCATCAATAAAATTTAATGTAAGGTCAATTTGTCATCTTTCGTGATGGGACATAACTGCCAGGTTTTTTTACAGTTTAACATATCTTCACATTCCAATATCCTATTTAATTTATAATTTCTACTTGCAAGGTATTCCTTGATTAAGTAGCTCGAGACATGAGACACTGATTGGTTTTGTACATTTCTCAATTATCCAGAGACCTTTCTTTAAGCTGAGCGAAATGACATTACCTGTTATGGTGAAGTGACATCATGCTTTATTGCCTACTGCTTCAATTGATATCATAAAAGTGCATCTGATACATTTTAAGAGCTCGATATGTCCTGCTGCCTGGTATCTAAAGGTTACAGGCCAATGAAACAGAGCCGATAAAGGGCACTTTGAAAATGTCAACACTTGGACGAATATTAATCTAACTTGACACATCCTCAAAGCTTTCTATGGCAGTCAACGTAGATCTATGATGTCCAATAGGACATGAGGTAAAACTTCACGTCCTCACAACAATTGTTAGAATTGGGGTAGGCCTCGACAAACAAGAGGCTGCTAGCTGTCAGAATGTGGCTAGGCCTCTGCAAACAAGATGCTGCTAACTCTCAGAATGAGGCTAGGCCTCTATCAAACAAGTTGCTGCTAACTCTCAGAATGAGGCCTAAACAAAGCAAACATGAGTATGTTAACGGACCCCTGGGATGTGGAACACAGATGGGAAGCCCCTCTCCCTCCAATCTCTCAGTACACCAACCTGCTGTCATCCTACAGGCCAATCACAGCCCCTTGTAGAGGACATCAAAGCTACAGCCACTTCAATTAGTACCAGAAATAGTGGTCACCACACCAGGGAACCAATGACCATTCCTGTAGGGTCAATGCTTGACCAGTGTCCATTGATTTTTCATGTTCCTATTAAAGAGAGTGGGCCTTTAACCAGCTGGTCAGTTTTCATGAGGTCACTGGTCTATATCCACTGACCCGTCCAGGCATCCATAACCTGGTTAAGAATGTAACAGCAGAAGCAACGGACAAAGTAATTGATTTTGCTAAGAAAAACTAACGGGAAAAAGTAATGATTATGGATAATTTTATTTGTCCCGAGAGCAAAAAAATTATATATAACTGATGTTGATAATAAATATAAATTATACATACATACATGCATGATACATACTAACATTTAACTGTAGAATATACAATAACAATCAATAAATAATCAGCCAAATACATTTAGCAAAAAATAAAAATGCTATGGAATGGGAGATTCATACTAAGACCAAAATTGCTCGCTATGATAGGAGCCACCCAAATTGAAAATAGCACACATTCTTTACTATTCTTACATTTTATAAAAAAAATAAAAAACACTAAATATAAAATAATGATTGTCAAACCTGTTGTTTGTATTGTCTGTCTCGTGAATGTAATCAAGTGATGATGTGTTGTATTGATGTGTTTGCATGTGGAAAGAAAGCAACACATTTTGTCAAGAAACAAACTAACAAAAATAAAATAACACAATTTGTTAGGAATATAACACATATTTAATAAACATTCTGAATTTCATTATCTCCCAGCTCCTGTTTGCTTTTCATCACGATTCAAACCGTTAACTCAATAGACATTTTATAGAAATCGCTCCACGGCGAACCGCAGTAATCACACTCTTTCTCACATGTTCCCTACAAATACCACCTCATTCTGCGGTAATACACGCTAATGACATAAACAAAACTATCGAAGGTAATACATGGTAATAACATAAACAAAACACAATATCGAAGGTAATACATGGTAATAACATAAACAAAACTATCGAAGGTAATACATGGTAATAACCTAAACCAAACTATCGACGTGAGCTGTATTGGGTGTTTCACCAATTCCAGAGTATTATGGGAAATCACACAGCGAACCTCATAAAGCAGGGATTGATCTGGAAGAAGACATGCATGTGCCCTTCAGGCATATCAGATATAGAACTATGTGCCTTTTCGAAATTTGATGTGCCCCAAATCAGTTGATTACAATTTTACTAATTAATTTGCATGATGGTAAGATTGCTTAAAGGAAATAAAAACATCTATGGCTTGAATTCATGTTATATTACATCCTGCTATCTATTTCAAAGTCCACCAAGCCAAAAACAATCAACAAAATCAATGAATTAGAAATTCCGCATTTAATGCTGTGCATCCGGACATTTCGAATTTGCATATTTTTGGCGCGCTTTTCGGGATGCCGAAATGTGACGTCACTTATAACCCACGCTTGCATCAGGCCGACCCGTTTCATGCATTCAGAACATGTTTCCAAGTATAGCTTTTGGGTCGAAACGAGCGTCAGAATAAGTTATTGCGCAATATTCCGATGAAATACAAACAGTAGTCATCATAGAGGAATAAGCAGTTATCTTACGGTTCCACATGAATTAAATTTTATTCAAAACAATGAATGCGAATGGGCCTCCAAGTCGACTAGGTATCGCCGAGCTTGGGCTCGTTTTCAGAATAATTATATCAAATGCAACCAACGGGAGATAATGTACACCAATATACATACATAGCAAACATATATCGTATCCAGCTACAGAAAGTAACGTGTATAATCTCATAATATCACTAGAATATCGATGTATGAAGGAGGAGTTGTACAATTTATCAAAACAACTTAAATCAGTCAGCGTATTTCTGTCGGTCCTACTAGTTCAGTTAGTAAAGGCGTTGGTTATTTGGCATTTATTTTGCAATCGGGTGACACCGGTTCAATCCCCACACCAAACCATTGATTTTTTTACACTTTTTTGGTTTATGTTTTCACGAAGTAATATAAACCAAATCATTTTTATACTATGATGCACTGTTTGTAAATATTTTGGTAGTAATTATTTATTCGCCGCAAAAATGAAAATATGGTACTTATATATAACGCGATGTTTCTAAATTTTATTTATCCAAACAGATCACCATTTGTGTTCACATATATAATTACAATATATTACCGTACAATATATATACAATTAATAAATTATATATCCATTACATTATATTTGTTTGGATAAATAACATTTAGAAACATCGTCATATAATTCCCATATTTTCATTTTTGTGGCGAATAAATAATTACTACAAAAATAAAAAAAATAGTTACAAACAGTGCTGAAAATGATTTGGTTTATATTACTTCGTGAAAACATAAACCAAAAAAAGTATTTAAAAAATCAATGGTTTGGTGTGGGGATTGAACCGGCGTCGCCTTATTGCAAAATAAATGCCAAGGAACCAACGCCTTTACCAACTAAGCTAACAGGACCGATAGAAATTCACTGACTGATTTAAGTTGTTATGATAAATTGTACAACTCCGCCTTCATACATCGATATTCTAGTGATATTATGAGATTATACATGTTACTTTCTGTAGCTGGGTACAATATATGTTTGCTATGTATGTTTATTGGTGTAGATTATCTCTCGTTGGTTGCATTCGATATAATTATTCTGAAAACGAGCCCAAGCTCGGCGAAACCTAGTCGACTTGTAGGCTTATTCGCTTTCATTGTTTTGAATAAAATTGGATTCATGTGGAACGGTAAGATAACTGCTTGTTCCTCTATGATGACTAATGTTTGTATTTCATCTGAATATTGCACAATAACTCGTTCTGACGCTCGTTTCATGCTCTGAATGCATGGAAAGGGTCGGCCTGATGCGAGTGTGGGTCATAAGTGACGTCCCGATACCACGTTATCGCCTAGCTCATTAAATTTTAATTTTCCGCGGGAATCGCTACACAGACGGGTTTAAAATCGAATTTATGTTACAAATGTATTTGTTTAATGTTGTCAAATGTTACATACAAAGTTAAACTTTGTGTACACATGGAAAAAGGATTTTAGCTAATGCCTTATTTTTATTTCCTTTAAATAACCTGGTAAATATATGTGAACATTAATAATACAGGGGAACTTCCGGTGGTGAATTGGTTTGAATTTGGTGCAGCAAAAATATTTAACAAGATTTAACAAGATTGCCACCCAGAGAATTAACTCTAGGTGGCAGGTGGACAAGGAAGCCCTTTGGCTTATCGAGAGTCCGACCCTTTTATCTATGTGTATCCCGCCTGTCTGAGGTATGTGTCGATTTTATTTTTAAACATATTCACGCTACTAGCACCCACACAATCAGCAGATAATCTGTTCCATTCATTTACAGTCCTTTGTGAAAATGAAAACTTTCTTATATCTAATCTACTCTGCTCCTTTGCTAATGTAACTTCATGTCCTCTAGTCCTTCTATCTTTCTTAACTGAAAAAAAAAAAATTCTATCAATATTTTCATAACCATTCAATATTTTAAACACTTCTATCTGATCTCCTCTCATTCTCTTGGTCTCTAGTGTTGTTAAACCACATTCTTTTAGGCGTATTTCGTAACTAAGATCCCTCAGTTTTGGTATCATTTTAGTTGCTCTCCTCTGCAATCTTTCTAGCATATCTATGTCCTTCCAGCGATATGGCCTCCACGCTTGAATACAATATTCTAAATGAGGCCTAACTATTGTTTTGTACAGCGGTATTATTAGCTCTTTTTCCTTATACGTTATGTTTCACCTAATTAATCCAAGGGTTTGATTTCCCTTTGAAGCTGCAATTCCACACTGCTCTGAAACCTTCATATCAGCACTAATGGTTAACCCTAAGTCCTTTTCTTTTATAGTAGTACTTAGTACAGTACCCCCCATTGTATATTCTACCTCTTCGTACCCATGTCCTGTGTGGAGGCATTTATATTTCCCAAAATTGAACAGCATTTGCCACTTTTCAGACCATTTGATCAACCTGTCAAATCGTTGATATATATTAAGAATAATATAGGTCCTAATACTGATCCCTGTGGTACCCCACTCAATACCGATTTCCAGTTTGAAGCCTCCCCATCAGCTACTACACGTTGTCTTCTGTCTATCAGCCATTGTTCTATCCAGTTTATTATACCATTTCCTATGCCATGGGCCTTTAGTTTCAGCAGTAATCTTTGATTTGGTACTTTTTGTGATATTTTTTGTTAAAAGTTAGCTAGAGGGAGTAATCTAGGGTAGATTAAAAGTAGGCGATTTGCGAGCGATAATTGGGGATGTTAATGTAATCGGAATGTTGTTTACAAAGTAGGTCACTGGCGAAGTTAACGTAACGTGAACGACAATAGAATAGCGTTATTTGAGATAATCGATGTAGTTAGATGAGTAATTAAAACCTGAAATAACAACCTTTTAAAGTGTATATCAGTACACAGGAAGCAGTCTTTGTAAAGACTACCCTGTATCTAAGCCTAACTTCAATACATTGTCATCGACATCGTAACTAGGTAAGGCATGGTGTGTCACTGTGTGTTAACAAATATAACTAACTATAATCTAAACAATCTGGTGTAAATTGTACACAGAAAAGTCTTTTCAAAGACTATATAAAACTATTTTGAACATAAATAAATTCTGATATGGCACCTTGCAAGCGGCAACTCAGGGCAAAACGACACTTAGTTTGCAACGACTGCCAGAGCTGGGTGGATTTTGCGTTGTCTGGCTGTCCAAAATCATGGGCAGAGACCAAAGATGACGGATTCACCTTTCGGTATATGGGGTGTTTGAGGGTGGTATGTCTGATGAAGGAGGTGTGTAAGTTGACCGATATAGTGAAGGAGATGGAGGTGAGACTCAACTTAGAAATAGATGGAGCAGAGGGATGACGCGGAGAGAGTTGAGAATTCTACAACACAGAAGGAGCAGAGTTGTGACACGGAGACTGAAGAAAGGAGACTGAGAGGAGGGAAGGTGACCGGTGTGAATGAACAAGAAATTGAGAAGACAGAGGGACGGTGGAAAAATGTTTGGCAGAGGAAAAGAAAACGGGTCAGTGGGGATAGATCAACAGGTAGTCAGACTGTAGAGAACGAGGAGAGTCGCGACAGCGATACAGGTGGTGAAGAGGTAGATACCACAGAGGCAGTTGGTAAGACTGTGAGACAGAAGACTGATGGAAGAAGAGTGTTCAGCAAAAAAACAGAAAACATGACAGGCGTGAAGGTGACAGGGGAAAAAGTGACCGTAGTAAAGGAGGTAGCCAGGGAAAAGGGACAGGAGAGGAGAGAAGAAAATGTGATGGGAGGAAAGATGAAGGGACGAAAGGAAGTGAGAGTAAATGTGCTAGAAGAGAAGATGACAGGAGGAAAGGGGACAAGAGAAAACGTGACAGGAAAGAAGGGAATGGAAAAGAATGTGACAGGAGAGAAGACGGCAAGAGGAAAAGACAACAACCAGACATATGCAAACCGGAGGAGCTACTCCGAGGCAGTGATTGAGGGGGCAAGGAGAAAAGAGAGTGTTTATGGGCGATTCAATTCTGAGAAAAACAGACAAGACTATATGCGAGGGGAAGGACGTTGTTGTATGTCTACCGGGGGCTAGGATAGAGCATGTGACTGAAAGGGTAGAGAAGGTATTGGGGCATGGTAAAGGAGGGTCTATACTAGTACACGTAGGGACAAACAATGCAGACAAGGAGGGAACAACTGGAATAGTTCAGAAGTACAGACATCTAGTGAGGAAGCTAAAGAAGACAAGAGTGGAACAGATTCTTCTCTCAGGAATTTTGCCAGTAATGGGAGGAAGGGGGGCAACATACAGAAACTGTAAGAGGATGGCGCTCAACGCACTAGTTGAGCAGATGTGTGAAGAAGAGGGCGTGGGATTCATAGATTTATGGGGGTACTTTGTTGGGAGAGAAGTTATGTACATAGAGATGGCCTCCATCTAAGTGGAAAGGGGGCCGCAGTATTCTCAGAGAATCTGCTGCGATCTGTTGACAGTGGGACAGGTTGCATCTATTTAAACTAAATTCGCAGGGAGGACTCGCAGAGAAGCCTGAAACTGGAGGCATAGATAAAGGCAGCAAAAATAATTCAGCAAAGAACAGTCTGGAAAACTGTTCTGAAACTGGGTATAAATGTGTTTGTTTAAATGCAAGGAGTATAGTAAACAAAAGAGATGAACTAAACATTATGGTAGAAGATATTGACCCTCACATAACAGGTATAACCGAATCATGGGCAACCACCGATATATCAGATGCCGAATTGGGACTGACAGGATATGTAATGTTTAGGAAAGATAGAATAGGAAGAAGGGGAGGTGGAGTTATTTTATATATTAAAGAATCTATCCAGGCTTATGAAATAAAATTAGACAGAGAAGCAGATTGCGAAGAAGCTGTTTGGTGTAACATAGTTACAGGAAACTCAACGTTAACGGTTGGATTAGTTTATCAAAGTCCAAACATAAGCATAGAAGAGAATGAAAAAATACAAAACGCTATAAGGGAAGTGAGCAAACGGGACTGTGTTATTATGGGGGATTTTAACCATGGGCATATAATATGGAAATCTCTACAGAGTATGGGTAGTGAGGACCACAAGTTTTTAGTTTTAGTACAAGATAGTTTCCTTTCTCAACATGTGCTAGAACCAACCAGGGGAGAGAATGTGTTAGACTTAGTTTTGTCCTCACAGAATGAATTAGTTGACAATGTTAAATTATGTGAGCCTCTGGGAAGTAGTGATCACAACCAGATACATTTTACCATCAAAGTAAAATCAGAAAGAAATAATAAAAAGCAGTTCAGGAGAAATTTCCACAAAGGAAGATATAAGGAAATGAGTAAATATTTAGCAAAGATAGACTGGAATAAAACACTGAAGAATAAAACAGCAACAGAATGCTGGAATACCTTAAAGAATGAAATAGAGTGCATCGTAGATAAATTTGTTCCCTTCAAAAAACAAGGGAAACGGACCAGAAAGAAATACTTATCGAAAGAAGCCATTAGAAAAATTAAGTATAAACAAATGATGTGGAAGTCATATAGACGTACTAGAAATGACGAAGACTACAACATTTATAAAGAAGCACTAAACCAAGCTACAGCTGAAATTAGAAATTCAAAGAGAAGCTATGAACATAAATTAGCTTGTAATATAAAACAAGACAGCAAGAGTTTTTATGCGTATATTCGAAGCAAACAGAAAGTTCAGGATAAGGTCAGTCCTCTAGAAGATAGTGCTGGAAATATAATATCAGAAGGATTCTTAATGGCAGAAGACCTGAATGAGTATTTTAGTTCAGTCTTTACCAGAGAAGACACTAGTTCACTGCCAATACCAGAGGCTAAGTTCAAGGGGGCAGAATCAGACTATTTAAGACAGTTAATTGTAACCCCAGAAATGGTAGCTAAGAAAATTAGGGCTATTAAGGATAATAAATCACCTGGAATGGATGGTATTTCACCAAAACTACTATTGGAAATTGTAGAACAAATTAGCATACCGCTTGCAACAGTTTTCAACTTGTCATTAGAAGAGGGAGTGGTTCCTTTAGAATGGAAAGAAGCAAACATTATACCGTTATTTAAAAAAGGTTCGAGAAACAAGTCAAATAATTATAGACCAGTTAGTTTAACATCGGTGATTTGTAAATTATTAGAAAGACTAATTAAAGATCACATGGTGGATTTTCTTGTTAAACATAACTTGATAAACCCATCCCAACATGGGTTTCTAAAAGCGAGGTCATGCTTAACAAATATGTTATGTTTTTTGGAAGATATCACTAAGTGGGTAGATGATGGATCACCAGTAGATATCATCTACTTAGATTTTCAAAACGCTTTCGACAAAGTGCCACATCAGAGATTACTGCTTAAACTAAAAGCCCATGGCATAGGAAATGGTATAATTAACTGGATAGAAAAATGGCTGATTGACAGAAGACAACGGGTAGTTGTTGATGGGGAGGTTTCAAACTGGAAATCAGTTTTGAATGGGGTTCCACAGGGATCAGTACTGGGACCTATATTATTCTTAATATATATAAACGATTTGGACGATGATATAGCTAGCAAGGTGTTGAAATTTGCAGATGATACAAAAGTGTTTAGACGGATTAAAAGTGATCGAGATAGACAGCATTTACAAGATGATCTTGACAGGTTGATCAAATGGTCTGAAAAGTGGCAAATGTTGTTCAATTTTGGGAAATGTAAATGCCTTCACACAGGACATGGGAACTAATATGTAGAATATACAATGGGGGGAACTGTACTAAGTACTACTGTAAAAGAAAAAGACTTAGGGCTGACAATTAGTGCTGACATGAAGGTTTCAGAGCAGTGTGGAATTGCAGCTTCAAAGGGAAATCAAATCCTTGGATTGATTAGGCGAAATATAGCATATAAAGAAAAAGAACTAATAATACCACTGTACAAAACAATAGTTAGGCCTCATTTAGAATATTGTATACAAGCGTGGAGGCCATACCGCAAGAAGGACATAGATATGCTAGAAAGAGTACAGAGGAGAGCGACTAAAATGATACCAAAACTGAGGGATCTTAGTTATGAAAAACGCCTAAAAGAATGTGGTTTAACAACACTAGAGACCAGGAGATTGAGAGGAGATCAGATAGAAGTGTTTAAAATATTGAATGGTTATGAAAATATTGATAGAAATATGTTTTTTTCAGTTAAGAAAGATAGAAAGACTAGAGGACATGAAGTTACATTAGTAAAGGAGTAGTGTAGATTAGACATAAGAAAGTTCTCATTTTCACAAAGGACTGTGAATGAATGGAACAGATTATCTGATGACTGTGTGGGTGCTAGTAGTGTGAATATGTTTAAAAATAAAATTGACACATACCTCAGAAGGGCTGGATATATGTAGATAAAAGGGTTGGACTCTCGATAAGCCAAAGGGCTTCCTTGTCCACCTGCCATCTAGAGTTAATTCTCTGGATGGCAATCTTTTAACTTGTTTTGAATTCTATTTAGGACTGCCAACGCAACATATTTCTTGTTACAAAATATAATAACCATCAATTCAAAGTGCTCAGAAATGTTCAGGTTTTTTTTAAAAATCTGTAACATTACAAAACTAGATACACTCTGGGTAAGTGTGTCCCGTTTTTTGTGGACTTGTTATGCTACTACAGTCTACGGCTCCAAGGACAGGGAGATTCTAACTGAGAAATACGATGCAGCTGTTTGTGACATTGACTGACAATGATCAATGATTCACATACGAGAGAGCACCAACTAAAAATATACAAAGAACCATGTTGATTAAACATTAAAAAACTCATTGATACACGGATGAACAGATGTATGGAATAGCCTCACTCAGTCTGTGGTTCAGATTGCATCGGTACTCTTCTGAGGGAAAATTAAGTTGTGGGAAAATCACCCAATTAAATTATCCCAATTAAATTACAGTTAAACTATTACATATAAAACTAGAACTTAGCCTTGTTTTTTTCTCCCAAGTTTTTTGACCCTGGGTGACGGGGGCATTTGTAATGAATGTACTATTTGTGAGACTTGGTGACGGAGGCATGATTTATAAACATGCTTTTCAAAATGTTTATTTTTTGTTTATAATGTACTCCAATTGTAATATTTAGCAAACATGAGTTTAAAAACGTGCATATAGTCAAACGTCAATTACGCGTTCAATGCGTCATTGACACGTTTCCGTGCTCCAAGGGAATCCCTAATAAAGTATTAATCCCATTGGCGCATGCATGATACATGAACGCAATGCGCATGTACCATGAATTCATGAACACACAGAGGTTCACACATTTGCACGGTCGAGCCTCCGTCGAGAATTCTACAAAGATCATGACATTTAAAATGTCCATATATCATCAATCATGCCACAGTGTGTCTTGTTATTACACCACTGTGCCATTCAAACAGGAAGCATTTATTTGATTAAACATGCTATGATGTAAACCAGATATTCCTTCGGGAGGTCTGTAAATGAGGTGGAGCATTGGATGTCATTAATTGTGTTATATATATATATATTTATTTGATGTTTATGTTGTGCCTACATTGATAGACTAATATTTAGTGACAAGTTAGCCGAGGAACAAAGGTGTGGTTATTGATATTTTCATAGCTGACACAAAGTTCTACTAAAACTGCTGTTATCCACGTACATATACTCCAAATGATGGTTTCATACAAACCATGATTGTAATATGCTAAGACAAACATGACTAAACATACTACAAAATTTTGTATAATTTAGCAATGGTGCATGTAATATCAATTGTATTAAAGTGTACACATATTTTTATTTCAGGTTAAAAACAATG
Source organism: Paraescarpia echinospica (assembly GCA_020002185.1). Classification (NCBI taxonomy): domain Eukaryota; kingdom Metazoa; phylum Annelida; class Polychaeta; order Sabellida; family Siboglinidae; genus Paraescarpia; species Paraescarpia echinospica. Next base: position 26,566,310 of record CM034537.1, on the reverse strand, counting down.
GATATACAATGCGTTTAATAATTTAGCAATGGTGCTTGTGATGTGAATACTATTTATTTTTTATTTCACATTAAAATAAATACATCACTAAGCACAACGCTGCATACAAATTTTAAAATAATATATTAAAATCTAAATAAAAAATTAAAATGTTACAAATATAAATAAGTTAAAATTAAAGATATTGACAATAAATTATGATGATGCCACAGTATTTTTTGAGATTCTTTCCGGCACTTTCTCATGACAAGAAATATACCCATAAAACCCCTAAAGGACGTGAAAAGTGAAGAAACCATGATGTCGACTGTAGGGACACCAGGCAGGGATGTTGTACTGTCTAAGTGTCTGTGCTGACCCTAATGACAAGACTTACAAGTAACAGCTGTTCTCCAGGAACAACCAACATTAGAGATATTTAAATGAAGGGGCGTAGTTCCATAGGTACAAACCAATGATCAAAGACAAGGGCGGACCACAGATCAAAGCACACTGGGTAATTACGAGGAACAGGCAACTCTGTCAACATTTCTTCCACAGTGGGGGTGTATTAATTTAATTATTTCTGCAGACACCTCATATATAAATTCACTGATGATGATGTCTTTTTTGAATTCCAGATAGCTCACAATGAAATAAATTTACAATAACCAATACGCAACTCCACTGTTACCTAATTCCCAAAGTCTTCATCAACCATTCTGACCGTAAAAACTAGTTTTAGATTGCCGATTATTTATTGCTACCGCAAATTGGAAAATATTTTATTTTACTATGATTAAATACAGGAAGTAGTTAATAAAAACAGATATATCATCAGTTATATTACTACGATTCTGACCACAATAAATGGCTCTTCATTAAAGACAGAAATGTTCACCCACACATGAAAATTACACAGCCATGAATCTCTAGCAAAATCCCTCCACTGATGTAGGCGTGTCGTTTCTCATTCAACATTAATATTTATTGCCGAGAATGTGAGCTATTTTAGCAGGTAATTTGCACTGCTACAAAGTAATGCAGTCGTTAACGCCCCCAGACAAACCTGATTGCATAGCGACGATGTCCAACATGAATAACAGCCACAGAAGCCCCCCTTTCAAAAGTCTATTTATACATCAGACCAGAAAAATAAATACCAATAACACAGCATAACATGCTGTGACAATCAGTGATTTTTCATATCCCGATGATAGTGGCAATTGTGTGGGGATATAATACCGCGTGACACTGCGACAGCGGCACGTATTGTTAACGACGTATCATAGCACAATATTGTATGAATGTACTCACGCGGTACGCGTTGATATTCCGGTTGAGATTAGGCGAGATGCAGTGTAGCCCTGTGGACATCATGAGGACAGAGGCTGCCCTGAAGGCCGCGATGCACCGAGTCTGAAACACAGAGTGAACATTTACGCAGGCTGACGCGGCATCGACGCTGATCAGACTCCGATGACACAGCATCTGACGTCACCATAGAGACCACACATTAACAGCAAATATGCACGTGTTGATGCTCATTCGTAACTGAAAACATGTTTACCCAGCGGCCTTGTGTAGCTTGTTTCACTTGAATGCATCAAGCGATTGTGTTTGCCGATGAATTACTGACCTGTATTGTTATGTCAATATAATTATTATGCGCAGCATGAAAAACTAGGGATCAGGTCAACTAGTGGGTTTTGTGTTAGCAACGTATTCATTCTAGAACAACACACTGTAATATTTAGATCATGCTTACTTATCTATTTATTTATTGCGTTTTAGTTTTTTTTAGTTGTTTTGTTTTATATTTTATTTATTTTTGTTATGATACATGTAAAACAATATTATAATAAAATTTACTATTATTAAATTCTTATACTTCTGTACGTCTATCCACTTACGTATGTACTATGTATGTTTTGTACAGTCCACTGGCTGATCCCACAATGTTATGTGTGCGCATGCGTGCATGTGTGCATGCATGTGTGCACGCACGTGCAAGTGGCAGTCCTGAATGTCACTTAATTTCTGCACATATATATATATGTATATATATATATATATATAGACTTGCCATAAATACCCTGTTTATAACATAACACGACAACATGCTCTATTGAATAAGGGACAGATTTACAGCTGTTTTCTGCAGAGTGCCACAAATAAACCGTACAACCCTGACAGAAGAAACACACTCGATTCTAAACCATCGAGATATTGGCATGACAATAAACCCATCAATAGCGGAATTTTTTACAAAATGTTCTCGGCGCTATATTTAGCCACCAGCAAGCCGCCGTTGAGAATTTCCACGAAAGAAGCTGTTATTGCATCAACTGTCCCAGCACTCTTTGCAAACGTTTCATAATTGATAAAGCACTACAAAAAAGCTCTTAACATATGTTTTGCTGTAATTCTGAGAAGTAATTTCTTTGTGTCAAAACAACCTCGGTCCACGATCAATGTGCTAATCACAACGTCATAATCTTCTGTAATGGTGCAAAATAAAGGTTATTATGAGCCTAAGGCTATTAAATGTTTTTATTCTATTTAAAGGTGCCTTTGCAATTCAATTTTTCAGTTTTTTCGATTTATTGAAAAATCTATCCTAACCAGTACCCACTACAACTACATGTTCTTTGTGCAAAAATTAATGTGTTTTGATCGGTGATATCATGGGACAAACTAAGAAACCAATTTTGATTTGATCACATAAATACTGGTGACAAGTCGCAGTAACTGCCGAGTACAGAACGCCTAGATATATAATACAATAAGACAATTATAAAGGTAGTCTACTGATACTTTAAAAAATTACCCAATCTAACAATCAAATTCTTTCAGTGGTTTTAACAAACTGTATGGACTCTTTCAATAAACCAACTACGAATATATTATAATTATTTACTACAAATAAACCCGATTGAACCTGAATTGCGGAGTCAGCATTAATTTGCATGCCATGCAACAACACAAAACATAATAAAACATTCATTGAAACACATGGGTTGAACTAAACAAGCGTCAATCAAATAAAAACCGGTCCTGTCAAACAATTTCCTCTCTCTCTCTCAGACTCAATGCAGTATGTCACCTATCTTCCGACAGTGCTCCTCAAAACGCGGTGATCGCGACCGTGATCGTAACCGGCCGTACGGCCATGCATGGCAATTCTAATTTCAGCTACCACTCTCAAATGATTCGCCCGAATGACGGCTGGAAATACGACTTCAAAGGAGGACATGAAACAGAATAATTAACGTGACAACAAAAATGATAAATTGACATGATCAAAGCTGACTAGCTTTTTACATTGAATACATTTGTCAAAACAGACGGCTGACGTTTGTCTTTGTCAGTCATTTTCCACTTGCAAGAGGCTGCAGGAAATGGTGAACAGGAGATGAAAAACCTGCATTTTTTGCAAGTAATTCACTAGTAACTATTACTAAAAGGGATGATAATTGGAACACAACATGTCTGACACAATTTGTATATGATAAAGGGCTAAAATGATTTTACTTTTTTGCTATGGCAACTGGTGAACAGCAAAACAGCATGTTGCACTGATTTGGTCATTAAGAAGGGCAGAGTCTGAGCCTCATGTATTTGTTATATATATATATATTGTATACATATCTGACTGATTAAGTAATAGCTCAATCAATATTTACTATAAATTCTCATGTATTAGAAATGTACAATTATGTTCATGGTTGATCTTAATACATTTATGTGTCTGTCTGTCTGTCTGTCTGTCTGGCACTGTTCCATTAACCATTATACTCCCATAACACTGTCTGTGACTGTCAGTATCAGTGACATCATCTCGTCCATCCGTGACATTGTCCAGGACACTGTTTGTGACACCATCCATTGTACTATCCTGTCCATCCATACATTGTCTGTGGCACAGTTTGTGACACTATCCGTCCATAACACTATCAATGACACTGTAAATTACACTGCCCGTGACACTGTTCTTGACAAATAATGGTGTCTACAAGTGGCGTTGATTGATGGAGACAAAAGTGTCTTGCGACAAAAGATGCAATACACCCCGCCATTAACTGGTGAAATAAGTTTTTATTTATCTCAAAATGCACAAAATGGATTTAACACATTTTGTGGGTGAATGCATCACATATCTACATATATAAAAAATATTGTAAAATTGTAATTGTGTACAACTACAATACATCTTCATGCTCTGCTCTCGACAGTCGGGTTCGCAAACAGGTTTCACCAAAAACAAGATAAATAAAATTTTCACGAGGCAAACAATGCTTAATGCGTTGTGTGCCCGCAGTCGGTGACGAAATGGAATCATTAGATTTCGTTTCCAAGTAAATGTTATAATGGTTGTCAAAGATTAATCAATTGTAGTTTGTGCCACTTCATCTGTGCATCCACACATCATCAGCGTTTAATAACATCCCATTGATATCTGACATGACTGGCTACACCATCAGTGGAGCTGTCTCCAGCACCTGGCTAATTTATCTCTTTACTCCAGGCTTCATCCAGCAGTGATTATTACCCTACTTGGCATGATTCACTTGTGCCAGATTCGTCAACAGAGGATCGTAAGCACCGGTTACTGACATGCATCGTTTCTGGTGTTAAACCAACATTATGCGTTCTTCATATTTTACTATGACGTTCTTGATACTGGAATATATATACGTTGGCAGAATGCTGTTTGACAAATTGCATTTAATAAGCTTGAAATATTGTTCACAATTTGAATGTTGCACCATCGAATTGTTTAAATTGTTAAGGCCCTTAGTTGTTTGGCGTGTTCACATCATTTTTATATTCAGTGAATTTCCTGCTAATAATTATCACCCCACACTTAGGACGGTGATTCTGGGTAAAGGAACAGACAAGGTTTAAATAATATAATCATGCAAATCATCACATGGAGCATTTGATTTAGCAAGGCTATTACAACCTAAAATGTTGTATTTATTAGCTGCTTTGTTGTAGAAGACATTTATTAACACCACCACATACACCGTTTCCACAGCCAAACAAGCCTGAAAATTAGAGATGTGAATAATTTGCAAATGATCATAGTTTGCATCATGCAACAATTCTAAAACGTTTTATTTTTTTACTGCACTCCTACATATTCTATCCTTATTTCAACTCCAAACCTCAGAAAAGATCAGCATTTGCAATTTGATCGAGCGCGTTTACCGCATGTAACCTGAATAAGGTAACATGCGGATAATGACATCATCACCAGTCATACTCTATCTGGTAACTGCAACATCAGCTGACTTAAAGACTTTTAAGAGCATAAAGCAGATGTGATTTATCGCTCTAAATCAGGCGACTGCTCATCTGCATGCGCTGGAATTATACCGACGACGAAGCCGAAAGCACTTGTCAAGCTGTGTGGTGTTTGTACAGCGAATGTCTACATCTTCGTCACTGCCACTTTCCGCGAGGATATTAACTGCTATTACTCCGCGCGAGATTCACTCACAGATATTGATTCCCCAAGGCTCTATATGTCAGCCTCTAAACCTATCGGCTGGGAAAACATTGCGTCAAGAACAAAAACATGAAATATCGTCAAGCCTCTCTCTAGGGAACACCTGTCTCGTGCGAATGATTTTTCGTGTCTGCACAAAATAGGGTAGATTGTGTCAGTGGAGACAACCTGTTTTGTGTGACCGCTACAAAATACGGTAGATTTTGTCTAGATATAATACAGATGTTCTGGAAAATCCAATAAGTTTTCATTGACAAATGAACTATGGTAGACCTTGTCATAGCCCTCAAGCTTTTATGGATACAGGAGATCAGGAAGAGATGAGGAAGAGATCAGGACACAGTGTAGCTAAATGGGAAGATTGGTGAGACGCCGGAAAAGTTGAAGAGTGGTGACTGCTGACAGAGAGCAGTGTGGACGAAAAGAGCAGTGCAAGAATACAGGGCGAAAACCTCACCCCCTGTACAACAAGGAACCAGGAGATACAACAAGAAAGAATGTGATACAGCTGACCTGTCTGAGACAGTATTAGGGTAGCTTCTGCTTAGAAAGGGAGAGAGACACCTGTCTCAAGTGGCCAGTTCCGTCATGACGCTGTCACGCCTCATGCTTTTAACAGTTGCATACAAAAACCTCAAAGAGTACATTGCAAAAGTAAATTTCCATGCGTCAGTGAAATGCACTGCTTCTCTTTGAGTGCCGAGGTCAACATACTTAAGGTTGTTTTTCCATTCTGATGATGGCGCATTAGATGGGATGAAAACAGCACTGATCAATAAATCCTGTGCTTCCGTTCAGACCTAACAAGACTGTCTTCTAGTTCTAAGCAACAAGTGCAACAGCGGTTGTTGGCACGAGACACTTATGGACACCATTACGGATAGTCAAAGTTCTAGACAGATATATGTAATACGTATGCAAAACGGTCCTCTAAGAGGGCGATAAATAACTGAAAAAAAATAGTCTAGCAATTCATTGTCTTCATGCATGCAAACAATGGTATGACTGAATATGTAGCACAACAAAACAGACAGATACCATAAAACATATACATTTAAACAATGTTCGACTCTCAACCAGCCAATGGCTTCTTTGTCAATTTGCTATTTGGGGTTTTGCTTTGGGTGGCAAACTTTTAACCTCTAAAGCAAAGTATACCTACCTTTCTGAATCTTTATAGTGTGCTCTAAGGAATGTTATTCTTTTTAAGTTTTTCACAGTGAATTTACCTTCTTTCTGGTTATGTTTCGACCACTTTTAGCGGACTTCATCAGGCGACTACTAATAGATGGCACTATGGAGCTTTCACGGCCTTCTCAGTTCTTTCGTCGGCGTTAGTATGAGTTGTTGAAGGTATCATCTAAGTTATACTGGTGGTCATCGCATAAATCAGTTCCATCCCAATAGTGTGACGGTTGTAACCCGTCACAACTAGACATATTGGAGAGGTACTCTGCAATCAACAGATGAAGGCTACTACCTCACCTTCCGACGATTTTCATGGACCTATTGTCCTGTGACAACCATCAACATAATCAGATGACACCAGTTAGCAGTTCATACATGATTCCAAAAGCTCTAGAGGTAGAGAAATAATAATAAAAATTTATGTAGCGCCCGAATCCATTTAAAATAAAACCTCTATGGTACTTTATATAAAACTGCATCAATAAAATAAAACCATTAAGCATTTAATATTAATGAAAAGAAAATATATGCATACTTTTTTTATATAATGGATGTATCTATATAAACATGTATTATAATTTATACCGTATATGTACTGCATATGTATGATGATTTTGAAAGGTTGCAAAGCACCTTTAAAATAAATGTATCCGAGTCTGGTATTCACTTACACAGGTAAGCTGGTATTTTTATTATTGTTAAAATCTTTCAAAATCATGTCAAAAAGTGTCCACCCTTGCTTCAATCTGTACTTCAGCATCTAACCATCCTTAACTAAACAAGATGTCAGCGGTGCTCCACTCACCTCTCTCAAGATGAGAGAAAAGATTCTACATTGTAAGTTACAGGTGCACATACAACAGCCTGATTAGTCTCTAGTGTTTCCCAGTGCCTTAAATAATACGAATAATTTCTTTCGCCGTTGTCTAAAAACCTATCTTATTGCCTATCTTATGGCCTATCCTCCTTAGCTTCCGAGCACTTTCATCCATCTGTTGACGACTCACGCATTGTATACGATAACGAGATTGCTTAATTCTTTAGTTCTGTTGCACCACCGAGTTTGATTTTCGAGGATATTGGTGCATAAGAAATCACTATTATTATTACACCTGCTTACTGGACAACACGCCAGCTACTACGGCCAGCTAGCATCCAGGGTATTGAGCAGAATCGATTAGCCTTTCCCCCCTCGGTCAGAGAATGCGGGTCCGTTTTCTGACCGCATGATATCTGGCGCATGATATCTGGACCAGCTATATCGATGCGCTGACTTTGCAGCATTGTAAGAGTATCTCCTCCAAGGTGTCTCGGTCAACTTACCCTTTTCTGTATTATTTATTCACTTCGTTATAGTAGACGATTGGCCTCTGATCTACAATTACCAACTGGCGATACATTTTAGAAAACACAATGACAGTTAGAGAACTCGGGAGTTATTTACTAATGTGTTCTGATATGCTATGACTGCCATCCAATGCGATGAGCAACAGACAACATTGACGTTTCTTGTTTGTGCCCAAGCTCTCCATCTCGTTGGGGCCCCCTGGGTAAAAAAACTTTAAATTTACGAACCATTCTAATGGGCATGTTATAACGCCTACAAAATTTCAATCCCCTACATGTAAAACAGATGGAGATATGCTCAAACATACAGAATGACAGAGTCAGAGAAACACACTGTGTTTTGCAATAAAAATTGATAACTACATGATAGGTAAAAAACACTAAGAACAAAAAATTACCCACATCTACGATTTTGGCCCGTCACATAACGTCTTGTTTTCACATCTCTCATAAGTGGATTCAACTTTATATGTGTAAACCTTTAAACACCTGCAGGGTTTTTGTTAAGTGTGCAGATAGCAGGGACCATGACCCCCAAAGCAGGGACCACATAACATGCCCTGACCAAGTGACAGCGCGTCGCGAACAAATTCAGATACAACATGACTATAATATGATGTAATTAAATCATAGACGCTTTGTTTTGACTTGTGTTAAATTAAGTTCCATCTGTGTTAATTGTTAACCAAAAACACTGTACAGTTAACATATAATGTAGGCCTACATGTCTCTGAGTTTACAGACACTGCAATCTGTAAACAATGCTGTGAGGATATTCATTCTCCTATCACTATGGTGGAAACGAAATACATGTATCCAGGAATCGCTAGAAATTAAGCATGCTCCAAGTGACCAAGTCAAAGCTTAGGAGGGTTGTTTCGTCAAGTGCTCATAACTTGGTTTCATAATATTATTAATAAGTATAACAATAAAGATTTAACATGATATTAAGTGTTTCACAATGGTGTCATAAGCTTTACAATTTAAACATGTCCATCATAGAAATAACTGCTACCTGAATGCCCACCCATATTCATTGAGTTGATATACATTGTCAGTCTTATCATTTCTTTTAATGCAAAACAAGATTTATTATTAATATCAATATGTTATTTCCAACATGACGAGGTTGTAACATTGTGTTTGCCACTAGGCACAGCATCTTCATAAATTACATATATTGCTATACAAATATAATACTTTGAATGGATCTAGCAAGTTGACTGAGTTAATTCTATCAGTGTGATTCCACTGAATATGTTTAAAAGTAGAATTGATAAATATTTGATATGGGTGGGTTATACATAGATGATAATTGTTGGCCTCTCGATAAGCCTAAAGCTTCCTAGTCCACGTGCCATCTGAAGTCAGTTGCGTTGGATGGGAATCTCGTTAAATAGAAACCAAGCCCACCTTTATGTCACTGTTATGTATTATAACTAGGCCTAAATAGTTGTCTACATTTTAAAAGGAGGAATAATGTTCCTAGTTTTTCATTTGTTATTTAATATAATGTTCTTAAGACTATAATAATAACTCAGTTGAAGGTAAAATTGCCTGCAAAATGGTGTTTATTAAGCCCCTAGCAATGTTCGCAATTTGGAAGGTATGACCCGGGAACATGTTCAAATAGTAAACAAACCATTAATTTCAAAACAATCTATATTGACAATACGGCCGAGTCAGGCGGAGTTAATTGCAATACTCTTTGATGTTCAACAATGCCACATTTTCCTACGTCCGACACATTAGACTTCCTGTTGCAAATTACTACGCCCGTTAATTCCGCGTAGAGGAACTCACTGGCTCCCTTTAATCTTCAGTGTGTTCTTTCCACCATTCAACATAGTTTCAGGCATGGCATGTGATGTTATAAAATATGAATAAAATATTGCATTCTATGCCATTTTTCAGGCCCAAATAGCGGTTTGTGTCAGTCACTGCCGCTGCGGACGTGGGTTAGCGTGCAACGCACGTGAAAAAAGCAATATAACAGCACAGGTTTATGCAAACCGAAGCACTATTTGGGCCCACTGAATCAGTTATCGATATTAAAAAAATGTGTGGCTATAAACCAAACAGGAAAAACATCAGAAACCTATAATACACGCCAAAGAAAGACAGTTTTGCTTTTGCCTTTTGTGGAGACTTTGACCCGACGGTAGCGAACTTGCCCCACATCACCAAAACTCCCACAATAATTAAATACTCATATGTGGCTATTTTCAATGAATTCTAACATTTCTGCTTCTTAGCTTAGTGTTAGACTGTCTTAAGTTGTGAAATGACATTGCTACGCCGACATTGTTGCTGAGCTATGAAAAAGCGCAGTGGCGAACTCTATCGGGAATCACAAATAACGCTAAGAATTGTGGGAAATCAATTCAGCAGAACGACACAAACCAGAAACTCTGGATATGAACTGTGCTGTTTATTAATGCAAAAATAACTTGTAGACCACGCGTCCCGGCTCTTAATAAAAACCCTGACCTGTTATGTTCCTACTATGAATGACATCAGAGTAATCAGCGGCAAGATGGAACTGACAATCTTCAGATATCGGAAATGAACCAGGAAATGAATCAGGAGGCTCCACGTGCAGCGTCTTTTTCATAACAGCGATTTATCTTGATCATGGTTAAGTGGTACGCTCCGAGCGCCAAGACTGCCTCTAACAAAGACAGATTTGCAGATCAATTTATGTTAACTGTGTATGCAGGCGATACTATATATTTAATCATAAATATACAGATATTATTTTAGCAGCTTATAAGAGACCACATCGTTAAGGACCTCTCCAGCACTGGCAAATTCCAACACAGACCAACGGCTTGTCACAGTCGCCACCGTTGCTGCGAAACTCTATCAACATCTGAAGTGCCAAGAATACACATGCAAGATGGCAATTCTGAGAAAGCAAAGCATGCATTTGATTCAGCAGTCTGCAAACATCATTATTAATTCAACCGAGTAAAGTGCTGCAGCAACGAAAGGTGTCAAGCGTGTGCGTAAGTGGTACCGACCACACAGCACGGCAGCGATAGCCTCTGCGGCACGTACGCACGCATGCACACACATACACACGCGCGCACGTACAAACCAATAACGGTGCTATGAATTAATGCCATGGCAACCGTTTGCCATCACCGCCTCATGAAATATTCATCCTCCGCATAGTGAACTAATTTCTAAATGATGTAGTGGCTTCGCCGTGGGGACGCGCAGATACAATGTCGAGAAAATGGAATTGAGCCGAAATCGGTCCCATCTGGCGTTACAAATGAATTAACTGCATGTCAGTTCCTCAAGTCAACCCTGTCACAATTGCAAATTCATTTCTCAATCAAAGGCGCAATGAAGCCACCTTATGCTGGGCATGTGTGGTCGTCATATCGCGCAAATGACGTCTGCAAGAACACTGAGTGAGAGCGGCAATGCCATCAACAATCAGGCTCGCAGGAAGATACACGGAATATGTTACATAAAACTGTAACTGACATGATTAACTTATCATATATACACACATAAATACATGTAGAAATGTACAGGTCTACACATGATTGTCTGTGTGTAATGTATATAATGTCAGCGCATGTGACAGGTTGCAGAAAAGTGTAAAATACCTAAGAAAAGTTCACTTCTTTTTCATAAATATCAACATAACTGGTGCTAATTTGTAAAAAAAATAACTGGCAAATCGTATGCAGGCTATTATCAATTTAGGACTATTTGCTAAACATATCAAATGTTTAGCTCTAAAACAAGACTTAGTATAGCTAAAAGTATATGGATTTAAATAATTAAAATAAATCAATTACAATTAAAATATAAACAGAATTAAATTACTAGAACACTAAATTTAATGTTCTCTCATGTATACTTCGCTTGAAAAGGAATGTCTTTAAACATTTAACGACATTTAGGTTCAATAAATAGTCAAGGTATCTCTGAATGTGAGTACATGTCAAACGATGGTCTGTTGCAATCGTTGTCTGGAAAACAGCCAAGAAAAACTTGTCTAGGTCCAAATTCGTGACACTGCTGCACCCTTTGTTGTTTTTTGCGGTGAATGATAAATGACTTTGTTGCTGTTTTTTGCAATATTGATAAATGGGCAATGTTCCCGAGATGGCAGCCTGTGCCCCAGTAGATATTAGAAAACAGAATAAATGAGTTTTCTGCAATTATTCATCGTTTAAAAGGACCTTATATTGCAGGCAATATTAGCGAATAAAAATCAAATGCATGGTGAACTTCATTAGTCGTGAAAATGAATGCGATATCATAATTTAAACATTTTATATCAACCAAATTGATGACCTTTTCAAGATGGATGCACACGCGAATTAGAAAACATGAATAATGTCCGTTCTTAAATAATGAATTGCGCTAAATGCACATTTAATGTGCACATTCGTTTCGTCCGGATCAATAGCACACAGGCACACGCACCCTGACAGCTGTTTAAACGAAGCCTTACTAAATATAATGTTAATTTATTTCTTTCCTCCACAGACAGTTTATAGCATTGTAAATTGTTTTATAGCCTCGTAAATTGCCAGGACATTAACATAACATCAAGTTATGGTAGGAGAGACTCACATAAATATAAATAAACTCCCTTGGGCTTCGGCTTTCTGCTGTGGTGCTCTGTTAGTGCCGAGACTGCAGTGGCTGACAGCAACAATAGCCGAACAAAAACCTGACAGATGCCGTCATAATTGGTGTTTCAAGCATCGGTTCCTTAATAATCAGGTCGGTTACTCTTATTGTCTGATCTGCACTTTGAGCTAAAACAAATTGATAATTTGCAGCACAAACACACAATATGTATGATTCATAATTGTGTTTCTGTTTTGTCGTCATTTGATCATGCATTTATTTTATAACGTTGGCATTGTGTCATTCAATCAAATTTTAATTCCTATATTTTAATTTCACATCCTCTATTTCCAATCTTAAGTTATCCATTTTAATAAAAAAAATTATTATTCATTACAATTTTAATTCCTATATTTTAATTTCACTTATTCGATTTTCAATCTTAATTTGTCTATTTATTTAATTCCCTATTGTAAATACATTGTTTAAACTTAAATTTATATTTTAAATTCAAATTTCTCTACATAATTTCTAATTCCTCTATTTATACTTCCTTTTTAAATTATATTTTATTTTAATTATAATTCCTATATTTGCATTATAAAATTGTATTTATGTCAATTTCTCTACATTAATTATAAATCTATGTTCATTCAAATTCATTATATCTACATGCTAGGTTACAATTGTAATAACAAATTAAATTCCCAAGTGGTAACTGCCAAAGAATTCTCTCACGAAACTGACTCAGTCCTGTTAAGTAAGCAAACAAGGAATTTCTGTCAATAATTGATGATGCCTGCTACTAAAAACAAAAATGTCTGGAATAGGTTGCACTCAAATACCAATAATTCAGAGGTCATCCCGAAATACTGATGGATGATGTTACAAAATACACAGCATCAATCATTTAGCCTCTGACTAAATGAACTTTTGAGTTACATTGACCTTTAGGACCTGCAACTTCATTTTAACATAACATTGATTGTTTTAACGTACTGACGTTTATACAGCCGTATATATTGTTATAGAATAACTTGCTTTAGCTGATTGGTGTTTATATCTATCTTAAGTAAACGAGGTATTTATTACAGCTCTCTTACCTTAGTTATGTATATTTGTATGTTCTGATTTGTATTTTTATCTATTAGTTTTTGTGTAACATTGTGCAAGCTTTAATGAGTATGGCCCGTCATAACATCAATTTTACTATTATTATAAACTTTATACACACAAGGTGGCGCTTCAGCCATCAAAGCACCAAACACGATCGACTACGAATGACTCTGTGCATTAACGAGAGCTTCCGGGTCAAAATATAAACAGTTTCAAGGAAAATATATAAATTTAATTGGCGCATGATGCTAGACGAAACAACCCCTAATTAAATCAATTTCATGTCAAAGACGGATGTTTCGAGACGGCGTCTTATGTTACCAGACATCCGCAGGGGGTCTAGCCACAGGGAAAAAGCGACGTGAACATGGGTCCATAAAACACGTATGATCAGGATCAATAGCAATGTGACATCAGTCTTCCTTAATGCTTTCACTCTCAGCTAACATCATCTGCATTATGTATGCCTTGCCACTGAGAATATTGATTTATTTGACTCCGCAACGCCATTGCTTTGGATACATAATAAAGCAGATGTCAACAATAGTTGTCATCATTTTGTCACAGATCATATCAAAATAGTCATGCGTACACAGCGATGATATATACTCAAAAATGGATACCTAGAGAATAGCTTCTTTAAACATGACTGAAGGTTATTAGAAAATCTATTGGAGGAATTTACTACTTTTATGAAGAAATTCCCCTAGTAGCTTTAAGAAATTACTTAATATAAAATCCACACTGTCAGCGAAATGTAAATACCGGTAAACTACTTAGTTTGCAAGTGATTTGAAAATGATGTTTACTTTTAAGTAATACATTGTATATGGATTGATGAATTCCATGAAATATGAGAGAGCAGATTATTTATGCAAGCCAATTATGTGCACCATTCTGAGATGGCACCATTCTGAGATGGTCCCCTTGAATAGCACATGCATGCTGATGAAATGAGATGACCCCCATGGGGATTACTCAACCAGTGTTCATTAATTGCAATACAACTAGCAGAAGTTACATCACCAGGTCAGGAATACACAAAGTGTATTATAGGAAGTTAGAGGAGAGAGAGAGAGAGAGTAAACCACAGGACTTCTTTGTGTCATACAGTGTCACTAGCCATGACACTGGTCTCATAATGATGACACTTGTCTCATATAATGTCACTGATCATGACACTGACAGTGCTACTGGTTTCATATTGTTTCACTGGTTGGGACGTTGGCAATGACATTTGTATAATACAATCACAATGTAACTTGTAATGCCGCTGCTTGTGACACTTCTCTCATTACTCTCATAGTGTCACTGGTTGAGGTAGTGTCAGTGACATGTGTCCCAGACAGTGTTACTGATCTTGACCAACAGTGACACCACTTTTCTCATACAGTGTAACTGGTCATTGTATTGATAATGACAGTGTCAATGGTGGTGACGCTGACAGTGATACAGTGTAACTGACCAGTGACTGTTAGTGACATGTTGTGGCATCCAGGTCATTGGTCATGACACTAACAGTGACACTTGTGTTAAACAGTGTCACTAGTCATGACGCTGACAGTGACAATGATGACACTGGCATGACACTGTTAGTTGTGCCCCCTGCCAAAAGACTGTTTAACTCATCAGCCAGTACCTTTGAGACTGAGTGATAGATCAGGTTGTGCCAGACTACTCAGTAGCTGGGACAGACATGCAAATATGCACAAATAAAACGGTGTCCATAAATACATTCCAAGTAAGACATCCCTTCCTCATTTAGTAACCTTTGTTTATATACTGTTCCAGTTAATACTAGAATAAATATATTGAACATATACTGCTATGCTGGCCGCCAAATTGCATTTACCAAACGTGAATCAGCATGCGCATGTTGAAAATGTAAACAGAACATTCAGATCCTAAACACACTCTACTAGCAATACTGTCGAGGCTGGCTGAGTTAACAGCAAGGCCTTCGATATTTGGCACATTTGAGTTAATCTTTTTTACTTGTCAGTACATATATTTATATTAATGCTTTCACTTGTCAGTACTTATATATATATATATAACTTGTTCTTTTACTGCATGGGCTATGTGTATTAACACATATTATTACAAACTTATTACTCCTTTTAGAGCATAATGTATTGTTTTTTTAATATTTTATTCACTTTAATTTTGATTCATGACATTTATTTTATAATATATATATATATATCTAGGTGTATATGGACTCTTTTGGTCTAAACTAAACAATTATTATTTGTATTACTACCCCTTCCCCGCCCCCTCTCTCCATACCCTCTCTCTACCCTCATCTAGAAGTGCCAATGACATAATCCACTTTGTCAGGACAACATCATCTTTGATGCACTACTTTGCTAGAACTCTCCAGGCGTTCCCATGTGACTTCACTCTGTAATTTGCAGGTTTGTCCCTGAAAGCCAGCTGTTTGACTACAGAGTGTAATGGTCTCAACCTAATTAGCCACTACCCTACAGAGAGATTGAGAGCTACACGAACCACAGCACTGTAGGGGGGGGGGGGGGGGTGATCAGTTACTAGATATAAACAACATAATGATTTGTTGGGGTGAAAATCTTTTTCTTTGATCCCCAGATTGGGGTGATATCCCACTGAATCCAGGGACGGCCACCCAGATGCCAGGACTAACAGACCCGTCCTGTAAATATACCTATCAAATGCTAATAACAATAATTAATTTTATACAACTACCTTAACTCGATGAAGAAGAAAGAAGGAAAGGTACTCCAGAAAAGCGCAGCACATTAAAAACATGTAAACAATTAAATAACAATAAAATAATTGTTGTGTTTTCTGAACTACGTCATCAATTGATAAATCGTTTCTTACATAGCAGAAGTCTACACCCTCCTAGTAGCACAATCAGACATGTGTCCTCTAAAATACCACACAGCTTCAGAACGGCACCAACAAAAACAGACATCCTCCTCAAATAATGCTTCCATTCATCCCTGAAATTCCACAGGCTCCCGAAAAATACCACACAACACGTCAACTAACAAAGCCGGCGCATTGACGTAGCCGCCACACTTTTACACATCACATACCTTGATGGGTCAACCAACGATGGTCACAGAACGGAGGTGATAACGCCAACGACAATGGTATGAACAAGGTGATGCCTACTCCGTTGTAACAGTCCATTACCAGTGACCGCGGTCCTGCAATGACCACCTCACTCTCCTGACAAGCTGTAGACACTCTGCTAATGCATTCCCTATTCATTTGCTGCATCAAGCCAATAACACTGACTGCTGGCCTTGTCTGTGGCCACTCTCCCCCATTGATCACTGCCTGGGCTGTGGGGTGGGGGTAGCTCATTCACACTGGCGCAGTCCACACTCCCGCCCCAAGCAGGGTGGGTGGGTACTGAGAGTTACTCCAGCCCCAATCAAGTACACTTTGGCACTCTCATGGATGACCTCCTAATCATTTAAAAAGTTATGAACATTACAGTTTTTTTAATATTAGGCATATAATTATATGTGGTCTTTGTGCACCAGGTGACTCATTAAAGTACTTTTTGGGAAATTATTTTTATTCCATTTGTCATGTCCTCTTCTCTACGTATACCACACCACACCACCCTCTCTCTCCCTCTCGCATCAAAATGTAGCCATGAAAATAGCGTCAGCCACTGTTTCTTTAACACACTGGGAGCCGATGGATGCAGACGACTGCATCTTGTCACTGAGCCACCATCGCTGATGATGTCCTCAGCGACAGAAATTGTGCCAGGTGTGGGTTGTGTCAGTCACGCCATAATGATGGCTTTGGTACCAATGTCGGCAATGTCACTGCACTTTGGTTCGTTGTCTTAAGTTCAGCAACTACGGTCTCAGCCAGAACATTTTCCTTTTTTAGGCCCATCCAAGTAACATGGTTCGTGAGATCAAGGGAATTGGATGTTTCTTTGGCGGCATTGTCACTCCACGAGATTTGATCAGCGATAAATGGAAACTATGTGCACTCTAGTGGACAACCGACACACTACAAGCCCTAGCAAAAAAATTATAAAATCATAGCAATGGAATTCTCCGGCGTGATTCCGGTTAAGAATGTTTTATTGAAAGCTGCATGTTTGCAGTCTAACACAATGTCACCAACATTTTCTCAGATAAATATGTTATATATATATATATATATTTACGCGTCAATACGGCTCTTGCAGCAGAAAACAAAGTGGCATTTAAGTGTATGATGCATCATTGACGCAAAGCCGCTGTACAGATCGTCTGATGAATCCCTGGTGATGTCCTATTACATTATGTAATTGTCTTCAGATCAACTGAAAAAATATATATATTTTAAATGAATACACCAAACTAGTGTTGAAATATTTAATGTAAAATACATTTTCAAATTGTAAACACGGTTTCGAGCTTATTAAATGCAAACTAGCAGGCAGTCAACAGATTCATTCGAGTATTCAGAACAATATATAAATAAATGGTAATATATAAAAGACAGACCTATAAAACACTCAGTAAATTAGATAAAGTGCCTAGTTATCTACGGTTATGGTTGAAGAAGAACAACACGAATGTGGCAGAGAAAACACAGGAACATTCGAGGTAATTCTGAGTGGGATATGGCTGCGCAAACAGTTACATAAATGACGGGCAGAAACTGCATTAGCAAATCACCATCATGAATGTCAGCGAATGAATCGCGCCATTTATATGACAGTGAAATGTGCTTGCCAGCCGAGAGTGCCCTTTCCGTAGACACATCAAGTAAATCCATTCAAACGGCATTAACGTGTGACAGATAATGAAGGCTTCTTTCCTTTTTTTGAGCAGGGATGATTTCCTCTGGATCATGAGCACAAGGAATCCACTATGACATTGTAACTGAATGTTTGCTAAATTAAAACTTGTAGCACTGTAGATGTTTTATAGCGCTAAGAAAAGATAAAGAAGTGTGAAATTACATTACGTTTTCATGTTAGAATTTCTTGCATAACAATTATTTTCTTTATAGAAAATGAACCAAAACATAAATATGTGACCACACAGATGTAGCATGTGTTCTGCTGTATTACAGACATATTATTTACTGCTAAAACACTTGATAGATGGTTTGCTGTATTAGAAAATTTTAATTTTAATTCTAAGATGTAAACAAACATGTTTATGAATCAAAGCGAAGTTATCCTCATTCCCACAAATGCTATTAATGACTGGAAATAATATATAAATCTGTAAGTAAATCAAATGACAGTTTTCTAATATCCTTATATAATAACAGGACAATTATTTTTATAGATTACAAGCCTGTTTTCTTGATTCTGAAGCTGTTATGACATGGATATGTTTCCTATTATACTACCTTAAAGGCGCAGTATGATCTTCGAGAGAGCACTCGAAATTATGTGCATGAAAAACATTCGTGATCATCAATAAAAACACCACTTAAAAACTAAAGGTGCGCAGTTGTCTTGGAGATGACATTTTGATACTAATTAATCAACAAAACCCGTCTTCCAGTTTTTTTTGCAAATCACATTTTAGGTTTCATCGCATTCAGTCGAATAACATAGAATATGCGGGAAAACGCACAACCGCCTGCACATAATAAACATCCCCCTCTTCGGCATCCAATTACGTCAGAGCCTAGCGAGATGGTCACATATAAAGCTCCGTATTAATAATCTACTCCATCTTAAACAGCTGATGACTGCATAGACAGCATATAAAGTGAAGTCATGATTAATTCCATCACAGCTCGGTGGTGTAAGACAGCTTGTCAGCAAGCCTTTCTCATATAGAAAGATAATATCGCGGTGGCAATATGCACATGGTACAATGTCGCTTATTTGTTTCGGATAATAATATGGATTCAATGTCGTAAATCATGTTGATTGAGTGACAAAGGATCTATAATATCTGTACACGACCTATAGACATTAACTGATTACTGTCAAATGTCGATCTGTTTTTCTTCTAGAAATGCCATGCATAAATGAAGTAGGCTATTGGTGATCATGTTATAAATATAAATAAAAACCGATCCATTAATACTGTCAGTTGTACCCATTCAACTTCTTTCAAATCGACAGTACTGCTGACAGTTCTAAAACGAGAACGAATAGTTCTGCTTTCTTTAGTTAATTCATTTCTAGTAATATTTAGAAAGCACAAGATTGCCGAATAAAAAACATGTCACGAAACTATGATGGGGTGGACGCATAAGTCTGCAACGTACATCACTACAGTATTGCCACCTACTGAGTGGAACATATATTAATGCACATTGAAGCTACTGTGGGCAGCATGGTAGGTAATATCAAGTCCGTTGAATCTGACAACTATTGGCTGTGGCATTTTGGTTAGCTCGAAATCTCAAGTTCTAATCCATGCATTGGGGGGGTTGTGATAAACCAATGAGAAACTCTATACACAGTGTTGAGCGCAACCGCTAGAACTTTGTACTTTCAATCCTGTGCTACCATGTAGAAAACAGTTTGTTCACTCTATAGCTGCGTTCACACTTACACTTTAAAACGGTTTAGTTAAACCGTTTTAATTAACTAATCCTGTCAGAAAACATATGTGTGAACACGATTTAGCACTAAAACGTTTTAAATAAAACAGTTTATTAACCAGTCCGCTTCAGTAGGTGGTTTAGTTTGTTTTAGCTAAAACGGTTCAGTGTGCAAGTGTGAACGCAAGCGTATTAGCTAAAACGTTTTAAGTACGTTACAGTCATGCGCATTCGATCTTGCTCCTCGTTGCTTCCTGTTTACATCAACAAGATTTTGGCGGCATCAGGTCTTCTACGGATCAAAGCAACGTAAAAGCTAAAGAAACGCAATTGCGACATGAAAATTGGGATGATGGAGAAGTTAAATTGTTAACTGAGTTGTGGGGGGACGGTCGGGAGCAGGCCGAATTGGAAGAAGTCGGCCGCAATGTAGCCATTTTGCTATGCTAGCTTGCGCATGTGCACATACCAACTTTCTCCTTAAAACGGTTGAGCTAAATGTGTGTGTGAACACTGTCAATTTACAAACATAAACCAGTTTAACTAAACCGTTTTTATTCTGTAGGTGTGAACGCAGCGTATGTTGGTCCAGTTCACTCAGCTGCATCAATGAGTACCTGGCTTTAGACAGTGGTGGATGTGTACAGATATAGTCTTTGTGCATTAATTGCAACATGTCTGAATGCTTCCAAGAGAAGTTGAGATGGTGTTAGATTGAACAGGTCTGCCAGGGAGTAAAGTGTAAAACATTCTTTGCAGTCCTGAGGAGTGGACATTGTGCTATATAAGAACTTACCTGTTTACTTTTTATATGTACTGTACATGCAAACTTTGATACCTCCCCTAAAGAAACTAGAAGTTTGATGCAGGACACCGATATATGGAAATCTCTGCCTGCCAGATACTGAACAAGCTTATTTGTACTGAGTAGTTATGGCTGTTGTGTAGTCAATTTATTTGATGTATGTCACAGAAATTCCTGTGAAGGCAAGTTTTTATTTCTTGTTACGCCGGCCGCCACAGAGTTTTTGCCAGCCATTATGGCTACATTTTATACAAGTAATTTACAGGTCATGTAGTTTTGATTCAACTACACACATGCATGGGATAAAATATATTATGTAAGTTTGAAAACAGTTCGAGGTGAGTTCGAAGTGAATGTATGAATGCGACAAAACAATATTTAAAAAAAAAAATTATTTACATTTTTAATAAAGTAGCTTTTGATTTTTATTAGGAAGTATATTTCATAAACCTAAAGTATACCCTCCTACACTCATCAGGTCATAATGACAGAAAACTATATCTGATGCCACCAGTGATAACGTTGTTTTGTATAAATCAATGTTCAATACTTTACACAAAGTAATTGCAACACATGCATGTATACAAATTGATACATACCTTATATTCAATTAAATTAATAAAAAAATAACCAACAACAAAGTATAATATTAACAATGTTTTATTACAGAAACTATGATACATTCCAATCAATTACATACATAGATTGCCATGGTTTCTGTAATGAAGGTATAAAGCCACGAGTGGCTGATTAACCCTCACAATACATGTGATACATATGTAAATTTCATAGTGCAAGATAACAATTTGTGTGATTGAAAAAAGACGAAAAACAGCAACATAAATCACAGCAGTAGTATTTTCATGAATACTTCATTTAATATTGCAACAAAGAATGCTATTTATATAAGTCATTAATATATTATTTTAATAACAACCCACAAATAAATATATAAATATAATTAAAAAGGAATGTGTAGTTGGTATGTAATTTTGAATTAAGTCAAACTGACAAAATGTCTTCTATTTTGCTTAGACAAATTTAGTTGTTTAGTCACTGGTTAAATGGCTAGAAGTGATTTGCATGTGGACGCATCAACAATACAGTTCTAACGACAGAAAATTTAATTTTCATTGTCATTGATAAATGACAATTTAACCAAGTGTGCAATCTTTTTAAAGTCATCATTTGATTAATATCGACTTTTAATTTTTTTACTTAATGATCTTCAACTCATCACGAAAATATGCCAAATCTGAAAAAACAGCATTATGTATTGATGAATGTTTGTCTGGTCATCAACATATTTGGCAAAAAAATAAATCTTACTTGCAGTTTTGCACCAGTAATGACATCTAACAAGTGAAATAGGTATGAACATTGACAGCAAGGTGGAAATCAGAGCGCGATGGAGTCCAAGTTTTAATATTTTAATAACTTGATTAATAAATATTGAAACATCTTGTTATGGTACGCATTCAAGATTGCATATCACAGACATGTGTGTGGACATGCATGCATGTACGTGTATTTGGAGAGAACTTCTATTTAAACTGATAGTAGAGCAGTTATAAACTAGATACATCTTAACATATTATTTTAAAATTCAAAATTTTTTAAACTTAAGACTACTGTTATTCTTTTAGTCACATTTTAATTAGCTCACGTAATAACATTTTTGACATTTCATGCTTAACGTCATCAGTGTATACGATCTATAGTATTACTTTGCAGTAAACAATGTTACTTTTGCGCAAAGGGATCGTTACTCCATTATCAGCGGGCCATTCCAATCTATCATAATAATATGGCTAATTTTATACAATGCTATAATTATAATATATTATAATGTAGACTATAATTAACTTTTCACTACTGTTCAAAGGCTAGCATCATCGATATAAAATAATAGCAATGACTTTAATAAATCTGAAGATGTGGGACAGAAGGTAGTGTCTGGCGGCGGAGTTATTACAATGTTCAAAGTGTTTATATTTTATCACAAATAGCAACCTTGACATTAATCATACCTAGGGAGGAAACACATTTCGTAGTAGCTTTATTTGATCCATAAAAATAATAACACGTGAAATTAAAAACTTGGTTCCCACAACAACAAAATTCCCACAATTTCCCTCATGTAGACCATATATCAAGGTACTAAACACATTTACGTTTGTTCCATTTCCCAACACATTTATGCCAGTGCATTTAAAATATTATAGAACTTATAATTATAAATAAATACTTGATCTAAATTGATGTCAAATTTTTATTTTTATTCTTCAATCTTTTATCTCACACTAAGTAATAGCATCACTATCAACCAAATATAACAAAAATATAGCTCTAAATTTTGTTTACACTTTTGCAAGTTATCTGATCTAATGACCAAAACAAATTCTCATGATGATTTAAACAAAATTATGCACTTCTTTATTAAACCAACTTTTATTAGTTAATTATTCACATATTACACATCAGAATATCAACGAATATGATTTGTGTATGAAATACGTTGTGGATGGAGTTTTGAAGGATCTTGGCACTGACAATCCACACAAAGGGAGAGAATCACTGATAATTGCCTGAATGGTTCCTCACTGGGAGGACAGGAGGTGAACGTCTAGCTACTCAACTCGATTGATTTGTCCTGCATTGATCGGGGAAGACAAAGATAATTCACTCACAGATAATCCAATGCATTTCTCACAATTGGCTCCATTCTCAAGCATGACAGAAGATGGTTAATTAAAGCTAAACCGAGCTTGTATGTTCATAATTTGCTAATATATATAGTGTATATATATATTTATGCAAGCACCAACACAAGTCATGAATAGTGATGAAATAAGGCCAAATGAATGACGTTTATTAAAGAGATTAAGTTAAAGAGAGAGAAATGTGGGCTCTACATCCCAAGGCCAGGCCTGTGACTGAGCCCATACTAGTCTCCTGTACCTCTGGATGACAGAGCCCACATTTCGGCATATACAACATTAGCAGTATTGTTATAGATATATATATATATAAAACAACAGCATTACTACTGTAATCACAGTAGAGCTTATATATATATAAAATATTCTTAATACTAAAAAATATATGCTAAAAGTAAACAATCTGCCAAATTGCGATTAATAAGCCCAAAATAGTTTTTGCAAATTGAGTGTTGCACCCGCAAATTGTTCAAAATGTAAACCATTATTGGCAGAGGCAGTTGTCTCAACCCAGAAATGTGTTTGAAGTTGGCTGGTTCCCATGCTCTCGACTGCTAAGTGGGACTAGATACAACTGATCCAGTAAACTACCTGCTAATAATTACCAGCCCTGGCTGACTTCAGCTAACAGGACAGACGGCCACACTTCAACAAGATCCAGGATTATCTCCTGCAAGTGCCATCAATGTTTGCCTGTTTTATAAGAGGACAGTGTCACCTATTCGCAAACACACGTGAATGTGATGTTTTCCACAAACACACAAATGTTTTTTTACAAGCACCATTAACACAGAGTCACGTACACTAACAATTAACACACAGACACCAACAATTAACACACAGACACCAACAATTAACACACAGACACCAACAATTAACACACACACACACCAACAATTAACACACAGACACCAACAATTAACAGACATACATCAACAATTAACAGAGACGCCAACAATTAACAGACACACACCAACAATTAACAGACAGACACCAACAATTAACAGACAGACACCAACAATTAACACAGAGACACCAACAGTTAATACACAGACACCAACAGTTAACACACAGTCACCAACAGTTAACACACAGACACCAACAGTTAACACACAGACACCAACAGTTAACACACATACACCAACAATTAACACACAGACACCTACAATTAACAGACAGTCACCAACTGTAATGTTTCTTTTATTACAAGAAAAACCACACATTCAGAATTTGCTTTGACTCTCCTGACGGACTCCTTAATGTGCTGCTTGCTACCAATAAATGTGCATTAATTAATGCAAATAAAGCTACAACCATTGCATGCCATGAATAATTCAATATGAAGGAACCGTCACATATAATGGACAATAACCACAGACTGACTGATAACTGCTCAAACTGACTATATATAGTATTACCTTTATTATTATGCTGTGTCTAATATGCAAGTCACATTACGTATGCGACTAACACAGAGGCATGAGCTGTAAATTCCACTGGAATAAGAAGAAGAATGCATGATGGCATCCATCTTAGATATCTAAGGGAAATAAATATCCCGCCCATCAAATCAAACATGGATAAATCTGAAATTTGAGCTGCACAGTCCAAACGGCATGTGTGCGAAATGGACGTTTTAGTGTGACCGATACCTATGGCGGGTTTGTGGGTGTCATTGGGACCAAAGTACACACACGATAACCTGCTTAGGTAACACTAAATGTTAATGCTTCGGTACATCAACATCTCAACACATAAGCAAAGTCTATGTATGATAATTGATAGGATGTTGCTGTAAAACAAAACTATAGTTTGTCCACAACCGAGATGAACGATCAAGAAAATAAACCAACGTTTACATACGTGGGTACATTACATATCACAGCACTCAAAATAACGACTGCTTGAAAACTGCACAAATGTCAAAAGAGAGTGAAAACTGAATCAAGCAGTTGTGATGATAATTGCGAGTATGCCCTTTGATGGCTGATACGGGCACCAATCTGTGGAGGCTTAGCCCGCAGATGGCGACTTCGCCATGTGACTCATGCCCTCTGATTAATCACTTTTATTCCATCCGCCAGTGGACATTTACTTCCACTAAGTGGCTGTTTTACTGTCTATCCTGTGATGAGCTAGCTCACTACTATGGCTGCCATTGCTGGTTTATGTTGTCACAATCGCTGTATCTCTCCAACATTTATGGCTCCGTTGCCTGGTGACAGGTGTTTGCTGAACAATGGCGAGGCAAAAAGAGTACCATACCCATCTTCAGAAACATTGTTTTTATTCCGTCCGCACCTCACCGAAGACTGTTTGTGTAAAGTGCAAGTGGTTACTGTTAATGCCCTTTGATTGACTTAATTGTGCTGCGGTCCTCTTTGCTTTTGTGCAATCGATAAGCACACAAAATACAAAAGTAAAATGGTAACTTGATTCGTCGTACAGGAGATTTTACTGCAGGTTGATAAGACGGAAAGAGGAAAATGCAAGAATGAATGCACCGACTAAAATCCGTGGCATTTTTATGGATTTTCTTGTTGCCACTAATGTTTTTCTTATGCTGCTGCTCAGAAAAACAGCTTGACCTTTTTGCTAGCTAAAACATTGGGGAAAACATGGATAAGGAAGCGACCATTAATTATTTGATATCCCACTAAATGGATATAAGTCAAACTAATTTGCTATGTTTCTACCATATATCTATATCATATAACCGGAAACATTTCCCTTATAAATTTCTTGAGATTAACTTTGGTAGGTCCTTAGACGAACATTAATCAAACTAGTTCTGATTATTTATGTAATCGTGATAAAATGTACTACCCACTATAGTGCCTACAGTACCCTATATACAATTTCTGCCTCTAATATCACTTGTAGTAAGGATGTAATTCAGATAAGGCTGAGAAAATAATTTTATGTATGAGTTATGATACTAGTATTATAGTTAAATGTCCAATTCTGGATAGGTGTTGGATAATTTTTTTTTTAGATAATGAGAACTATAAATAACTTAAGCATGCGTTTGTAGGCAGTATCTGACAAACATTTAATCAATTTGAGACTGTCTAGCCTTTTGATTTTGACATGCTGCATAGAGCTTGGATCCTCAAGTATCTTGATGCAACAGAAGTTTTTTTAAGGTATAAAACCATCATTGGGCCAAGGTATATAACTAATAAGTGACGAGGAATACTTAACCAATATTGGAGATAATACTTAAATAATAAAGAACTGTATTTAAACACTGGTTTTCAGAGAACGACTCCATTTAATAGTACGTAGTGTCGCTGCAATAAAACAATAGTTATACATGCATGAGACTTAGTAACGTAGTAAGGATGTAATTCAGATAAGGCTGAAAAAATAATTTTATGTATGAGTTATGATACTAGTATTATAGTTAAATGTCCAATTCTGGATAGGTGTTGGATAATTTTTTTTATAGATAATGAGAACTATAAATAACTTAAGCATGCGTTTGTAGGCAGTATCTGACAAACATTTAATCAATTTGAGACTGTCTAGCCTTTTGATTTTGACATGCTGCATAGAGCTTGGATCCTCAAGTATCTTGATGCAACAGAAGTTTTTTTAAGGTATAAAACCATCATTGGGCCAAGGTATATAACTAATAAGTGACGAGGAATACTTAACCAATATTGGAGATAATACTTAAATAATAAAGAACTGTATTTAAACACTGGTTTTCAGAGAACGACTCCATTTAATAGTACGTAGTGTCGCTGCAATAAAACAATAGTTATACATGCATGAGACTTAGTAACGTAAATTCTGAAAGTGAAACAACAGAACATACTGTTATGTATACATGCAATTTACCATGTAATACTTGCAATTTATCGATCAATTAAACAAATTATATCATCAACCAATTGTCGCCTTACCTGGGCATAATTGCTGGGCTGTCATATTTCACTGCAGATCATTCACAGAATGGTCATAAAATGTTGTAATTGTGTAGGTGTAAACTGGAAGTTTGTAAATCACCAAGTTCTGGAAACAAAACATGTACATTAAAAAAGTTCAGTTATTTAGGAAATTCCTGTTCATATAATTTCATATTGTAATTGAATAAAAAAATTATACTTTATAAATAGCTAACCCTAACATCTTCTGGATGTCATAGAGGTTTACAATGTTTATGTTCTATTTTTTTATAAAAAAACTCAACACAATTTAGCTATTCTAAATTTATGTACAATAATTTCTTTGTGTATTCAGGTAAATAAAACAATGTATAAACATATTACTTTTCTTTTTTATGTTAGTCAGAAATACCATATACATAATTTATAGTTGTAAAACATATTTCCACTTTATTGCTTACATTTGGCGATTAAAATGTGACAAATTTGGGGAATGCATATACAGAGGGCTGCCAAGTTTTGTCAAGAAGTATGTGCGTGATCCAGTTTCCAAACAGAACACCAGGTGACATCGAAACTGCCACTGAGGATAATGCCTTATATGTACCACTGATGACGTTAAAAATAAACTTGATGATTTCACACTCTTTCGTAATATATTTTTTAGAATGGCCTATACGAAGAGAGCCGCCTGAAATGGAAGCTAAATGTGTAAGTCTCATGCCAAGCAAGTGATACTTGGTGTAACTGATAATAATCTGGATATTTAAATATTTATTATTTTACTAAAATTACAAGACGCTATCCTCCTTCTTCAGGTTTGTTTTGGAAACCCAGGCAGTCGAGGAATAACTCCACAACAACTCATGCTAAATATCCGATATATAATATTGTACTTTAAATTAGACCAATTTGGTCAAGACTTAAACAAAATCTCATAGTTCAGTTATTAATCACTGTGATTGTAATTACACTAGTCATAGGTGTCAGTGAAACTGAAAACGTCATACGAAACAGGTCCAGTGGCGCCGTCGTATGGACAATTGATTTATGGGTTGGATTTATTATATGCTGCAGTGGCGCTACCTGGTTATATCAACCGAGAACTGTATAAAATAAAACAAACTGTCTTTAATTTCGTTTTTCCATTACTATGCAAAATTGTGTAAATACAGAAGCCTATCAGATATAATCTACCGTAACGGCGTAAGAACATTCCAACTGATGTTCCTGTGTGCAGCTAACAAACGTGAATCCGTTACGTTAGGCGTTACTTCATTATTGCTTTATGCACGCATTATCGCTCACATCTTAAAGCATGATTATATTTTCCAATACCTATCTTTATAAAATAATAAATGTTCATAGCACAAGCCAATCATTAATTTTAAAAACTATACACCATAACGATGCTTACAAAGAATCATGCCTTCAATAACCGCTCAAAAAGGAACACGCCGAAAAAGCGCAGATACTTTACCGTAGGTTCAGAAAATAGGACCAACCGGGGCCCCCGGACCAACCACCTTATGATCGGTCCATCCCAAAAGCCTCGAGTATATAATATGTATATCCCAATACGTATCCCTATATATTATTAGTTGCTTAAAGAATAACAGTCCTTAAAGTATACCGTAATATATGATAATCTGTACATAATATGATGATTAATATCTATATGATACAGGCTCCATTGTACAATGCATTTGTTTCGTTTACTTTTTCGTATGCGTTTTTATTTGGCCCTTCGTTTTTATTTATATGGACATTTCTATGCGGCACAGTTGAGCTTGCAATAAAGATATTGAATTAAACTTGCATTCTGAGTTAACTACTATTTTAATTTGTTTTAGGAAAGAACATGTATAATATGAACAATAGCTACATATTTGACCATATTTGCTATACCATGTCTGTTATTAGGTTTGCAAAATTACTAGTTGCCAGGTCCGGTCAACGAAATAATAAAAGTGTGGAACACGGATGATGTTTAATTTTTGTGTGTGCCATTATCTTAAAATGGCATATTATGTGAAAAAGGTTTATACGGAGTTATGGAAAATTATATACAGTGTGTCGGGCTTGTTGATTTGCCCGAAATGTTTATATAAAAGGTAGACGATATCGGAATGCAACTTTAAACTGAAAATAATTTTTGTTTAAAGATATACTTGTAATTGTAATAAACATAAGGGGACGTATACATTTAAATAACGAATGTACGGTAATGTTACCAGACAGGTTAAATAAATTACGGTTATTTATTACTGATATGTACTTAATTCAATACCTTTGTTTATTGAATCAATACTTATAAACTGTTGTTATAACTGAAATGTTTTGTTCGTAAAAATTACAACTACTTTGATGTACGTGCACTTTCCAAGCATTCCAAGCCACCAAGCGGCAAAAGTAGATATTACCCAGTTTCGTAGCAGACCACGGAAGTGACCCTTTGAGACGACTACCGCAAATATATCATGTTTTGTGGAAATTACATATCATGCTGGTATCTTGGGTAAAATATATTCGTGTAACACACATCGTATGATTGAGTATACGTTAAAAGCAACGACCACATCCAGCCAAAATCAAAGGTTTTGACCAGGCATCCCATAATTCAATGGCGGCGATCATAATAAACTTTTGCACACAGCATGCAACTTCGAAGTAGTCACGGACACACCAGCTAGTAGACGTCGGATATGTTTTTGAAGTCCGGACATTCCTGACATGTTCTCAGACAACCGATTTATTATAAGTCGACAATTTCCTTCGAATCGTAGAGGAAGTAGCGAGCATGGAAAGTGTGTTTACAGGTGGGAGCATTTAACGATGTTTTGACGGAAATGTACCCAGTAACTAAGTCTAGTATTAAACTTAAAGAGTGCGGGTTGATACAGTACAAACATGTCATGGAGTGATGGACATAGTTACTTGATAGTGATACTAAGCTACCAGTTGGCAACTTACCAGATATGTATACCATACTGGGCGTCGTAATAATAGCCAGAGCTTCTCTGCAAATTATGTGATGATTTTCCTGGGGGATAATTCAATAAGAATACATTTTTTGTAGGGATGTCATTGAAAATTGAAAATATGTGCTGTTTTATATTTTTATCATATGGCGGAACCCAGGAGAAAGTAAAAAGTGACAACAATATAAAAATTGGTAAAGTACTTTTCGAGATATTAATTTTTGAAGATATAAAATTTAACAAATTTTTCTGATTGTAAGCCTATCTCTTATACAGTACTAGTGAACTGGAAAATGGCAACAAATCGCATGCATATTTTTATTAAAACTATAATAAAAACAGTTCTGTTTAATGTTTATCTATGAAATTTGGTACACTGATAGATTTGTAGTTCTTCTTTTCAAATATGTCAAAAAAGTTATATTTTACTCATTTGTATTGGTATAAATTAGCATGATTTTCAGGGAAATTTTTTAATTAAATTATATTTTATCATTATTTTGTTGCACATATCATGTTTAATCTAGCAAATGTAAGCTGGGAAGCTCAGCAATGAAAGTGTAACTATTTGTCAAAAATATCTATTAATTAATTAATACAAAAATATAGCACTTTTGTAGTGATCAGTGTGTAATATGGCAAATTAAAGCTCAGCATTTAGTATATGTATACCATATAGATCAATATGTTAATTAATATAAGATATTAATTAATAAAAAAACAAGATGAAAGTTTTAGTGATTACTGCGTGTAATACAACAAATACAAGCTGAAGCGCTCAGCAATCAATAGATACCTACAATTTAAGTAGACAGAAAAATACAGCAATTAATTAATAGAACAATAGTAATTAATTAATTAATAGAACAAAATAACATCAGTGTAATATAGCAAATTAAAACTGCATGGTTCAGCATTCAATGTATGTATACCAATTGTGTAGACAGAACAATACATTAATTAATTAATCAATTAATTAATTTAACAAGATTAATTAATTACTAACAAGATGGATTATTTTACAATGGTCATAGTGTGTAATATAGTAATTGTAAGCTGAGGAAAAGTTACAAAAATAATCAATTAATGAATTGACCAAGGTGAACTACATAGGTAATCTGCACTGGGTAAAGTGTATCATTGATGAGATGAAAGCTAAGTAGGCCAATAATCAAATGTGTATTACAGTTTTGTAGATGGAACAATAAGGTAATACAAAAATATTAAATAGTTAATAGAATGAGATGAGTTATTTTTAAGTGATTCTTGTATTTTTATTTAAAAATATAATTATTATATGAAAAACTTCCTTCATTAATATATTATATGCCATTGTTCTGAGCTAAACAATAATTTTTTGAATTAATAGAAACATACTCTCTGGCAAGAACACTGAGTAATATGTATTATGATTTAAAGACGAGAAATTGTAGTACAAGTCTATTATACCTGTATAAATGATTCTGCTAAAACAGAACATGTCAGAACACATTTATTATATTATTTCATAATGTTACAAAAAAATGCCGTTCGGGATGTAATAAATATATTAAGTTAGCGTTAACTTGTATGTAACAAAAGTGTGTGGGATGTTGGTCTCACATACAATTTTTAGGGAAATGAGTACCCCTAAACAAACACAAAATGTGATATAGTGCTGTCTTCTGCTGATCATCAAGTAATACTGACAACAGTAGCCGACGGATATTGCCAAAGCCACTCACAGAAACATCCACAGGGGCACATGAGCTGAACTGACAATGGTGCTTTTCTTTACGTATTTTAAAAGTAGAAATGTAATAGATTATCTTGGCAACACGACATCCAACTTACATTTTCAAAAGTATGGGAACAAAACATCAGTTGTTTTTGTTGTAATTTTTCACACAACTTCCTACAATGACATCCTAGATATAAACAGTTTATTATATTACCATTTATATGATGTATCACATTAATATATCAGATATCAAGCTCATGTGCCCATTTTGTGTTGAAGTGAGTGCCCCTAAACACAAAGCCGGGCCTTGTCAAAACGATCGGATGCAAATCACCCGACGGATAACAGCTTCAAAGCACGCTTATGTAATAACTGTTTCAAGTTGCAGCAAAATTAATAATCCTAAAAATACTAATCATGTTAATGTAATTTTATTAAAAAGAAACAAAATTTATGACCAATGCGTTGTTACATGGAAACTAATTGAAAGTTGACAAAATCTTAACGACTGAATTAGCGGTGCCGTCTGTTGATATCCCTATTTTTTGTTCTTGAATGGGAATTGAATAAACTTGCCATTATTGCTAGCCTTGGCTTACACAATGCACATGGTGACATAGCCTAAGTTAGACTTCACAAAGTTTATCATGGTTAATGCTAGATTGTTTAGTTCTAATTTACTTGTAATAATAATAATGACAAACTTCTATAGCGCCTAAATCCCTAGGAATCTGAGCTCAGAGGCGCAACATACAAGAAATGTTGAGCAAAATCGTTAACATGGACAAGCAAGATTTGTCATTAAAACAAGGGACCGCCGAAGGTTAAGGTGGGAATGCAATTTCAAATAAATAAGTCCTCAGTTTTATACGAAAGGTATCTATAGTCTCAGGTGATTTTAAAGCAATAGGGAGTTGATTCCAGATTTTGGATGCAGCTACAGAAAATGCACGTTTGCCAATATTAAGCTTAGCTTTCGGAAATTTTTTTTATTGTGAAACAAATGATCTGAGATTCCTGGGGATATCGGAAAAAACGAAGGAGACTAAACAAATAAGATGGGTGTTGCATAGAAAGGGTACACTATGTGATAGTGGCTAACTTGAATTGTATTCGATATGTAACTGGAAGCCAATGCAACTGTTTAAGTAGGGACAGAGATGTTGAGAAACGAGGTGCTTTTAGTACCACACGTGCCAAACAATTCTGTACATGTTGGAGTTTAGTTAAGTCCTTTTTAGCAATATTGTTTACGAGTGAGTTGCAGTAGTCAAGGCGACTGCTGATTAGAGATACTGATATTGTCTTAGCTGTAAATAAAGACAAATGACGCTGAATTCGATGGAAATCACATATATGGTAGAAACAGGATTTACATACTTGAAAAATGTTCTGATGAAAGCTGAAATCACTGTCAAAGATAACACCTAAATTACGAACACTATCTGATGGTGATGTATCCTTACCAAGCAATTTAACTGGAAAGTAGTTAAGTTAACAACCTTGTTTCGTCGTTGTTTTGTGCCAATAATAATTAGATCTGTTTTATCTGGATTTAGCTTCAGTTTACTTGCATCCATCCACAGCAAGAATAATATGTAATAGAATCGGTATTAGACACCTGGGGAAGACAGTTAAACTTCAGGATTTAGGCAGTGTCAACATGGATATTTTGTCTTTCCAGAACCAACTAACAGTGACTACCTGGTGTGCGGAACGTGCACACGAAACTTCCCACTTGAAAACTTTGTGGGGTTCGTCCAACACAAGAGGTTTGACTGCGATGATGAAATTCAAACTAGACTCCCAGGTTAGACATCTGAGCGATTCTTCTGCCATGTGTAGAGCCAATATCTAATGTAGGGTTAAAGGTGTAATGACTGTTGAACACTAAGATTCTTCTAAGCTCATGCATTTAAGCTTAATTTCACAGAGCTTTACAATTGATTTTGATATTTAGCAATATCACCTATACAATCAAAACATACTTAAATGTTTTGTAATATTGAAGAGGTTAGATCTCTGTTTCAGGAAAAATCGTAACTATATTACCTTAAGTCTATTTTTTTTTCTTCAAACAAGACTAAATAAGTCTTCAAAATCTGAGTAATCAAAGATTTATAAATGGGTGAATATTTACACTATGTCAAATTGTAAATGAAGGTCAGTGTTTGGGTGGCATTTGCAATTCAGTTTTGAGTAAATGTTATTTGTGTAAAACTCAAAAAGTAGTGTTTCGCCTGGGTAAAATGATGGGTGAGGTGGTAGGGGTGGGCTACGCGAGCGCCACAGGTGCGAAGTGTTGCTAGGGGGGTCCGGGGACATGCTTCCCTGGATAGTTTTTTTAAGTAGCTTAAAATGGTGCTCTCTGAGAGGGGAAGATATGAAACAAGATAGCATGTAAATGTGTTTACACTACTTGTAAATGTAGTAATCATGATTGATAAAAGTCAGTAATCATGATTGTTTCATCGTATTGAGGTATGGTTTCCACTTGACCACTGGTACTCGGTTGAGATGTTGTTTCCACTTGACCACTGGTACTTGTTTGTGGTGATGTTTTTCTTGCCCTAACCTTAGGCCTTGTTACCACTCTGACAGAGTCAGTGACAGGGGTATCATCTGAAGACTCTTCCCCCCATCATCACCTTTAAATGATTATTATATCATAATATTATGATGTTAAATTGGTGGTTTCTGTTCCAAAGATTATACTTTGTTTGTTGCTAGCATGCTATGCAATTAATTAAAAAGTCATTTCTGGAATGCCACAAAAGTATGTTTCTTTTAGTCGCAAGAACATTTCTCAAACTGTCCTTTTTATAAAAGAGTGTAAGTTGTTTAGTATATCCGCATTCTGTGCAAACATATCATTGCCTAGCCAAGGTATTTATAATCCGTTAGTATACACGGTTTTGGGCAATAGGCAGCTTTACGAGATATGAACTTCGGTGGTTTATATTCTTAAGTCCTTCACTCAAATCAACTTTCCCAAAAGTGTTTGCACAACTCTGTCGGAATATGTATAATATTTAGCTCAAAGATATCTAACGAATCACATTCCTTATTTTGCTAAAACGGCATAGAGCATGAGTTGAATAGATTTGTGCCGGTTTCAGAAAAATAAAGATAAAAGTGCTGACTAGTGAATAGGATGCCCGGTTTTTATTTGGGCTTCAAAAGGGTACTGATTCGACACAGGTGCATGGTTTTTACTCCCATCACCGTCATAAACCAGAAATTCAACATCAGTCTGCATCAGCATTCTGATTTATTGTGGGCGGATACTATAATACTAAAATTGAGTACAAAATACACCTTAGTCAGCTATCATTTTCTTTGCTTTTTTCTCCCACATATCTCCCAAACTCAGTTACCGTTTGGACGCCATGTTACATGAATGTCTACATTTCTAGTCAAAACTCCACAAGATGTCACCATTGGAGACACCGGGTATTCCACGGGAATATTCCGTGATTGGCCAACTGACAAGTGCTGTCATTCATGTTGTTCATTCATGTTGTCCAATGCAGTTAATTCCAAGAGGTGAATCCTAACCGGCTATGAGCGACATTAAGATGACTAAACGATGTTGCCACAAATTTTGCAGGAATATAAGTGACTTTGTGGTGTCATTTTGTGCCATTCGCCAATGTTGAATATATCGCGAAAGAACAAAAAATAGGCACACGAAATAGCTATGAGGCAGCAATTTTGGTATATTTTGGGCAAGACGGCATAGAAAGACGGCGAGGTGGCCTGCCTCGCACATCATATACCAGGGGAAGCATTGAAAAAGCACAACTGGTCTTCATAATGCTCTACACATGAACACAATTTCAGTTGAAGTTCTCTCCACCATCTTTGCTTTTAAAAACCATCAACCATCAAAACTTATTGACACCTCATTCTATGACCATGTTAATTGCAAATTTAATTACCAAACATACATTCTTAATTGTCTGTAAGTTGTAACACTGTGATGTACTCGGCCCTCACAGTATTATAATGAAAACATAAGAACTGTTACAAATTAACAATGAACCTAAACACAGCACCACCTGAAGCACTGATCTCTATGATTCCACCTGTCTTGCTTGCAGGGATGAAGCAGACAGCAACGCTGCTGTGCCGGTCTTGTCCGGGGCGATTTGGCACGCCCTGGAGCCTGCTGAAACACGCCCAGAGCGTGCATGCACTGCAGATCTATCTGGAGCAGGGCACGTACAGTGAGGGTGTCAGCAGTGTCGATGTGCATCAGGAAGGGTGGGGCCAGCCTCGCTCTCAGGAGAGCGCAGTATCGGAGACCTGTGCCTCACCTCAGAATGAAAGTAGCACCAGTGTCGTGGCGTCACTGTCAACGTTTAAAGAGAGGGAGGTGCACCCTGCAATGGACACCCAGGACGAGGGCAATTCGAGGGACGGGTTTAACACAGACGAGGGACACGAAGCACAGATAGGGGATGTCGGTGTAGACGGGGTGCATACCCCGGATGTGACGAATGCGAAAAAAAAAGAGGTGTGTTGTGACAGTCAGGAGTGTGGAGTCAGTCTCATGCCGATCACACATGAAGAGCCTAAAAAGTGCTGCTGCGCTGTCGTGCCGAAGTGGCGCAAACGCCACATGGAGACGAAGCACATGCACAACGCACACGGCGATGCTGGCGCTGCGGCCAGCAAGTCAAGGTCACCGAGCATCTTTATTGACCTTGTCCCGAGCGCAGAGGGCGGGAAGAATATGTCGGATTTAAGCACCGTTGTTGAGAGCCACAGCGAGGACAATTCGAGCTACAGCATGACCCTCGTCAGCAACAATTCGGTGCCGATGACAAACACCGAAAGATCAGTCATCATCCAACCTGGCACTTCGTTCTCTATTCCCATTCGCTACATCTCACCCCCGACCTCCGCAGCTAGTGGCCTGCCGTCGCAAACCACCACAACGAGTGTGCTCTCCAACACTTTGCAGTTTGCCGACTATCACTCCCTGCTGTCACACAAACAGTTGTCCCCTTCTAGTTCGCTCGTCCTGGCTACTGAGGGGCCACCTGGTGGCAGCCGGGAGAGTGAGGTGGAATCTGATTCGGGGAATGGCGCATCGGGAAATGTGCACGGTTCTGGCAAGAAGCGCCGCTACCCGACATCACGCCCGTTCAAATGTGATCAGTGTGACAACGCATTCAACCAGCGCATACATTTGAAGAAACACCAAAGTAAACACACAGGTAAGATCATGGAAAACATCAAAGTAGATACACAGGCAAAATCACAGAAACTTTGAAGTACACGTGCTTATAGATCATGGAAAACTCCTTCATTTGTGGCCATAGTATAACATATTTAATTATAATTTATAAACATGTTAAATGTTTTATATGTGTATAGTTTTTATATAGATAGATGGGTGTAGTTTGTTTTTTGTTCCACGCTTAAAGTGCTTTGAACTAGCAAGGAAACGTGTTATATTAATAAATACATTTATTATAAAAAAAAGAAATGTAAATGCAACGTAATTAGGTAGTATGTGTGCAGAGGATCTTGAGATCATAATCACATCCCCTTCGATAGAATACATTTGCAATTATTTATTACAACTAACAAATTATGTTACAAACTCACAAAGTGCTTTGGTTATATTTTGTTGCAGGTGTGAAACCCTTCAAGTGTGGCCAATGTGACTACTCAACTGTGGAGAGAAGTCATCTCAAAGTACATATCCGAGTACACACAGGTATGTATTTTTTTCCTTAGTGAAGAGTTCGTTCTTTGAAGAAATTATTGGCATTGCAGTTGTAAGCTCCCATTAGTGTTTTTCACCTCTGTCTCAGTAACTTGTGTCACGAATCATAATAACCCTGGTATGTGCTATTTAATTGTCGATTTTTAATTGTCACCAAAGCTGCTTTTGGCTACTCAGTCAAACAAAGAAATGTAGAAATTGAATGAGATTTAGTTCCCTCACTTACGACTCCCCAGCATAGCACAAGCACCAACATGTTCCTTTTGATTTGTACCCAAATGTTCATGTCAATATAAATTTAGCCAAGAAAAAATGTTCCAGAAAAACATCCCAGTGAGACTTTCGGCTTCTAATTTGTAAAGCAGGTACATGGAACATGACCATAATTTATTCATGGTGTAAGCCATTGCCATGTACCTAAGAGTTCTTCTGGTTTGTAGCCTTTGTAGGTGCCACAAACCACAATTAGGGCCCGTCCATCATTACCCTCATTATTGTCCCTAGGAAAATGATTTTGAGTGTGATGTGTCTTTTTAACACCTTTGCACGTAACATGTTGGTGCACTGAATGTTGAATGTACTACTGCATTAGATCTTTCAGCTTGTACCAATAAGTCGGTGTAAGTCACTTGTGTATTTGCACAATGGGTATTTTGCAGAACATTTCAAAATCAGTCACCAGATTCAGACGAAATTGGGGGTATCATGTTTGGGTGGTTATGTAAAATGTAAATGTTTATTGACTTTTATAGTACCTTATTTATACGACTATATTCTATGGTGCTTTACGCCACAACTAACGGCTCAGTAGAAAATAAAAACAGTAGAAACATTAGAATCAAATCAGTCATTAGATTGGTACAAGATTGGGGGTTTGGATGGTTATGTAAAATCTAACATTGTCTGCCCCCAGGTGAGAAGCCCTTCCACTGCACGTACTGCGAGTACGCGACAGCACAGAACAGCACGCTGAAGATCCACCTGAAGCGTCACCACGCTGACACCGCTCCGTTCACCTGCCCTTCCTGCGGCGCACACTTCTCCCAGAAGACACTGCTCGATTGTCACATGCAACGCGAGCACAGCGCGGTTTCCGTTCCCGTGTCATCGTCTATGTTGGTCAGCAGCCCGGGTCAAGGTCATTTGCAACAGTCTGGAGGATTCACAGTTCAAGGTCAGATATTAGGTGAAGGTTATTTCAGAGGTCAGTTGGACGGTTTTACGGACCAGGGCCAGTTTGAACGGCCCGATGAAGATTCACCTGAGAGGATGAATGCTGTGAAAGAATTGAAACGACGGTTTAGTGGCGATAACCCGCATGGCAGTTGATCGGTGGAGTGTAAATGTTCTTGTTTCTGATTACAGGTGGTCATATCAGTTTTCGGCTATTGGATGTGGTTTTGGAGAACTCTTTGGATCGCTCAGTATCTTATGTCCCACATATTGGTGGGTGGTGGTTTGAATCAGTATGAAACACTCCATTTTAGGTCTTTGCAAACTTATGCGACTATCCCTTAGTGTCTTGAATGGATTCTTTAAAATTTTGAAACCACCAGAAAGATCTTGTAACACTGGCTTGTGTAATAGTTGTCTACCAAACAAAATGGTGACAAATCCAAACATGACTCCAGACGTGTTGTGATTTTGTCATAGTAGTAGAAGCACAAAACATTCTCCTGCATTGATCTTCTGAAAATACAGTCAAACCTCCCCTTATGGTCACCCCTGTAAGATATGGTCATCCTTGTAGAAGTCGGGATCCACTGTAGATTTCCCGTCGCTATACTGCTTAATGTGTTTTGCTATTTGAGTAAACATTGTTGATATCCAGGCTATGTGGTGTATTACTGTACGCCCCAAACATTGTAGTCCATTTTTGACTTGTAGTTCAGCAGACTGACTGTGTTGTACAGTGTACTGTCAAACTGGCACATAGGCGTCAAGTTGAACAATATTTAAATTTTGTCAGTTACTAGTTATTGTTATGCTTCGTGAACATAGTTAGATGTCATGTTATATGTGTCACTAGACAGCGTTCATGGCGACTTCACCTGGGTTGAATAATGAATGTACATAGTCATTTTCTTGTTGCTATCTGAGAATCGGGGCCACCAGTTTACACTGTTGTAATAAGTACATCGCTAATGATCGTGATGGAATTGTGTGATTACATGTTGTACTAGCATGGATGAATACTTCCCATGGAAGTCTAGATTATTTTAAGTGTAGGTTGGTTGCAAAGTGTGTATTGAAAACGGCAGCTGCGGAGGTGTCGTTGACCCGTTTCTTTTACTTACAACGTGTCCAAAAGCTGGCATGCATTTTGACAATGTGCTCAAGAAAGCACCATGTACTCCGAAATAAGCAGTCATAAAACGTGTCCATGATACAGTTGTCAGTGTAAATGCTGTGATGTCATTCCACATCAATGTCAAGGCTGTTTTTACCAGACTTAAGGTAGCAAGGCACTCCCAAAATATGATTTTTTTTAAACAAATCATTTGTTAGATATATATATACATTTTTGATACATTTTATTAATCTAAAGCTTATTTTAGGACAATTTTCATTCAAAACCAATTAAAAGGGGGTTATTTAGCTTAATTTTGGGAACAAAGTGTTTGTTTACTCTCCCTAGCAACGGATTTTGTCCTTGGATACGTGCCCAAATATCTCATCAGATCTGTAAAACTGAGTGTCAATGAATTCAGAAAAGACAATAGCATGTTTTGAAACTGACCAATCATAGGAAGTCTTACAAATGCACATGGTCTGAGCTACTTCCTATTGTAGATGTCAAAGCTCAGGCAGCTGAAATTTTCTCAATTCGTTCCACTAATATCTTTGACCAAAGTGACCATCCGATATCATCATTATCATAAATGTGCTAAAGACTTGTATATTTCACAGTTGAGCCATCATGGGATGCAAGCAAAATTCGGGGGAATATTGATCCCAGTGATATTGTGAATGACTCACACTTTGTAACTGAAGGTTTTATCCTGATCGATGTGAGCAGTTTGGTTGCTTTTTTTATCCTTCCATGTTACATGTGCAGAATGTACTGGGCCTATGCATTGTGGACTGGATCCGTAATCGACTACCATTATGTTTCTGTGTGATAGGACCACTGCTGTGCATTTCATACATGTGAGATGAAGTGAAAGTACATTGAGTTTCAGTTTTTGTCATTTTTCCAAAAAACAAATTTTGGCCTACTTGGCATCACTTGAGACGTCCTTACTCGCTCATTTTTTGTGTTATCAATCTCATTTTTTGAACACAAGAACTTAAGATATATCCCTAAGGAATGATCTAGGGATTTTCCCTTAAAACAATTCTATGTGGTACTTTTATTGCTATGAATATATAATTAGCTGACGGAAATGAAAAAAAATTGGAAAAAGACAATTATTTTCCTCCAAACTGTTTTCTCAAGATTTCCTCTGATCAGGACATGTGCCACTGTCTTATAAAGAACGTGTGAAAATTGCAGAGTGATCACATAAAACGTTTTGGATAAATCCTGTCTTAAAAAATTGCTGATTTCATGGCTTTGGCGGCCATATTGGACACTAATTAGCATAATTTATGCACATTTTGCATTTATTTAAATTTACATTTTATACACTTCCAAATGGCATATAGGGTTGATTGATATCTGTTGAAGGGAAAAAAAGTCCATTAGAAGTGCCTTGCTACCATAAGTCAGTTTGACATATGAATACGTCATGATTGCGTGGGACTTGACACATCTCACATTCAAATAAATACACACAACTTATCAGTTTAGTTCTAGCATCAGTAAAACAAGTCTAATGGTTGTCTGAATAAGTCACATTTCATCAAAGTTATGGAATGGCTATAGATGTTAGAAATAGTCAAGTTAAGAGTTGAAAATCCATCAGTATAATAGCATTGATTTTATTGCAGCTCATTGACATTTCTGAGAAAAAATTAATATCTGAAATAATCAAACCATATCACCGTTTTAAGAACAGTAAATAATTCATTGATGTCGATGTTGAATATTTCTACCTCAGGAATGTATGTTTTGTGTCTAATTAAATTTTAGTTTTCTCATGATTGTTGAATGATTAAATATATTCCTGTGGTCTGCTTAGGTCCTGTGGAGCAGATATGGTGGTTCTTATCATTATCCCCGACGTTGTTATATATATAAAAAAAAGTTTTGTGAGTGGTACATTTCAGTATGATGTATGTACAGGGTGTATAGTTTGTATTGATGTCAAACATAAATGTGCCGAATTACACTATCAATGCCAAATGGATGAATGTAAAGCGTGTTGTAAATAAATCACGTGTCTTGAATGACCGAAAATCTCTGGAGTTGAAGCATATTTTCACAGGGTTACAGAGCTTATTTTCATAGGGTGTGATACTTTGACTCGAGGTACATGTTGGGAACAAGCCATCAAGTTTATCACGCTGCTTAGGAGTACCAATGATGAGAAATTCAGTTTAATCTGCATTTAACTTTAATTTGTTGTCATTCATCCAATGGAAATATCTTGGAGACAATCACTGAGCTGGTTTAGGGAGCGATTTGTATGTGGTGTAGCCAAAGAAATGTAGATCTGTGTGTCATCTGCATAAAGGTGATGCTCCAAGTTATGACTTTGGATAACAGAGCTTAGTGGTGTAGAGTAGAGCGTGAAAAGCAAAGGCCCAAGAACAGAACCCTGGGGGACACCACTTGAAGTGGGCAGTATGGCTGAAAAGCAGTTACCTCTCTTTATGGCTTGGTGTCTCTCAGTTAGGTATGAAGAAAACCAGCTCAAAGCTGGCCCGATATGCCGTACCATGTTGATAAACGTTTATTAAGAATGTTGTGATCAATGGTATCAAACGCGGCAGACAGATCAAGTAGGGTAAGTGCGGTTACTTTGCCTTTATCGATGCTTAGGATAATGTTATTGTGTACTTTTAAAAGAGCAGTTTCTGTGTTTGTATGCAGATTGCAACACATTAGATAAGTCATTTGTGCTGATATGAGACCTTAGATGGTTTACTACAACCTTTTCAAATATTTTGGAAATAAAGCCGAGGTTGGAAATGGGTCTATAAATGTTTAGGTCTTCTTTAGGCAGAGATGTCTTCTTAAGAACTGGGTTTAAATGGGCGTGTTTAAGAACATCAGGAAAAAATGTCAGTGTGATGCATTTATTATATCTGTTATTGGTTTGAGTAATGCATCAAAAGTTGCACAACTGAGCTAGCATCCCATAGTAGATATGAAACAGGTTTGCTTGCTGGCAGGTCAGTTTGCAAAATTATTCTTGAATGAGACAAATGAAAGAATCACCCTTTCAATTTGTCTTGTCCACTGCTGGTGGAAGCTGCATTGGTGAAATACTTTGAATTCTGCGGTTACAAACCAAGCAGTATTACACATCACAAATGAACCAGAAGCAATATAGAAAACAAGTTTACACTGGTGGTTCTTGTACAGGACCAGCAAAATGATGACAACACTTGGACTGGGTCAGCTGGAATGATGAGCAAAACTTCAGAATTGGCAATTTCATAATGTGTTAGTAATGCTTTATTTGTGTGCTTCGAAGGTATGAAGTGTTTCAGGGCAAAAGGTGATATATCCATTTTCTTTGTTTTGAGAAAAAGTCACTTTTCTGTTTCACCCTCAAAGTTTAAATAAAAACTTGTAAAAAGTTGGTGTATGTTAAGAATCCAAAATCACAGAGAATAGTAGCAAAGTCTGAAATATTTTTTTCAGATTTCTTACGCAAAACGTGATATTAAATGTTTTTGTAATCAAAACGCGGTATATTCATACGGCGTGCTCCATCACTCCACGTAGCTTCACGTGCGGCAAGGCTTGGCTGAAAATGGATATATCGCATTTTTATTTAAAAAAATACTAATGGTGTTTATCATGTTTTTAAAACAAACGCTGTTTTGTGCACATCGTTTAACGGGGATCTATTGTGTTTTTTAGCTAAATAGCATCGTAACTCAACACGTGTTTAAACAAACGTGTTGTCCTAGTTTGGGTGAAATTTAAGAAATGGTGTTTATTGCGTTTTGCCCTGAAACCCTTTGCATTCTGTGTGAGATTAAC
Source organism: Paraescarpia echinospica (assembly GCA_020002185.1). Classification (NCBI taxonomy): domain Eukaryota; kingdom Metazoa; phylum Annelida; class Polychaeta; order Sabellida; family Siboglinidae; genus Paraescarpia; species Paraescarpia echinospica. The sequence goes on along the minus strand of CM034537.1, from coordinate 26,522,085 downwards.
TGGCAAACCCTAAATGTGATTTTACCAGTGCAGGCAGTAATGAGAAACAGCATTCTTACATAAATGGAATGTGTTTTATTATTACAAATGACGTGTATTAATGTCCTACTTCCGACCATTGATATGGTGCTGACAGTAACTATTGACAGCTCATTAACGACATATTTAAAGTCATGAACATCTTCACTGGGTGTATAAAGTGACCACAAAGTCACTACGAGCAGAGAATCCACTGCAACTAATGATACGCCCAGTGCTTTAATAATATATGTACAAATAAACTTTTACTACAAAACAATATCAACATTTTCTACAAAACATCTCTCACTCAGGACTTTTTTGTTTTCAGTTTACCCCCCGTTCTTCGATGTGTAATTTTACAATGCTTCCCTGTAATTTTATGAAAAACTATCGATACAATCTCCTCCAAAGGAGGCAGGTCTTTGCGTGTTAGCCCGACTGTTTGACCCTGCCAGCATATTGGTTTGTGCGTGAAGTTCGTTATGAGTTTGTAGGCGATCCATACATTGATGGCGAGGAAGAGAACACCAGAGATCCACAGCCAGATGAATGTATTGATGCCTTTGAACTCAAGGTAGTAAGCTGGGAGCAGCCAGAGACCCTGAATGAAAACACACTGGTGGTTAGTCCATGTTGTTTTGTGAGCATCAGAAATATCTAGGACCAAGTTTCCAAAGCAATCAATATTTGATTTTCAATGCTGATAACAAAACACTGTAATGACAGTAGTATTAACATCATTTGTAGATGGCATTATTATTTTTAAGATGACAGAAACAAATCTGCAGTTGCAACTTCATGCCCCCCTGCGAGTAACATTAACAAATTTACGAACCACCCCATTGGGCCCATTAGCACACCTACCAAATTCCAGTCCCTTACATGCAAAACTGATGGAAATATGAGGAGACATTCAGATGTATGTACACACACCACACACACACACACACACACACACACACACACGCACGCACACACACACTGATGCAGACTGTTTATAATATAGCAGAAAAAACTAGGCAAATACTGATGGTAGGTTTCAACGAAAAAGTGTGGGGATATAACTAATGGAGTAATTGCTGCAAGTATTTAACGTACCTGGCCAACAAACCAGAGTGTAACCATGGCAACCGCATCTCTGATGGTGAGACGAAGCTGTGGGATGATGAGGGGCAGCAGACTGAGGTACCAGAGGAAGTACTACAAACACACAATGTACCACAGGAAGTACTACAAACACACAAGGTACCAGAGGAAGTACTGAAAACACACTATGTGCCAGATGAAGTACTGAAAACACACAGGGTACCAGAGGACATACTGCAAACACACAAGGTACCACAGGAAGTACTACAAACACACGAGGTACCAGAGGAAGTACTACAAACACACGAGGTACCACAGGAAGTATCAAACACACGAGGTACCAAAGGAAGTACTGAAAACACACAAGTTACCAGAGGAAGTACCACAAACACACCAAGTATAACATATTGCTGATGGCCCCTGTAGTTGCATTCTCAATTATTTAAATTTGTGTGAATGTGTGTCATTGTGTATGTGAATGTCCACAGTGTGTGTGTGCATGTGTGTGTGTCAGTATGCATGCGTATGAAGATGTATTTTAAGTTGTTTAGTGTGCACTGTGTTCTTGTAACTACAGGCACTCCCTCAAAAACGAATCATGCACACAATGAGGTACATCAGCTTTTGGAAATTCTGTTCCTATGATATGATAGTTATATGTTGAGGTTTCTGGATTAAACTGCACATGAATCCAATTCATCAGCACTAAAAAAAACAGATACCTGTTAGCCATATTAAATCAATATTTAGCTAAAATAGAATAAACATGTGAAAGAGTAAAAGATAACAACATATATATATATATACAAACTCACCTGGGACGTGCAGACTTTGTTGAACGTCACAAAAATGAACGTCTGCAGGAAGCAGCAGAACGGCAGGTCATCGCAATATCTGAATGCAACCAGCACCAACAGCGCCACCTGGGGAATAAAGACGAGCAGACCGAGAAAGAATGACCCCTGTTCCTCCGCGGTAAGGTAGAGCATGAGGAAGTACGGGGAGAAGTTGTGTCGGATGTCTCGTCTCGTCACATGGTAGAAGTAGGTTTCCTCGAGAAACTGGTTGCCATAGCTAGAAAGAGATGGAACACATCATACAGCATTGATCAGTTGTAAGATTTAACATCAGAAATGTTCTTACCATCACCTTTGGCAGCCTCCCTTAGGATGTAAACTAGCCAACAAATTTGATCATGTTATCATAACTGTTTTTAACACACCGTACTGGCATTTTCAAACATAAAAACTAATTACCACATTTAGTTTAAATATGTTGACAAATGTTTGCATCTTTAAATGCAAGATCATCAGACCCACACTAATCTTTTTACGATTCAGAATGTTCTAGTTTTCACTATTCCATTTAAAATTAAGAATTTGAAAAGTAGGATACGTGTTTTAAAAATAAAATATTCTGAATTGGAGAAACCTAGATTAAGAAAACCGGTGAATTAGCTTCAATCAATAAAGCAACTGATACTTACAGCATGTAACAAACCATTGTCAGTGCTACGAACACAACAACAGCAATGACAACAAACATCACTCGGGTGTGATTCAAACCAACATCGAACCGAATCCACCGATGCAACTTGAATGGCAGCCATTGCTTCTGCTTGCAATAATGCCAGCCCAGCATCAGGTAGATAGGCAATGCATACGTAACAGGGTAAATCTTCATGTGCACTGAAATCGCGTAGAGCACAGCTGCTACAGCCTGAAACCATCGGCCACGTTTCAGGAGACAGTAGAGCGTGCCTAGCACCAGGATCGCTATCAGTGATTCCGCGTTCCCACGGCTCGAAACCGTAATGGGAAGTGGGTTATACCACCAGAGCTGGGCACACAGGAGGGATGTGTTGTGCTGACAGTGGCGTAGACGTAGGATTTTGTAGATGAGGTAGCCAACCGCGACATCACTCAGTATGAAGAGAGTCTTGCCAAACAGCGTGCCGATGTAGATGTTTGGGGTGAGAAACCAGGCCAGTATAGGGGTGTATCGGTAGGTCGCCCGTAGGTAAGGTGATTCACCCTAGATGATAAAAAATGTCAGTCAGCGTGTAAACAACGGTAAAAATAAATTTATTATATACAGGTAGCGTGCAATCGATAAATGCTTAGATAAATAGATGGATAATAGATAAATAAACACAACTAACCAAGCTCACATAACTAGATCGATGTTTTCATTAAAACACAAATGTAAATAACATAATTTTAATTGTAATATAACTTACTTTGCAATTGCATGTTTCATGAAGCAACTAAGTTAACCAGAAATAGAATGATAATGCCGTGACTTGTGATATTTAACTCCAAACAGCCCTATCTAGGACTAGGGCTAACGTAACTCGAGTGATTTATTTTCATCTCGGAGTTTTCCCTTCCTAGCGTCAGAGCGCACCACAGGTTACACATTCACCCAATGTGCGTGGCAACTTTTACTTCCCCTGGTATATTATTATTATACCGAACTTATAAAGCAGTCTTTTCATACATAAAAGCCTGTTCAAAAGCACTGTACACAATCAATAGAATAATCATAGACAGTAAAAACAAAGCATAAAAACAATAATATGACAAACAAATGAAATATTATAGAAGACTGGGTATAATAAGATGAATGCGAGCCAGTAGCGCATTCCACAACTGAACACTAACATTTTCTGTTGCCGTAAGTAACCGTTCTAGCCCTTGGAACTTCTAGTGTCACCGAATCCATGGATCATAGCGTTCTTCTTGGTTGGTACACATTCAGCTTGTCCGATATATATCCTGGAGCCTGTCCATGTAGGGCTTTATATGTGTGCATCAGGATTTTAAATTGCACACGATAGTTAACAGGTAACCAGTGCAGGTTGTTCAACACTGGTGTGATGTGGCTGTAGCGTGATGTTCTGGTTACAATCCGTGCAGCGGTGTTCTGTACACATTGTCACTTGTTAATTGACGTCTGGTGCAGTCCACTGAGCAGATCGTTACAATAGTCTAGACGTGATGTTACAAGCCCGTTGACTAGTGATTGAGTGGCATCATTTGTGAGATAACACCTCATGTGCCCAATGTTGTGGAGCTGATAATATTCAGACCTACAGACACTGTTCAAATGTTGCTCCATGTTCATGGCAGAGATGAAGATAACACCCAGGTTCTTCACTGTTCACTGATGTAATGTCAGTGTCGCCAACACGCACAGTAAAATGTTCCATCTGCATGCTTGGATGTGAACAACACAACCTCAGTCTTTTCACTGTTCAGTTTTAGCATGTTTGCGTGCATCGATCTTTCAATGTCCGTGAGGCACCTCTCAATGAGTTCCAGGGATTCTGTTTGGGCTGCACCGTCCTTCGGCTTGAACGAGATGTACAACTGGGTGTCATCCGCATAGAAGTGATAACACAGTCCATACCGACGGATAATGGCTCCTACTGGTTTTGAGTACATGGTGTATTTCTTCGGGCAGAGTACCAAGCCTTGTGGTACTCCATGTTCCAGGAGAACTGGATCGGAGTGCTCACCATCTAAGACCAGTACCTGGTAACTGTCGTGGAGATACGATGCTATCCAGCCGAGAGCAGCTCCGGAGATTACGAATAAGTTCTCAAAACGATGCAACAGAATTTCGTGATCGAGAGCATCGAACGCAGCCAACAGATGACCAAGACTGTGACACAACCATCATCCAGAGACTCGAGTATATTGCTTTGCTCCTTGAGGAGCGCTGTCACCGGATCAAGGTCGCAGGATTTATCAGGTGACTTCAGGAGGAGTCTTCACCTGCACGAGTAAACCTCTTCAGTGGTGGTTACAGATGAGGCGTCAAAGTCCTGGTCAACACCATGCACCTGGTCCATCTGGAGACCACGTCAGATGTTTTGTATTTTCTCCATAAAGAAAGAGCTAAACATCTCGGTTAGTTCACCAGGAGACGCCGTTTGAGGAAGAGATGGAGACCCCTTTCACCAAGCAGGTGTTTCGCCACTTTGTAGATGCCCTTCTGGTCATGGGTGCAGGCAGTGATCTTTTCCGAATAGTATGATATCCTGTTAGCATGTAAATTGCTTCTGGATTCGGTTACATTCATAGTTTTGAAAATATGGTAAGTTACCTTTCCGAGTCCTATGTTGCTCTGAATGGAGCTTTCGACGTCTTCACGTCTTCATCAACGGTGATGAAGACATCGTAAAGACGTCGGAAGCTCCATTCAGAGCAACATAGGACTCGGAAAGGTAACTTACCATATTTTCAAAACTATGCTATCCTGGTTTTTTATGAGTTTGTTCACCACAACAAATTGGTCTCTATATGTCTGGTGGTTAATAGTCAGGCGATTCTTCTGCCATCGTTGTTCCAGCTTCCGTCGGAAATGTTTAGCCTCATGTAACTTATCAGTGTACCATGGACAATCTGGATGTTGGGTGATGGTTTTAGTACGAAGTGGTGCGTGCTTATCAATGAATGATGTGAGCCCTTCATTAAAAGCACTCACCAAACCATCCACATCACCATCCGTAGTTTGTAACATGGGGAAAGCCACAATGTCCTGCTTAAAAGTGTCCACGTCTATGGCACATAGCTTCCTGAAGGAAACAGTCTTCTGTATGGGAACAGGTTTGGCCAGGGACATGGTGAAACCGACAGTGAAGTGGTCACGTGTGAGTTTCCCAAGGTGGTCACAAAGTCAGGAGTCGGTGATGTCGGATACGATGTGGCTGGTGTCTCTGCTGATCACGACGTCCAACGTATGGCTGAGCACATCGGTTCATATACATGATTGTATGTTTGTATCCATAAATCGCTGAGCATCACGATCGCTTTCGACATCAATGTGAAAGTTAAGGTCTCCAACTATCACAGTCTCCTTGTCGTGGGTGGCGTAGCCGGCGAGAAATGTATAGCACTGGTCAAAGAATTCGGGAATGGTCAGGCCATTATGCTTTGATGGTGTGGAGATCGATACACCACAGCCAGACGCACAGTTGTGTCACCCATATCCAGATTACAATCCACATGTTCAAACTTTGTGTAGTCGTCAGTGGTACTGGAGCCATGGAGGCGGAATGATATGGCAGACTTATAAAGCAATGCCATACCACCTCCAGTTCTACTGCCAGGACGGGGTACATGTTTCATGGTATACACAGAAGGGACCAACTCATCAATGCATTTCTTGTCTACGGAAGTCCCCAGCCATGTCTCTGTGAGAGCAACAACATCATAGTCCTGTGTAATTATGTAGTCGCTCCGAGACAAAGTTTTGTTCTTGATGGATCTTGGATTAAGGCAACATACCCGAAGAGACTTCTTCGCAGGTTGTACATGCACGTAGTCACATTTAATTCTCACCAAATTGTTCTTGTTTACATAACCATGGGCACTGAATTGTTTATGTTGACATGCACTTGTCCCACTTCTAGGAATAGACCTCACAGTACTGTTATGGTGTGTTGGTGGTGGTCGATGACCGATCACAATGGGTATCCGTATTGGGCATCTTTAGCCATAGTCCATCGCTAGGCCAGTATTGTTCGTGCTGGTGGGTGGCATTACCTTTGATCGAGACCATTGTCTTTGACCACCTCTGGTCCCCCTGTGGGTCAGCCTAGCATTGCAGATTCCAATTGTATTAAGTCACAGAACACAAACTTGGTGACACGCATGACAGATTTAGAAGGATGTTGCATTAGTTGTCTCAGCTGATAGCTTGAATACACGATCACCATGGTGATCGTCACAGTTCGCTGGAGATAGCACTACAACTGCACAGCACTGTCTTATAAAGGCACTAAAATCCGGAAAGATAAAATGTTCACGTTGAAGCTGATGATGTTACAGTCGTCCGTATATGTTCACAATCAAATTAGGTGTAGAATTAATGTTCAATACAGTGCACAGTTTGCAATAATGTCAATATTACCTGGATAGCATTACACGTGGCAGCTGCACAAGCGCACATGTGATACCAGTTTGGTATAGACACCAGGTAGAAAGGACCAACAGGGAAAGACACAGACAAGGTGGGGTGGACGGAATTGCCAGGTTTTTGAAACGGCAGCTGGTAGCAGGATTCATACACTGGTCCATTACTCAAGTTGGGGAGACTATCACAGGCACCGGAACAAAATTAAAATTGGGTGGGCTGAGTTGAAGCTTCAGCACCACTCTGTTGTCGGATCAGGACATCAGAAGAATATTTTTCACTGCAACTTTCAACATTTTTGAAGCTCATCATCGAAGCTTGCCTAAAACCCAATTCTGAGGCTATCCGAAAACCTCCAATTGCACCCCCCTTGAGTGACTCTTGAGGCTCACCAAAAACATCTTAATCCTATCTCCAGCCCCCCCGGTTCCGGCACCCATGGCTATAATCTATTGTCTGAGGCAACATAGTGCCATAGCGTGCCTGGCCTTTTAAAATTTAATGGGTGATATATCTGACATGAGCCATTCAGTTATTCTAGGGGTATGTATTATCTTGCTATCACAAGGATTCACGGAAATTCACCCAACCAAATATGTGCAAGTGGGTTTAATAACCTTCTTCTTGGTTGAGTACTGGCCAACACTCCTTGGAAGTCATACGGTCAGGGTTGAGTGCGCATGCCAGTTGGATTATTACTACTATTATTAGTCATGTATTAATTTAAAGCTTGTTTGAATTTAGGCCGAGGCTATTTCCCCGACTAGATCAGTCGGGGAAATAGCGGAGCCTATGGGGGCTGTGCTATTTCCCCCGACTGATCGGCGATATAGGGCCTATCATTGTAATGGAGCAAAAGAGAGTGAGAGGTACCTGGCATCCTGATCGGGGAAATAAAATTTGGTCGACTGGGACCCCCCCCGACTGGTCGGAGAAATAGCGACTGGCCTGAATCAGTGAATTTAATTGGTATGACTAAAACTAAAAGGCGCACAACCAAAATGTATGTAGTGTTGGTAACCAAGTGGGCTGTTGGTGGCACGTTGGAGGTATGTGTGTGCAGCTCGCTAAATTTCAGATATGTTCTTCACATTGGAGTAACAAAATTCGTAACTTTTAACATCACTTGTGGTAACTCGCCGGTAACATTAGCCAGGTGGCGCTACTCCTCTAAGACTAAATGCTCATCCGGAAGATCGCATAAAATGCCTAAATTGTGTAACTCATGGGTGAAATATTTACTCTGCCTAGAGATATTTCAAATTGTTCTATGCCGTGTTCATCATTTACATCAGGTCTATAGTAGGCACGTATATGAAGTAATTTACAACCAGCTATGCTAATCTTAGCCCAAATGATTTCGCAGTCTGTCTCTAATTCAAATTCCTCTTCACTAAGCAGGTCAGAATGTATTGCAATGAATACCCCTTCTCCTCTCTGTTCTTCTGTTCTGTCCTTTATATATACAATGAATTTATCTGGGAAATATTCAGAATCTAAAATGCTATTGTTAAGCCAGGATTCAATGCTAATAATTATGTCTGGTTTGGAGCTGTCAATGAGTGTAAGAAATTCTGCCATCTTGTTTTTTAGTGATTGACAATTTAGGTTGATGATGGTTTTTTAGTGTTAGGAGTATGACGGTAATTGTGCTGTTTCTTTTGATTCGAAGGAGATAATGTATGTAGTGGAGGTCCTAACCCTGCTGGTGTTATAGGGACTTGAATGAAGTCATCATTTAATTGAGAGATGTGTTGATATATATTTTCAGAAAGTTCAATGTCGTCATAATTGAAAAGGGTACTACTGAAATTAGGCATTCCACATTTTAGGCAATTCCATGATGTGTTGGTGTTTTGCATCGTTTCATATATTGTGTCTCTGACATTTTCACATTGCGTGTGGAACCAAGTATTGCAGGAGTCGCAACAAATTGCTTTCTGTTTCCATGTTACTGTTTTTTGGCAAACACCACAAGGGTACTTGGGTGCTCTGGGGCCAGGATTTAATTCAATGTCGTTTGCCAGTACAAGAAGATATAGCGTATGATGGGAATTTTGGGGGGCTTGCTCTGGACATCCTTGGTTTATGCAGCAAGTTGATGGACAATGCCTTGATGAGAGAAATCGATCCTGATGTGTTTACAGAAATTTCATGTGAAGTTACATAACAGTCATTCGTACTATTTTTAATCTCTACAAAAATACAACCATGAGAAAAACAACACTCAGGTAAAACATCCTGTAAATGTAAAACCTAGTATTTCTGTTAGTCAGGAAGTGCTACAGTACACAAACCATATATATATATACCATCAACGGTATACCCAATCAACGACCAACACATTATAGTATATGGTCGTGCGTGGTAGTGCACCTTTTACTTTAGAAATTAGAGTAGTCAAACCCAATTTAAGGGTTTTACTAAAAGGCGCATGACCACGCACGACCACGAAGTTAACGAACGACCACGTAATATAATATAATATCCGATCTTCCGGACGAGTATTTAGTCTTTGCACAGTAGTGCCACCTGGCGAATGGAACCGTAAAGTTACTACAAGCGATGATTAAAGTTTCGAATTTTGTTACTCCAATGTGAAGAACATATCTGAAATTTGGCAAGCTGCACACACATACCTCCTACGTGCCACCAACAGCCCGCTTGGTTACCAACACTACATACATTTTGGTCGTGCGTGGTCGTTCGTGGTCGTACGCCTTTTAGAAATTTAGTCATACCGCAATTGAATACACAAACTTGACAAAGTTAAGTCTTAACCTTGGTTAAATATGTTGCAGCATCTGTAAATACATAGTAGTCCACGTCTGTATACTTGACAACCATTGTGGAATCCTGCCATAACCCGTAAATCATAAATATGACACGCAACAGCAATGCGAAACATATATTGGCTACAAACGACATGTTTATACAGCTTCCTATTATCGCTCAGTTAACTTGTTTACAACAGTACCGCAGCGAAACAATATACCTATTCTTATTGCATGATTTACGAATACATTTATTTCAGGCATAAAACCCGTTCATATATAAATAAATACATAGCTTTTTAAAAGTAAATAAGTAAGACACATAAATATATAGAAAATAAGGAATAAGTTAAATAAAGTTAATAAATAAGTATTAAAAAATTGTTAAAATAAATACATTTATTTACATGCAATGTTACCAATGACCCATGACATGTGTTTACGTTTATATCGGGAAGTAACATTGTATCAATGTATGTGGTCAATAAAACAGCGTACGCGAAAGCCTATCCAAGATATATCATAACTACGTTTATTCAACAAAAGTTACCGCCATGGACTTTCAGATCTACTGCAACGAAGCAAAAGAATGGACGACAAAAAGCAGTAAAAAACAGCTTCAACTGTTGGACAGCATCGAAAATGAAAGCAAATTAATTTTCATGGCTGGAAACGTTTCTTTTTATGTCGTTTGTCCCACACCGATGAAGGCGGATTGGGTTTGTAATACAACATAATCAATATACTAACGTAACTTTTTGACAAGTTAGACTGTATTTAACACAATTAAGTCGATAAACAAAAAATAGTCCATGCCCATGGTGAATGTCGGTGGGTAGGCCTACACCGTACAGACCAGTATTGATTTTCCCATTGAATTGAAACCAATGCTAAGCCTAAGTCAGTCAAGCAATTCCACCTTATGCTCAAAATTGTGATTCTTTTTAATATTATTTAAAAACTGTACATTCTAATTGTAGTTTGGTTACCAACACATACATGCAGTAGTGTTTTCGTTTTTTTTTTAAATATATCTACGTCCCGACGCTCTGCATCACTAGTCGTCTAATTAATCAACACAATTCTCTCTTCATACACAAAGGTACATTTTTTCACTGACATATTTTTAATAGTAATTCTTATGATTTTGCTTGATATAAAGTTATATGCTTCATCAATTTTGTTTTTCATGTTTCCATTTCCGAACATCATTTTGGAGTACCCAAGAAGTGGAAAGAACATTTCAATGTACTATGTGTTTTTCAGCTTGTCTGGAGTGACTTGGATTCTGTTCTGTCATACATCAGAGACCTGCGGGAATTTCTCAAGTCGTGTCCACAGAAGACGTTGACAAACATACTGGACATTGTTGAAGATACTCTTGCTCCGGTACTATACACGGGGTGACATTCAGCATACAAGATTACCAATTCCCTTAATAATATAATAATAATTGTTTATTTCAAACCAGGTCTATATACAGTGATAATTATACACAAACCACGTCTATATATAGCTTTACATACATAGAATGCATAATAATAAGGTAACTTCTTTTGCACCTAAATCCCCAGAAACCAAGCTCAGGTAGGTAGAAGAAACCATTCTGGTGCATACACAAATGCAGAAAAAGACAGGACATTACTTATGACGTAAAGGGTCACCACGATTGCATATCGATTGTCTGAATGCCTTACATGTTACATAATCAACAAATTAGATTTACTCTTAAAACACCAATAACTCTTGACATAAAAAATATAGGTCTTATGTCCAATCCCTTGGATCATAGATTAATCCCTGAAAGTTTGGCGCTCGAGGTTCAAGCCGTTTAAGAGATAAACATTAACATATCCGCATAAACTAGCTTGATTATAGTAAGATAGTGAATTGTGTTTCAGTTGCTGCAAGAAGATGTGGATAGTGAAGATGACGATGATGATGACTTTGGCTATGACTATTACGAAGAGCAAGAGGAGGAGACTGCTACATCAAGGTAAACATGTATTGTTATCCTAACTTAAACCAATGTCAGTTCAGTTCATCCCGAGGCCTGTCAGGTCGTAGGGGAGACATGACGGACGCAGGCGCAGCATATGCTCTCCAGCTGGGGCGGTCTGACGCAAGTCTCAGTAGCGGCTGGACGTCAAGGTCGGTCCTCTCCCGTATGTTGTCCATCCAGGTCTTCCTTTGCCTGCCTCTCCATCTGCTGGCCTCCAGAGTGCCCTGCATGATTGTCTTGGCAAGGGAGTCGTGGCGTGTGACATGGCCGTACCATGCCAGCTTTCTCCTTTTCACGGTTGCGAGGAGTGGCTCCTGTGGGCCTGCCAGGGCAGTGATCCATCTTCGGACAAAGTCATTGGTCTTGTGCTCATCCCAAGGTATGTGCAGCAGGCATTTGAAGCACTTGGTCTCAAACGCCTGTATATTCTTCATTGTTACAGCCGCTAGTGTCCAACTTTCACAGCCGTAGAGCAGGAGGGAGACAACAAGGGTTCTGTACAGTCTGATCTTAGTTGCGAAGCTGATGTTAATGCTTCTCCATATCTTACTGAGTTTGGTCATTGCTGCTGTCGCAAGGGCTATTCGGGTCTGGATCTCTGTCCGACCGTCCATCTTTGGATAGTGTGGAGCCAAGATATTTGAACGCATCCACTTCCTCCAGCTTCTGGCCGTTCATCGTGATGTAAATAGTGATGTTTTCAGTGCTGCTGGCCATCACCTTGCTCTTTTCATTGTTTACTTCCATGCCGTAAGCACCTGCTCTATCCACTAGTCTATTGGTGAGATCTTGGAGCTCGTTGTTGCTTGCTCCAAGAAGATCTGTATCGTCTGCAAATCGCAGTTTGCTGACAGGTCTGCCTCCCACAGAGAAAGTGGTGATGAAGTTGAGGAGGGCTTCTCTCATGATGTTCTCGAGGTAGATGTTGAAGAGTACCGGTGACAGCAAGCAACCTTGATGGACTCCAACTGTGGTCCTGAAGTACTCCCCTATTTGGCTGTTGAGAAGGACCGCACTGCTGGCGTTGTTATACAGTGCGCTGATGACTTGAGTGATGCCTTCTTCAATGTTGAAGCATCTTAGAACTTGCCACAGACCTTCGTGACACACCCTGTCGAAAGCCTACTTGAAGTCTATGACGTTGTGGAGCAGGCTCTTCTGGGTTTGCACGTGCTTTTCGATCAGAATTCTGCAGTTGAAGATTTATTCTGTGATACTTCTTCTGGGTTTGAATATGGCCTGCTCTTCTGCTAGTAGTTCTTCTGATTGTTTTTTCAAGCTGGTTCAAAATGATGCATAGCAGGATCTTGCTTGGGTGACTAATGAGGCTAATAATAATAATATATTTTATTTGGTATAGCGCCACATCCAGTATTGTTCGTGGCACTTCACAACATATTAAAATACATAAAAATGGTAGAATTGCAATAAATATGTATATGTATATTAATTTAAAATAAATATTAGTGGTAAAGAATAAAATAAATAAATACATACATATTGAATAATGTAGAATTTATAAATAAAGAAGTAAATAATTAGCAGTTATTCATCAAAATTTAATAATATTAATAGTAATCAATCTAGCACAATAACTATATAAAATAATACTAATAAATAAATATATATCTATGATTAATAATAATAAATAATTTAGTAAAACATTTGATATAAAATAGTTTACGTGAGGAATAATCATTATACGAATACAATAACTAATTAAAATTGGTTTTAGTAGAGGGCAGTGTTCATGCAGAGTGGCACTAATATGAAACACAAAAGAAATGTGTCTTCAGACGACATTTGAAGCTGGCGAGAGTGTCACAGGTTTTAACAACACTCGGTAAAGTGTTCCATAGGGACGCAGCAGCTACAGCGAACGAGCCGTCCCCAGCCTTGACACGAGTGCGCTTCACTTCCAACATGTTTCGCAGAGCGCAGTGCTCTTGCCGGTTGATATGGGTGCACGGGTTCACACAGGTACACGGGTGCGTCATTATGCATGGCTTTGTACATGAGTACCAGTATCTTGTAATCCACTCTGCGTGCAACAGGCACCCAATGAAGTTCGCGTAACAGGGGCGTGGCGCTGTCACTACATGGACGACGCAGGATCAGTCTGACAGCCGAGTTGTGTATTCGTTGCAGACGCACGATGTTAACTGCAGACGTGCCGTACAAGAGTGCGTTGCAGTAGTCAATCCACGATGTGATGATGGCATTGACTACGCGTTCCTTTGTTGGTTTGGGTAAAAAACGGCTAATCTGATTGATGTGGCAGAGGTAGAATGACCATGCGCTGACAGTTTGCGACACTTGCTTTTTCATATCTAGGTGCTTGTCAATGAAGACACCGAGACTTTGAACACAACCTGAAGCTGTAATTATAGAACCACCAACGCGAATCACAGTGCCATCAACGATTGCATCCGCAGACTTGGGTACAATCAGAAGATACTGTGTCTTGCCATCGTTCATGCACATAGAATTCCATGCCATCCAGTTCTTTATTTCATCCAAACAGTCCTCCATTTGCTGAACCACAGCCATTAAAGCGGAACGATTCAGGTCGAAATGTGAGTAGATCTGTAAGTCATCAGCATAGTAGTGGAAGAAGAGTCCACGGGCTCGAATAATGTCACCGATAGGTTGGACATATAATGAAAAGAGCAGTGGTCCAAGGACGGAGCCTTGCGGGACACCTGTCGTTGAGTAGTAATACTCGACGATTGGTTACCGATTACAATTTGCTGCATCCGGTCTTGCAGGTACGATGTCATCCAGTCCAGTGCTTTTCCAACAAAGCCATAGCGCAAACGTAGACGCTTAATCAAGATGTCATGGTTGATAGTATCGAAGGTGGCACTAAAATCAACCAGAACCAAGATGGTTCCTTGTTTATTGTCCATGGCTGTTTTGATGGCACTTGTAACGTACAGTAGCGCGGTTTCGGGCGAATGTTTTTTTCGATACGCTGACTGAAAGGACTCAACCATTTGCTGGTCAGACACATGCATCATTATCCTAAGTGCGACCACTTTCTCAATTACTTTGGATAATTGTGTAAGGTTACTCACAGGTCGATAACTGCTCAGAATGTCTTTGTCAAGTGGTTTCTTCAAAAGCGGACGGACAATTACATGCTTCAGCAACTTTGGCATGACTGCCTTGTCCAGTGAAGCATTTGTAATCCGTGTGATGACAGACACAATACTTGTCATATTGTCTCTTAGCTGAATTACAGGCAGAGGATCCAACGCGCACGTTTTGCCAGTAGTACCACAAATCGCTGTGATCTCTGTGTTCGTCAAACGCATGGATACTGTCAGTGAAACAACGTTTTTCGTCTGTTGGCCTATCGATGATATTGAAACACTGCAGACCTGACAGGAGCTTGTCAATCTTTTCACTAAAGAAACATGAAAAGTGTTCGCATCTTTGGGCTGTCAAGTGGAATTCAGGGTGTTCCTGTATGCGGTGGCCATCAAACGATCTCAGTAATCGAAACATGGTTTTGTTGTTTGCCTTCTCCATGCGGTTTTAATAATAATCCGTTTTGCGTGCTGATGTCAAAGCAGTGCATTCTTCACGAGCGGCGACATATAATTGCCGATGAATCTCCAGTTTAGTTCTTCTCCACACATTCTCCTGTTTCCGCTTCTTATCCCTGGTGTCGTCGATGTCAGAGTCGTACCAGGGATGTGGTGTGCTGTCTCTTACTTTCACATTGCGTAACGGGGCATGTTTGTCAAGGCACTCAGTGAGACAGGTGTTGTACATCTCCACCAAATCCTCTGCTTGTCGATCATTCGCGCATGTACGCAGTGTCATGTCAGCACATACAGACTTGATATCGTTTCGGAGTGCATCTGTTTCAATGTTCCTGAAATTCCGCTTTGCAATCGTCTTAGTTTTTACTGCAGGCTTCAGTGCTCTTAGTGTGAGTTCAATGTGATGGTGGTCAGACAGAGAGTCAGGATGCACAGTAACGGAAGTAATGAAGTCGTCATCAGTTTGACTGATCACAAGATCCAATATATGTCCAGTTTGGTGCGTTGGCAAATGTACATGTTGAGTTAGATTGAACGATTCACATAGAGTGCGAAGTGGTTCTGATTTGAGGGTATCATCAAAATGAACATTGAAGTCACCAATGATGACAGTAGGAACAACGGAGATGGATGCCTCGATGAATAGCTGCTCAAGTTCAGCGTAAAAATTTGATATTGTTCCAGATGTCTTACTTGATGCAGGCGGGTGATAAGTGACCCAGATATTGTATTTCAACAAGAACAGGTTGGTGAGTTGCAGACGGAGAAGTTCGATGGTTGTGAATGGCAGCTTTTGGAGGATCTTGGTGTTGAAGGTATTTCGATGAACTATGGCTACTCCGCCGCCACGACCAGAGGCATGTGCTACATGATTGAATGTGTAGCCGGGAGGCATCAGTTCAGCTACAATCGCTTCGTCTCCAGTTTTTTTTAGCCACGTCTCGGTGATGGCCAAAACATCCCAATCGTGTTGGATAATTTCCTCATTTATAGTCAGCGTCTTATTTTTCACAGATCTTGCATTGATCAATGCGATGTTGGTGTAACGATTCTTAAAATCCTTGTCATCAGTTTGACAAGACGACAGTTTCACACGTGTAATGTTTGTTTGTTGACACCGCGTTGGTGATAAGTGGGTGTAAAGCCGGGCCGACGTCCAATTACTGGACGTATTGTACGATGGCGATTGCGACCGGCTCTGCAACCTCATGTGACCACACAAATTCCATTGTCCTTTAACGTGTCGAACAAAGGCTGAGCCAGCCTTCCGCCAGTGACACTCGCAATGTTATGGGCGAATAGTTCCTGCCGAGTGTAGGTCACCATGGGTACAGGTGTGCCACCGGAATAAGTCGCAGAAATACACGCACATATAAAACCAATAACACGAATGAACAGCTCCGTGCATTCAGGGTAATGTTATCAAAACGATGTTCAAATCTCACCAGTGTCGTAGTAATACAAATAAGTAAAATTCAAGTTTAAACACAGAGCAAATAAATGGCTGTCACTGGGGCGCTTGTCACATGATCAGATAATGGTTCAGTAGTTTCGGCACTTCCGGAGATTTCCTTTGTTAGGTAATGGGATAAGGAGTGACTATGTCCATTCCTTTGGCCACTGTTTGAAGACTGTCATTGCAGTAACCATTCCTTCGTCACCATGTTTGAGCAGCTCTGCTGGAATGTTGTCTGCTCCTGGTGACTTCCCTGCTGGTATATTGCGGATGGCTTCTTCCACCTCTTCCCTTAAAATAGGCAGTGTTTCTGGTTCTTTCTCTGGGGCCAGTTCTGTCTGCAGCATGTTGGTATCAGGCTGCAGGGGGTATTGTAGAGCTCCTGACAGTACTCAATCCACCTCCTTAAGACTTCGCCAGTCTCTGTTAGGAGTGCTCCCGTGCTATCTTCAATGACCGATGTTCTGTTTTGCTGTGGCTTGGTCAGGTTCTTCATTGTGTTGAAGGCTTGCTTGCTGTTAGCAATTCCTTTCTCAGTTCTGGCACACTGCTTCTCTGTCCACTCTATCTATATCTGGTCATCTTCAATTATGGTCTTTCGTCACAGAGGTCAAAGATGTTGTTTGTGAACCAGGGTTGTTTTCTTCTCCTCTGTCGACCCAGTACCTCCTCAGCTGTATTGCAGACTGCCTCGTTGAAGTTGTTAGTGAGGACATTGATGTTATTGTCCAGGAGGTTGAGTGCCGCAAATTTCCCCCTATCTGAGCCTGAAATACTGCAGCTATTTTGGGATCTTTCAGCTTGTCGACATAAAACCTGACACGTGGCTGTGCTGCATGATATAGAAAGCCTCTACTTCCTCATCATCGTGGGCTGATGTTGGTGTATAAACCTGGATGATGGAGATGTCTTAGGTGTAGCCGAGATGCAGATGGAGATGATTCTGCTGGATATGGGGGTGCACCTGATAATGCACCCAGTAATGTCCTTCCGTACGATGAAGGCGACCCAATGCTGGTGCTTGGTCTGGTCTCCACCGTACCGTATCGTATGTCCATCCTCTGTTGTTGTCTCGCCAAAGTCTACCCACCTCACCTCAGAGAGTCCAGTTATGTCCCAGTGATATCTCTTCAGTTCATGTTCCAATTCTTCTAGTTTGCCGCATGTGTGGAGTGTGCAGACAATCCAAATACCGATGGTGACCTTCTCAGATGGTGTTTTGAAGGTGGCCTTAGCACCAGTAACCCACTTTGTACTTCCACCCTGCTGCACACCAATGGGTAGCACTGTCAATTTGTGTTGTATCCATCATGTCTTTTCTGTTGGCAATTGGGATAATCTGATGATGCCAATCTCCTCTCTCCAGGCCACGTACAGGCAGATGAAACGTGCCAGCCTCTCACTTCGTTTTGCCTACCAGCAGAAGCGGTTACCGGGGTGTGGCTGGAAAATGATCCCAGAGCCAGAAGTGAGAGTTGAATGTCAGATGAGAGCCAGTGTTCCCGTCCATCCCGAGGGATGGTGCTACCAGGAGACAAAGGGATTATTTCTATCTGAACACCCCGTACTCCAATGTCATAATGAGTTATATCTGTGGGCTTCTTCAACTCCTTGTCCAATTTTGGGTCATCAGAGATGGTGCTCTGGTGGTTGGTTTAGAACTACACGTTTTTTAAAGATTTACGCTTAAGTCATGAGTGTTTGCTACATCAGCAAACTTGTGTCAGAATTAGGTTGTGAATGCTGCCAGTGTTTTGGCAATAATGGCACTATCATCTGCATAGAAGAAGAAGGTGAAGAAGAACCTGTATAGACTAGTAGTTCATGAACTGAAAACCATCATAATTCTGATTTGGGCACTGAGCTGGTGTATATTGAACAAACTGGTCTGCACCAGAACATGTTCATTATAATACATTGTATACACGCGCATGCTACACACATGCTTGCATGCACGCATGCACGCAGACACACACACACTCATTATACTCTCCTTTTGGGTGACCACTGAATGCTTGTTTTAGCATTGTTAATCTAAATGCCTACCTACTTTTTTCTATTAAAATCCTATCTTATGGCATTTAATAGAACTACATGTTGTGTAAGTCTGTATAATGAAGAACATTTCTGTGTAGTTTGTGCGTATATGTCTGTGCAATGAAGGAATATTGTGAGGAAGTATTGGCATAATACAAAAATGAAGTTTGTATTGTTTATTGCAGCCATGTGGAAGCCTGTGTTCCCACAGACACCCTCACCGCTGGTGGGGGAAATCCAATGGCTGTGAATAGGCTACTTAAAGGTAGAACCATACTTAATCACATTCACTCTAATTCGTATTGCTACACCTGCATTTGGTATCTGTTGCCATAAAGTGTAGACTGATTTTTGATGGACTGAACTTGTGAATTGATAATGAATCATTAAAGGTGCAATGTCCATAAATGTTGCACCCGCAAACTGTTCAAATTGTAAACAAAACATTCAAATCATATACTCTCTTTACTGGCAGTATTATGGAGGCAGGCAGGCCTAACCGCAGTTGCCCTTTAATTGGCGCATTCCCACAAAATTAAGACCCAAATTGGCAAACTTCCTGCTAATAATTACCACCCTGCCATGAAATGATGATTCTAGGTAATGGAACAGACAACCTTGCTTTAAAAGGAGGTACCCCGGTAGTCTGTTCCTAGTTTTCCATTTATTAAGTAATATAAAGTTTTTAAGTCTATAATAACTACCATATATATATTGAAGGTATATTGCCCGCCAAATTGTGTTTAATAAACTCATAACTTTCGCAATTTGAAAGATATGGAGCATGTTTAAATGTTAAACAAAACATCCCGTTTCAAAACAAGTTTTATTGGCAATATTCCTGAGGAAGCCCGAGTTACCTGGTAACCTACTTGATGTTCAACAATTTCCCATTTTCTCATGTTCGACACAGCAGACTTCCTGTTACAAATTACTGTGCTAGGTAACGAACAGACTGTCTCCCTTTAATATCATCATTTGCATTGTCCCACTTACAGATTTGACAGCCTTGAAGAGCAGTGAAGGGAAGTTTGGGTTTAAGGCACAGCCACGGGATGACAACCTGTTTCTATGGGTGAGTTCACTGCTGGTCACACCATGGACCATTTCACTAGTGTTCTTACGAGCTCTTAAGCCCAATGTTGCTCTATAAAGTCAATTTCGCTCCCTGACAGTGATCTTGTATACTGAAAACTGTCACCACCAGGGTGTGCCACCGGGACACTTTTTGCTCTGTGACACAAAACTAGTGTCCTTTGTGATGTGGCGGCAGCTTTTTTGCATTTTGAAAATGCTCCTTAAATTAAAAAACGGATTCTGTTTACCCCAGATAGGCTGATTTTCGTTATGATCTCATTATCTTAGTGCAATAATCCCCCGGCTCAGTGTATTTGTGATGTTGACACTGCATGCAACTTATCTTTGTCCTTACTTTCTCGTCTACTCTCCCCCACATTTATTATATCATCACACAATTTTCCACAGATGTATTCAAGAACTTTGCTGTCTTTTTTTTAAATACTGCATTCAAAATAAAAAATTTCCGTTAGGTACACATTGAATTATTGTCAGTAATACAATGGGTAAAAACATACAGAACACAATATTTCAAGCATGAATTGTTTACTTAAAAACCACCATTTAAGATAAAATAGAAGAGGCTATAAAATTATCTCTTGTAAAGATTTTCTTTGCTAAGGGCAATTTCAAGCATTTTCCTGATAGAAGTTTACGGAAAGTTCAGTTCAGAGGATGGTCATGTCGATAGATGTCTCAGTGGCTTTTCCTTTTAGTGCAACATGGATAGTCGTCTTTGCTCATGACATATACTATTGCATACTGAAAGTATGTAAATGTTACCATTAACAACTTTCATGTTTTCCAGGACGTACAATTGGCAGACTTCCCCCACAATACACCACTCGGCCGCGACTTGCAAGACTACGCGAAGACATATCACAGAGAGGTCAGTCAGGAATTTGGCATGGTTGTCAACTCTTGTCTAGGGAATGATGCAGAGAAACAAAAGAAGATACAGATTTGCTGAATTTACCTTGTAGCGGCTTTCATCGATGTGACACACCAACTTCATCAGTACATGTGACGTATGACATCATCGTACATGTGAGATAGTTCATAATTCACCTCGTCTCGATAGAAGAGAGAAATACACGAGGAGCGAGAAAAAAAGATCAATGTCGACCATCATCAAATCCGCCCTCATGGACCACGCAACAACACAAAGTCATATCATAGACTGGGAGGGAACGAAAATAGTGGACAAGGAAGCCAACAGAAGAACACGACAAATAAAAGATGCCATATGGGTCAGAAAGGCCAGGATACCAGCCAATCGAGACGAGGGGAATTACGAACTATCTCACATGTACGATGACGTCATATGTCACGTGCTGAAGAAGTTGGTGTGTCCCATCAATGAAAGACTCTACAAGGTAAATTAATGTATTGGATATGTTTAAAAGAACTAATTTGCATAAAAAGAAGATACAATTATGAAGCACACACTTGTCTCCTATTTTGGCTTTAAAAGAATGTACACTGATTTACATTGGTTCACGGTTACAAAACTAGTTAGGAGTTTGTATAATTAAAATGTGAACATTTATTTGTTTTCAGCCTGTTATACATATGGAGATGAAGTTTCCAGAAGATTATCCAATGTCACCACCATTCGTTAGAGTAATTCGACCGACCTTCAAGTTCCTGACAGGTACATTCATCAACCCAAGTCCAAGCTTTGGCAGAGTTGCACATAACGATAACTTGTCAAAGAAAACAAACCTCCAAGTTGAAACAAATGAAATTGGGAAATCTCCCTAGATTTTTTGCAAATAAAATCAGGAGATTGCAAGATAAAACGTTTGGTAGCAAACTGTTTCAAGACCCACAGATAACAAAAAATGTTTCAAGACCCACAGATAAAAAAAAATGTATGTTTGTCAAGCAACTAAATTTAATCACAAGTAGTCACTGGTGTCTGTTGAATTACACAATTTTACAAACATCAATTTTGACATAAAATAGAAGATCTTGTTTCAGGAGTTATGGAATGTTGTAATACTGCTCTAAATTTAGGAGATTTCTTCACATAAAATCAGGACATTTGGAATCTCCTAATCTTCCCCTCTCCAATCATCCTGAGGCCTCGATTGAATACATACCATTTGAAATTGAGACACTGCATGTGCACTATTAAATGCACGTACGCACACACGCACGCACGCATGTAAGAATAACACTGTACATTCACTTTGTATTACCAGGTCACGTGACAATAGGTGGCAGCATCTGTATGGAATTGCTCACAAGATCGGGATGGAAACCAACCAATGACATAGAGGTAGGTGTGACTTTCCACTTGATTCAATGAAGTATTTTTGATTTGATTCGTGTCCTACCACCTGCCGAGACATCTGTGACCCGCCACAGTGAACTGGGGATTAAGTCACTATTTTGCAGATAAGCCAAAATAGCTGTCTAGGTCATGTGATCCGCCAGAGTGAACTGTGTATTAAGTCACACAGCCCTATTCTGCAGATAAGCCAGAATAGCTGTCCCATCAATTTTGTGAATTTGGCAGAATTGCACACTTTATAATCTCATCCTTCAGTGTCCAGGTTATAAATAATCCCAAACTATTAAAATATGTGCACTTACGAACACACACATTAAAACACAATAAAAAATATTAGTAAAAAAATGATCTCTTATGATCTGTAGAATCCAGAAAGCTACAAAGCTATATTTCACAATTTTGCAGTAGCAGGTCACATTTGGCACAACTAATATACCAATAGATAAACAAGTGTTATACTTCTGTTCACCCTCTTTCCAACATGCTAGTTCCTATAAATACTGTATGGTCATTTATTTATATTCTGTTATGTGCAATTTTATGTGTATAAAATTTGTGTTAGTGTTGTATTATTATACAACGAACTGCGTCTTGATATCCATGTAAGTGATTATGTTGTATCCAGGGCATACTCGTTCAGATCCGGGCAGAAATTATGAGTGATATGAACGCTCGCCTCGGCAAACACCCAGACAAAGAATACGAGGAATCCGCCGCGAGAAACGCTTTCAAACGCATGGAGAAGACGTATGGGTGGAACAAGTAGCAGTGGCGACACCTAGTGGAGCAATATTGTGTAACTGTATATAATTATTCTGAGCGTATAGTTGTTCAACTGAGCGGTGCACTTTTGCAATATCTGCCTACCATGCAAATCATAAAAAGGTATACATTGTTCTGACGACCGTGCATTTGGACGGTCATCTGTATTCTACGATATTAAAAGTAGTGTTCTATTCGGTCACAAGGATGCACCGTGTGTTAACAGTTTTGGTGTCTTGTAGGGGGCGCCACAATTGTGAGCTGTCGGAATCATTATTATAATTTTGACATGTCCAGTCATGGTATATCGACACACTTACTGGACAACTGAATTTATTTGGCGTCCAAATGACCAGAACATGTTCGTTTGTTTGTTAGTGGAATAACTCATTATTGCGTTGAATATGCATTTTTGTAACAATTTTCACCATGCATGCATGTTTTAATTCAAAATGTCAGTTTTGTCACGTGAACGCGTTCATCAGTTTATAGGTTTTTGAGGTATGCTGTAGAAATGTTGCAATCCACTTCCGCTGGATCAGACGAAGGGAGCTTGGTCAGCGCGCAGCATTTCAGGAAAATGGTAGATGTATGAACGGAACAAGTGGTATTGACCAAAGATATAACCATAGCGTCATTGATTTGCTCCTTTTTGTAATAGACTGTACGCCCTTTAACCGTTGCCGTTGGCCTATAATTCATGCAATCTATGTATCAAACAAAAAAGAACGCTTCCAGCTTTTTTTAGTTCTCTCTTATTTTTCATAAAAGTAGTAACTATTACATCGAATGACGAAAAGGCGACATTTTCTCTAGATAGAAACAACATCCAACTTAGAAACGGGCAGCCGGCCGTCCTACCCCAAAACCCCTGTCGGAGAAGGGAAGACGTGATTTACGAAGTGCTCTCAACAGCGAAAGGTGTTTACTCTCGTTCCGATTTTGGTTACCTAAAATAAATTACAAACCTTTCAACACATTTCAGCGGAGAGGAGGTGGAGAAAATAAATTGACAGGAGCAGCGCGACGTAAACAAAATATTTTTTTAATAGCACTGACCTCCCCCGGCCCTGCCGTGTTTGTTCTGATGTCATGCATCGGCAAAGAATTTTCAAAAGCAACCCCCCCCCCAGCCCCCCGTCTTCCGGTGTCACAGTCGAGCGAACCGAGAGACAACTACAAGGTGATGGAAGATGTGAAGATATGCGGCGGCGAAATTTTTTTAGTGGTGCTGAAGCTCCGTTAGCCCCCTAGTATGAATTTCGTTCCCGCGTCACTGTCCCATTAGCAGCAGCTTCGTAAACTTGAACGCATTCAATGTCTTGACTCTTTCCGTCGAAGTTCGATACAATCCTTCCTATCGGTTGCTTTGTAGCCCATAGCTCCAAGTCGTGAGTTGTATCTGCCGTAAGCAACTATATAATATGCGTCCTTCCACTTCGCCTACATACGAATAACTGGTTGTTATGTAGATACAAAGCAGGTCACGTGATTACACCGCAGTCACCGCCTCATTTGATTGGTAAATAAATCAAACTTATATCGCAACCACCAAGATTAAGACACACACAAAAATACATTTTATTTCGAGGAATTAGAAAATTGGCACATTAAATGTACACAAACTCAAATTGCTTTTATAACAAAACACGTTAATAAACGGGAACAGTCGCAATGACGTCATCACCAACGTTGGTGACGCAGATGCTTAGTCAGATCGTGACCTTCGTGTCGCCCGATGTTTTTCAATTCAATTCAGTTGTCTGTTTCTAAGTGGAACATACAACCACAGAAAACTACAAAGCAATAACGTAAAACAACTGACAATTTTGGCTGAATATATAGCTTTGGTGATAGGGTCTATAGTATGTAACATATGCACATGATGTTAGGCTTATGTGTATAGCACATTCTATACACCGATTGTATTCTTCTTTTGATTTGTTGGGGATGGGAGAATGCGAAGTTGTTATTTTAGAAGCAAATCCCTCCATTTTTATGGCGGTGTCTAGAACGCTATTCATTGGCTTAGCAGCTACCATTCTTCTCTCTGCGTGGATGCCGACACTTGGCACCAACAACGGCGGTGCAGTGGGTATTTCCCGGCGGCGACTTCGCTACTACGGTATAGCGACACACAGTGGGTCGCAAAGGGTGGCGCCTCTGCTGGGCGAGAGGACCTACACTTACAACTAACGACGAAACTAATCCAAGCGGACTTTGTTACAGAACTGCATTAAAGTGCGCCACGTTCCCTATGTGGCAAACGACAATAGGTTTTGAATGTGTATCGAAATGTTCGATTTGTGAAACGGAGACGCGTTGTCATTTGTGGCTTTTTTGGAGCGGGAGTTCAGCAATTTTATTTATATAAAAAGGGCCAAAGTGTTTGACCCCGTATGTTGGCGGAACCATCTCCCGACATCACAAAAATGTGTTGCTGCCGGGTCTTAGGTGGTGGAATGCCTCTTAAATCACCCCCTGAAGTGGACAAAAAAGTACATTTATTTATGTTAACAGCGCCAAGGCTAAAAACAGTTTCAAAAGTTTCCCTGGTGTCTCCCGAGTACGGAATGACCAATGACAGCAACTTTAAAAGTGGTGGAACCCCCAGACAGCACCCTCCAAAGATTGACGAAACTGTATGTTTTTTGCGCAAACACCTAGCGGATTTCGCAGTCCGGTGACAGTTACGTGCGGTGAGACTGGGGACAATTACATGTAGTGGGAGATGGGACAGTTACTTGTGGTGGACAGGGAGAGCTACCCGTGTTGGTACAGGGGAGAGTTACCTGTAGTCGGACAGTTACCTTTGGTAGGAAAGTTTCCTGCGGTGGTATAAGGGACAGTACCTGTGGTGAGATATTTACCTTCATTGGGACAGTTACCAGTGGTAGGACATGGGACAATTACCCGTTGTGGGGCAGTTACGCACAATTTGTGTTAATGACCACATCATGCAAGGTAAGTATGTATACTACAGTTGCCATCGCGAAATTCTGTGGCAATCAGGTATTGTGTTGGTTTTCTCAAATCTAGTCGTTTATAAACACAAATACATCATAGCAATCAGGTTTATTGCCTATTGTAGCTGCAAGTTCAACAAAAATGTTCACCGGAGCAGTCAAACAGAAGATAAAACACGAAGCAATACTAAGGGGACAGTGAATTGAACGAACTTAGGACACGCAACGATACTAAACAATGATCACTACAAGACACATATATGGAAGTTTGTACCGGAATCTCTTTTAATCTTTTTTAAACCACACCTTTTGAAGATCAATATCCTTTGGATGAATAATGGAATTGTAGAGAGTTTTCTTTCCTAGAATCGGAGAACCAACAGGGAAAAACAACACTAAACCATATTGCTCACATACAGTTGCCAGAGACGCGAAAGGAGATGATAGGTTAGCCTCGTTTTTAGATTAAAGTGATGACGCAAGAATACATTTTGAAAAAAGTTATATCATCAGTACAGATGCGACATACACAGGACTAGTGTTTAGACATCTTCGTCGCTCTCGTCACTGTCATCGTCTGTCCAGATGTCCGAATCTTCACCGTCCATCGCTCCGACGAGTCCTCGGCATCAACGGGAGTTGCTGACAAAGATTCCTGCAGTGAACTCCCTTGGAGCCACTCCAGCTCCAAACTGCCTGACTTCTATGTCCATCCACAGTCAGTGGGCCTCGCCTTACAAGTCGGGTCAGGCTGGTCGGCCCTCTTCCACATCCGTGCAACAAAGTGTGCTCTCATGATGTGGTTGGTAAGAGTCTTGTAACAAGGGGGGGAGGGGGAGATATGCACAGTTGATTTTCAGGATCTTGGCCAGTGGCTCCTTCTCTCTCCCACCACTCATTCTGAAGAAGGCTCTGTATCTCGCTTCGTTGACGTCGGTGCAGTTACACCCATACAATGAGCAAACACATGACGTGATTGCTGATAGGTCGACTGCTTCTAAGGTCAAGGACGGCAGTGCCATCACGTGTTGATGCACTACATCCGTTTCGAGTAGTTGGAAAGGCTTCACTTTGCCCTTTCCAAAGAAGCAGGATGCGAAGTCACATCCTGTCAAAGCATGCAGACCCACGAGTGCATCCGTGAATCCATGGTTTCTCTCGTCAAGGGTGGCAGCTATATTTCTCACATCAATTTATCTACAATTGTTTGTACAAGTTCTTCCTCGCTGGTCTTCATCGCCATGCATTTACCACCATGTGATACGAACAGGGTCCTCCTCCCTAGGTTTATCCCGCAGTGTGGTTTCTTCCATTCATCCATGAGGAAATTGACAAACTCTTCCTTGAATGCACCGTTCTTGAGGAGCTCCGTCCCACTCTGTCGCTGGGCCTGGTCAGGCCCAGTGATGATGTGTGTGATGATTTCCAGAACGACGCAGTTTCCGCTCTGGGTCTTTGATCGATGGTTAGTGGTACTTGTCGAGTACCAAGTGAATTTGTTCACCGCGATAGGAACACATCTTCACCAAGAGATATCACGTGGCCATGACCGCCTACGTTGATTTGCCGTGCTGAAGCACGGTATCACGGAAGAGGATGCCCCTATCAATCACAGTGGCCGCAGTTAGGGGAAGTGTGGCATCGGTGAGCACAACATCCTGTAGAAGAACCTTGGTAAGTGCTGCTTTGTCCGTCTTCAATGGAGTCCCGTCGCTGTGGGCGAGAGAAGGGGCACCTCTGTGATAGGGTAGCTTAGCAGGTGTTGCAGGTTAACAGCATCACTTGTCCTGGCAGCGGCAGCCAGAATTCTCCCAAAGACGTCCCTCAGCTGCATTCACCCTCCGCACCATAGTCTTCGATTTATTTACGTTCTCTGCAGCGAAGTTTAACCTCTTGGTCATTGCCACTGTCTTCAAAAATCGTGACCCATTGACCACACCCCCCCTCGAATTTCAGTCGAAGTGTTCTCCCCCGTGCCAGTGTTCCAAGGAGAAATGACTTGGTCTCTACTTTCGCCCTCATCCCTCTCAGAAAGCGTGAAATAAATGTACTTTTTTCCCACTTCAGGGGGTGATTTAGGGGGCATTCCATCACCCAAGACCCGTAGCAACTCATTTTTGTGATGTCGGGGGACGGTTCCTCCAATACATGGTGTCAAACACTTTGGCCCTTTTTACATAAATAAAAGTTCTGGGCTCCCGGTCTATTTGGTTGCATTGAGACCCTTCAGACGAGCGACTTTGGCGACTTGAGATCCGACACCAGAGCACACAATGGATTTATTGTTGAAAGGCAAACACACCAAAGTCGTCATGCCGACGTCAGCGCTAAGCCAAACGAAATAATGGTGTGCTTGGGTGGACTGATATTCAGCAAATAATTGTTTCGGGTGAGCGAACGTACTGAAACGCAGTTTTCATATTTAACCTAACCAATGGTCCACACGCCTGGCTAGGCAGCGTTGCTATAAGCACGTTTTGCATAACATGTTCTTAGGAATGACAGGCAATATGATGTTCAAATGTTGACTTGTTTTGTTAACATTTGTTTAAACTTTTTATATGAACGATTAAGAAGGTGGAGGGATATTTTTTAATTGTAGATTTAATGGAATTGTTTTTGGCCCAATATATAGAATGGGTCATACCGAGTAAAATATATTGAAATTCAACACATTTTTATACATTACTCCTAAGACATACCACAAAACAAAATATTTTTAGAGAATTTTTGGAGAATATGCTGTTGAATAAAACGATCCAAACCAATGTGGATATCATTTTTATTTCCAGAATGTTGCAATTTCAAAACATGATTTCCTGTAAATGGCCATAAAAGATTAAATAATTGTATTTATCCATGAATAAAATTGATTTAGAGGTATGTAATTGTTATAAAAGTGAACTTTTTGATAGCTATCATAAGCTATTAGAATATGGTGGGAAACATTTTGAGTATGTTTTCAGAAAAACAATTTAGATCGAATGTCTCCCTTAATTAAAAGTCTCAAATAATATATTTCAGGTTAATAGTAATTTTCTTACTTACCCTTTTGGGGTCAGAACATTACAACGTTTTCTCTTTGTACCCTAGTTGGTGCTTTAGGCCACAACAAACACCGCCACCTATTGGCTAGGGATAGAATGTTGTAGAAGTTTCAACGGAAGCTGATAGTATTATATAATAATTCAAATCATGCGTTCATAATATGTATACACCCTGTTGATATTTGTACCAATTTACCTTGTTTTAGAGCTTGTACATTTTCCATTTGGTTTAGATAAGGTTTCAGTGTGTACACCTGCTTCAATAGGAACATACATGTAGTACTTTGTTACAATTTATAATATGTTGTATGTATATTTCTCATGAAGTGTTTAGAAGGTTTTAGTGTATATGCTTTACTTCGAATGCATTCACAATTGATATGTAGTATGTTTTAACACTTTCCTTGTGAATTTTTTCTACAGGTTTCAAAAAAGTGTGCAATTCAGTTGCATGTATGATAGGTCTGCCTGAAATTGGTCTTTGTGACAGCATTATAAATGTTATACTGATGTCCGTGTAAGATGTGGGACAACAAATGGCCACACCACATTTGCTATTTTCTTGTTATTAAATTATCGGTTTTCTTGATGATGATTTTTGTGTTTTGTGTTAGCTGTTAAGCTATCTCATCAATGTGCATGTATTGTTTCTGTTGGTACCATTAATAAATGAGATATGGCAACCATTACTCTGTGTCTCCCTGTAGTAGAGGAGCTCAGGCTCCCGCCATTAAGCATCAGCAAGGTTTGATCTGTCTACCACTACATTTATAATATTATAATATTTAGTTGGATCCGTGATGTCAATAATTTTTATTCCGTAAAAAATACGATACACCGTAAATCATGTAGCTTTAAATTTACGGTACTTAGTTGGCACCCGTTCTGCCAGTTATTTTACCGTAAATTTTACGGTACATTTCTAAGAGTGAGGGCAGCGCCCGGTGTACAGGAATGAAGGTATGGTTGAACCGTGGGTGACATTGTGGGTTTATTTTCAACAACAATATTTTTATATTTCATCCACTAGGATGAAAAAATCTGGAAATCAAGCTGGGTTGCTGTGGAAGAGACACATTTTACACACCATCAGCCGCCGTAATTGAACATGTTAGTTATACACAAACAGTTTCTACTCTGACAAAATGTATATTCGTTTTTTTCAGGTAAGTGATATGGCTAAGGTGACTGTTCTTCTTCCTCGTATATTATATATAATGCAGAAGTAGGCCATTATTATAGTGAGTTTGGTAGCGATTCCTGTGAACGAATTTTAATATATTGAATATTGTGACATCTTAGGAGAGCTTTTCCAACATGAAAGAGACTAGATGTTGCATGTAGTGCGGTTTTAGTGGGGTGTGAGGATGTAGAAAGGGCGAAAAGGTGATGGGAGAGATGTCTTTAGAAGAGTGCAGGCTGGTGGAAGATACCACTTCCAGGGCAGGCTATTCCAGTTGACTAAGTTACGTGGGGAAACAACATATTCCTGTACTGTATATATTTGTCTTGCGTGGGACGAATAATGTGGGCAGGCATTACTATGTGAGGTAGATGGCTCTCGTGTGGTATACACACGCGCGCTCATACACGCACGCTCATACACACACGCACGCACGCACTCACACGCGCGCGCGTGCACGAGCGTTTGTTTGTATATTTAGGCAATTGCTTTCTACTCGCATGGAGGGTTGGCCATTTTAGTGTCTCTAGCAGGGAGCCTACGCTTTCAATGTGTGTTATGGTTGTGTATCAACAACTACCAGCCTTCGCCTACACACCCGCACGGTCATAACACCTGCACAATGCTGACACAATCACTTGACAATAATACAAATTAACCTTGCTATATTAAGCACAGGCGCCTCACAGCGAAACGACTTCGTCGCCTGCCCGAACATGCCTCAATCACATATGCCTTGGATTGCACACCTTTGTATTGAGTGGTATTCCAACACCGTAGATCGCGAGTGACTTAGGCTAGTCGTGATATTGTGTTGACGACTACGTTGCCACAAGTGCGGTTACCGACGTCATAATAGTCACCTGCGTGCACTGGCAAATAATACTATGAAACGCGATGAGCTTTTCTTATGATCTAACGTTAATCGCATATCACGGTAATAGCTAAACGTGGTCCCCGGGACACACGCACTGAAATCCTTTGTGTTTACGTTCGCCTGTAATTGGATAAAAGGTACCGACGTACCTTCAGCACTGACGTTGTTTAGCTTACGCGTGCTGCACTAGTTTCATTGACGTTCTTTCTTAAATTCTCAACAGGTTAACGAGGACGTCTCGCCAAAATGCCAGCACCGGAATCTCAAACGGACTTTCAAGTAGTGGCGACAGACGAAGTACACCCGAATAACGTTGACGATGGCGGAGACAACGAGGCAGATGGAACAGAAGGTCCCACGAAGGTGGAAGACGAGAAGACAGCTCGGAAGAAAGAAGAGGCGATACGTCAGACGAAGGAGATGGCGCGACTGGTGGGCAACGATGAATTCAACAAGATGACGAGGTTCGTGAAGCAGTTTAAGCCAAACGTGAACGTGTCAGACCCGGATGATCCGCTACAACCGCCGCTGTTTTTGGTCGCTTGTCAGCGAAACAACCTGAAGATGGCGGAGCTACTTCTGTCGGTCACGGAACATCCGGCGGATGTGAATGCCGCTGACGTCACCGGTCTAAGACCACTCGGGTAGGTGGGCAGTCTTTTAACAATAACCACTAACCTACTCCCACCCTTGGAGCTACAAAAGAAGGGCAGCAATTCTCACCATTAGGCTACATTATTTTGAACTTAAACTCGTTCCCATGATCATTTAGGTTTTGCTGTCGTCAATTACGGCATTGCCCGCGGCAGATCATTGTAACATAACTACACAGAACTTAAAAAGAGGCGAGTGGACGTCTTCTATCAATTGTCCATTTTAGGATACTAATGCCAATGGGAGTTTCATAGGCTTATAGTGTCTCTTCCGAAAACACAGGCAACGTAGGGTGAACGACATCGTCAAAGTTTCAATACGGCGGCTGATATCGGTACCGAACCACTGATCGGTTGGCACCAGGATGCGAACCCCGGTTCCTGTGATCGACAATCTGACATCCTGATCGCTCGATCACCATGGCACCTGGGAGAGACACTTATTGTGCTTCCAAAGTAGCGTATTAATATATAGATAGTGCGATTCGTTTATTTTAAAGAATCCAGTTAGCTGTTCTGGTATAGCAGCAGTTTGTACACGGTGGGGATGGTCGATCAGTGTACACTGCTGCTACAGTATGGCCAGTTTTGTATTGGATGTGACGTACGGAAGCCGTGGCGATACAATGGCGAATTAATTCCTAAACCTCTACAAATGCATGTCGGTTCCCGTGACATGTTATACACAGTGCATGTAGACGTATATACATAACTCTAATACTCAGTGCGAGCAGGAATTGCTATGAAGAATGCGGTAGAAATGTCACATCCCCCTTCCGCAATGTCATAAGACGGAAGTTTGGTCTGCGTTGAGCATTTCGGGAAGCATGGCTATTAATAAAACCTTAGACGTAGACACCTGTAGCGATGTCCCCAGTTTGCTTGTGTCTACACCTATGCAAGGACCACGTGACTGGTACAAAATGTTGCATGAGTGAAATAAATAATGCAATACATTTTTATTTATCTTTTTTATTTCTTCACTAATTTTATTTCTGCACACATTTAGTGGAGAAATAAAAAAGATAAATAAAAATGTATTGCATTAGATGATACTGCCGCCGTATTGAAACTTTGACGATGTCGTTCACCCTACGTTGCCTGTGTTTTCGGAAGAGACACTATAAGCCTCTGAAACCCCCATTGGCATTAGTATCCTAAAATGGACAATTGATAGAAGACGTCCACTCGCCTCTTTTTAAGTTCATTCGCTTAAATGAACCATTGGCCTCTGATCTGCCAATTGGTGGTGTTTAAACTTGTTTTCAGTGGACAAATTAAGTTGTCAGTCCAGGTGGTGCTACTGTGTAGTTATGTTACAATGATCTGCCGCGGGCAATGCCGTAATTGACGACAGCAAAACCTATTTTGTTCGAACGCTTTACTTGTGAGTGGTAATGAACACAGCTTTGGTGCGGAAACCTTGATTCTGCTTACTTTAGAAAACCACATTTGTTGGCGTGCTTCCGTCATCGGACGACATTTTTGCTGACCATAGCAGGCCAACATGAAGTGTGTGACCTGGTCCACTACTTCCCAAAAAGGTGGTCCGCCTGTGTTTCCCAGTAACTTGAGAGAACGTTGGCCAAGTTTCAGATCTTTCAGAGCTGCAATCTTGCCAACGCCAAAGTATGACGCCACAGTATCACAACCTGTGAGACCGTGAGCAACTAGTAGTTCTGGGACGATGGAGTTGCGCTCTTCTGCAGCTGGGTTGATATATAGGACACTTCGTCCTTGAATTGGCGAAACCATTAGAACTTTGCAGGATATACTGCCCCGGTGACAGAAATACAACAAGAGAACAAAGATGTCGGTGTCATCTGCAACTACCAGGACGGTACCATCTTCTACACGTGAAACTTGTTGCACAATCAGAGTGTCTCCTTCCTCCTGCGTTGCAGCCATGCCTTGACGTTTGTTTACACAACCATTTGCGATTTCTATAGGAACCCGGTCTCTGCCAGTGACGACTAGTTTATGCTTTTAAAATTCAGCCTTGTGCTAAACCAAATCCTCGACGGTGAGAGCAATCAGTTGATCTGTGTTCGTAATGGCGGTTAGGACGCCTTTTGTGGTGGCAGGCGAGCTGTGCAATGTAATGTGTAGACCCTGCTTGCTCATTTGTCCCTGCCACGTCGGGTTGCCTCCTTTGCACTGCCCTCGATGTATCTGTCGAACACCAGATATACGTCACTTTTCGCTAAGTGACTGTAGGTAACTGCGGAAACGGACAAGGTAGTCGTGTACAGTACCAGATGTTGGCCAAGGCACTACCCAGAGGACAGCGCATTCACCGAGGAACGTTGCCTGCACATCTTGTTCAGCCACATCTTGTTCAGCCAACCTTGAGCGCATTCTTGAGATTGCATGGATGTCGTTTTGGCATCCCTCATTTTTCCATTTTCATCGAACATAGACGCAGGGATAGGTGATAGTTCATAGCCCATTAGCGTAATTGTGTCAAGATCGCGTGCGCTAGACTGCAAGCCCATGGCTCTTGCATGGTTTCCGTATCAAACACTTTAGCATCTCCGACTTTAATGTGTTTCCCGGATAAAGCCATGGTGGTCAAAATGTTTGGTATTGAATTATGAAATCCACCAGGTCATCTGCATTCAAAAGACTCCATTTGTGTTTTTTTCAGCAATTCCGCCTTGTCGAAATTGACCGAGGAGTGATTCACAACTTGCCCAGTGACAATGCTCATCAGCCCATCTGGATGTTGCTCTGGGTCAAGTGGATCTATACAAAGCTCCAATTTATCGCGTAGAGCTTTCGTGTCTTGATCGTCTCCTTTGGTTCTTGCGGCCATTTCTTCTTTGTGCGAAGTTTGGGCAGATGGTCGTTCGTTATCTCTCATCTCGTTCAAGTCTTCGATGATGCTATGACAGGTATGCAAGCTCTAAGCCCAGGTTTTGAGAGTTTCCGGTTTCAGAGTTATTCCAATGATCCCACTCTGTCCATGACCATACCTCATGAAGGTAGTTTCAATGGCCATGTCACCGCAAATGCCATTGAACAGACCAACGTTGTGGTGCATCGTGTGCTGTCCGTTGATTAATTGCGCACGTATGCCATCGGGTAAGCCTTCCATAGATCGTAGACAGTAGAGTGCGTACCGGGCATAGTGGACATGCCCTGCGCAAAGAACAAAGGGACCATATCCTTCAGTGTCAAGGTGCAAAGCCCAGTCTGCTTCTCGCTCTGCTCGAATGTATTTGAGAATCACGAAGACGGGCTTGATGAGACAATCCACCCAAAGCTTTGTTGTTCTGCTCTGAGATGCAGTATCATCTAGTGCTTGTAGAAGATCACTCATGCATTCCAGATGGTGTTTCGCAAAGACGGACCAAAGTAGTTCCTCTACCAGCATCCTGAAAGCTCTGACATTCTGGGGGTATTTCTTGCCGCTCAGCATTTTTCAGTACACCTCCAAATGCAACACCTAGTATTTCTACGATGCCAGTTTCAACCATTAATGTGCTCAGTAACTCATTGGGAGGTGCACACCACCCAGTCTCAAATAGATGTTACCGAGCTGGGTCGGGTTTTCCAGACGTGTGTACATACACCCACCTCGGCAAAACTGTATGCAGAATTCTATTGAGCTATTGAGTGGTAAAGAAAATAATCAGCAATACGATGTAATGATGCCTTGAGTTAGCGTAAAGGCTGATCTCTACAAAACAACAAGAAGTTGACAAACTTTACATTACCGTGTTGCCACGGAATTGGGTGTGGCTTGCCGAGAACACGAAATATAACGTTTGTCGCAATTTCGCAACCGTTTTCATTGCGGTTTTTTTTATTTCACGAATTTCTTCTGAAAACATGTAAAAAGATGTTTTAATCGTGTGTGTACGTTACCTGATTGAAAATATGTGACAATTCGCATAGTAGGCATCCATTTTTAGGCCGTCATTTTATTTTATTTACATTTTGTCGTATCAATTATGGTGGAATCGAATTCCTCGTGTCTGGAAACATCTAAAACAACATTTTAACCTTGTGTGTATCTTGTCTGTTGGCAAAGATATGATAATAGGTTGATTTTTTTTCAAAATGCCCAAGGGTGAGATCGCCCGCACCTCCAGGATATCATCATATACATGCTAGAAATGAATAATCAACAACAATAAAACTATATCAAGCAAAAATGGGTTACCCCCCTCGGCTGCTGGACTATTACTTTCCCGTAAAAGATAACTTATTTATTCGATTGTATAAATTTGAAACGTCGCACTAAGAACAACATTCACCATTTATCACAAGTTAACGTCTGGAAGGCATGGGTCGCCAAGCAAGTCCCGTGACCGAAATTTGGGTCGTGACCAAAAAAGGTTTTATAAGTTTACCAAACACTGCGGAGAAACGACGGCAATAGTACGAGCATGTTTCAGTCAACTTCTCGTTCACATGCATTTGTAGGTTTGCGGTTGAGACAGACAACGCCGAACTGGTGGAGTTACTTCTGGCAGACGGCAAGTACGACTGTGACGTCAACTACTTCCACCCCAGAACACGTACGTATAATCTGTGGCGATCCCAGGGCGTTTTTGCTTAATCCAAAAATACTGGGGATTTGTGTGACCACCGCAAACAACAATATCAACATTAACGA
Source organism: Paraescarpia echinospica (assembly GCA_020002185.1). NCBI lineage: Eukaryota > Metazoa > Annelida > Polychaeta > Sabellida > Siboglinidae > Paraescarpia > Paraescarpia echinospica. Next base: position 26,485,748 of record CM034537.1, on the reverse strand, counting down.
TATATCTTAAGTATAACTAATACTAATGAGGTAACTTCTGTTGTTCCTAAATCCCCGGAAACCAAACTCAGTGGCTCATAAAATTGAATACTTAAATAATTTCCACAGTTTTCGGTCTGCGATTCGATCGAACCGGATATTTGGTCCTGCATTTACCAAGGTTCCGACTGTAAGACGTGAACAAATCGATGCCTATATTTGTTTATAGACTGCACACCGCTGCATCGGGCTGTGACCTCCAACTCGCCCGCCATTTGTCGTCTGCTCATCAATGGCGGTGCCGATGTAAACGCACAGAACCCGGTCGTGGACGAGACTGACTGTCAGAGCGAGGCGGAATCCCTACTAATGACGTAGGCAATGACGGGGTTACAACTTTAAAATGCATTTTATTACACGTAATTTTAAAACAAAAACGTGTGCGTTTGTTTGTGTGTGCGTGTGTGAGTGCGTGCTTGCGTGTGTGTTACTGTTTGAATCCTACCTATTTGCATCCCCTGGTGGTCACCAATAAGTCATGATTATTTTGTTTCGTCTTTTCTCTAGCGCTGTACGCATAGACAATGTCGCCATCTGTCGGCTTCTGTTGGCGGCCGAATGCAAAGTGGACGCTCGCTCAAAACATCGCCTGACTTCTCTTCATTTGGCGGTCAGTCTGTGTCGCTACACCATCGCCGAACTGCTGCTGGTGGGTCACATGTCCTGTACGTCTACTGTACCACACCCGCAAGGCCATAGTGTATAAACCCCGAGTCACACACACGCACGCACGCACGCACGCACGCCTTTGCATTATTTAAGTCTTCTTTCATCTTAGGTCCTAGTAGGCCTAACTATGATTTTGATCTCAATGGGTTATAAGTACATTGATAAACATGGCATCAGCAATTTTTGAAGATGTTATTATGTTAGGTTACGTAGATTAACCCTGACAGTTATAACATACACCGCCAATTTGGAGCATATTCGCGATCTCTGATAGTTTATAACGCTCTGCACACTGACGGATATCCGTCGTGAATACTGTTATCACCATAAATATGTAATAGTTTTTTAAAATAACCGGCTTGAACATTCCACGAGAACTGATTCCGTTGCCAAATTCCTTTGTATAACGCTTATATCACGTACAACAAACTTACAACGCAACGCGTTGCTTTAAGGCACAAGAAAGCCTAGAGGGAACGATTTTCATTGGTGAATTGATATGGAGCTAGTGTAGTCCGCGGTTTCGTAAATTCTCGGATTTTTTAATCGTAAAGAACAACTATTTTAGCAATGGTATACTTCACATGTGTTGCTGTACTTCTCGCCTTCAGCGAAACGGCTGTAACGTCCAGCCTCGTTCTGACGCCGGACTCACCCCGTTGGCCATTGCCATCATTCACAACCTTGCCACGATGTGTCGTCTGCTTATTGCATTTGGTCACAGGTGCGTGAGCTATCTTCTCTGTAGCAAGGTACTGTTGTCTTGTCCACAGACGTCGTGGATCTAGTGCCCACAATTCGCAGTCTGTAGTGGTTAAGAACAATACTTTAAGTGGCTTTGCGCAAACGTAAAATATAATTTGCTAGTGTCACAATGATCACTATGCTTGTGACTTCCATCAAGCCTTCCATTACCAAACATGTCTACTACGTATTGTGTACAGTGTAAAACTACATTAATAGGGCGGCATGACATCTGCAAGATACATTTTTCTCTCATACCGGTGCATTTCTTGCAGCTTTGCCCAATATTTTTGTTGCAAAGCAAAACATGCGCGCGCGCGCGCACACACACACACACACACACATACACATTTTCAACAAAACATACGACGGAATATCCGACGGATTCACGTGAGTGAATCATCTTGTAAGCTTGATGGACCTTGTTGCTAGGCAATAGATCACGTGATTGACAGGTCACGTCTCCGTTGTGCTTGCAGCGTGAACAGGAAGCAGGCCTGGGGCGAGCGACCACTCGACATGGCGGTGCGTCAGCGCGCCGAGAAGTGTGCTATGACGCTGGTGCACTGGGGGTGTCGACTGAGTCTCGCAGGCAGGGACAACGGGAACAGGCAGTCCTACTTCCAACAGGTCGTGATCCTACCTAGCGGCTAGTTTCGTTTACCGAGTCACCAGTCTTCTGGGACGACTTATGATTTTCTGCTAATTCGCGTGTTCTCTTTCAAGCTCACCCTCTTTCGTTGGTAAGATCGACTCCCGCAAATACGATCCCAATACCAAGTGCATGATTCTTGCTCCCCTTGATTTTTTTCTTGCATTATTCCCTCCCCCCTCCTCTCTCCCTCTATCCCTCTCTCCCTTGGAAATGTTAGTTGGGAAGCTGTCCAACATAACTTCAGAATACATTTGTTACAGTTAATCCTTTATTACAATACAGTACAATACAAACGTTGCTTTCTCTAGTTCATACGTTGTGCGTGTTTTACAACAGTCGTGCTTCTGTTATCGACCAGGCGGCAACGGCGGGCATGCTGCGTCTAACCAAACTCCTGGTTGACGTGAGACCGAGCTTCCTCAACGAGTCGTGGGTACGGGAACAAGATATACCCCTCGCACTCTACCACAAACCCGACTTCACGGAATGGCTGTTCCAAGAGGCGGCATCACCCCGCTCCCTACTGCACCAGTGTCGCGCGCGCATCTTGCGTAGCATCGGCACGCGTGCGTGCGCACTTGTCAGACAACTTCCGCTTCCGTCTAGGCTGTTGGGTTTTCTCGAGTTGTCGGAACACTTCCCGGCGTCTGTGTACCGCGAGCGCCCCCTCACGATAGATCAGTGCCCGTGCGCATGCGCCTCGAACTGTTCCAGACAGCAGTGTCGCCATCTGGACTTCAGTGACTCGGCTGATAGTTCAGACGGTTGACAATAAAATGGCGCGACAGACTGAAACAGGGGGAGGCAAACATATTTAGGAGATGGCAACTGTGGCGTAACTGCTTGCAGTGGCCTCCCTGCAAACTTACCTCCAAGTACCTTCAAGGGCAGCTACTTTGCATAAACATATATAATGACTAGATAATTTTAATAACAATACCGACAGTGGGATCTATGTAATGAGCCCTCTATGCTAAGTCGATATCATTTGTATGTGATAATATATCTTGCTTAAGAGTAATTACGCCCATGTGCATATATATATATATATATATTGAACCTAGAAAGCGCGGCTATCGTTATACAGTAATATTTTTTAGGATACGTGTATTCTTCTATAATTTCATTCTTGTGGCCAGTAACCGTGCCTGGCGCTGGCAATGTCGCATTGAACACGACGAACGAGCCCGCGCTTTGAACTGGTGAGCCGTACACGTAGGCTCGAAGGATCCCGGCACGTTAGTGCGTGCGACCGACTGCAAGAATGTCTTCCTGCTTCATCTTTGCAATGCGAGATGTGCCGATGGTCGACCACGCCCGCAAGATACAGGATGAAGATTTCGTAATGGTCCAGTTGTGAAGGCACGCGAGTCTGCCGGCTAAACACCGCTAATGTAGTCGGCAACCGCTCACAAACACGACAATTATTGATAAATCGTAGTAGATAATAATAATAATATATTTTATTTGGTATAGCGCCACATCCAGTATTGTTCGTGGCGCTTCACAACATATTAGATATTGCATGCAACCATATATTTTACAAGCATACGCACGTACGTGCACATACATAGATGCATACGTACATACATACATACATACACACACACATACATACTAACATGCGTTCGTACATACATAAGTTCGTACGTACATACGTTCGTACATATGCATTTATATATATATTATACTATATATATACATATATATATATATATAGTTGTTATGTTTTATATTACTATATATATATATATATAGTAATATAAAACATACATATACTGTATGTGTGTACATACCTGCACACAGGCACACGAGCGCTCACATCGTACATTACATATACATACATACATGCATGCATATATTCATACATATACCGGGAGTATACATACATACATTCACTCACATACAAACGTGCATATACATACGTACATATCTACACGCGTACGTTATATACATAAAACATGCATACATACACACGCGCGCACACAGACACACAGACACACACACACACACACACACACACACACACACACACACACACACACACACACACGATAATGCAATCGCTATATGAACGTTCATGTGAGATAACACGACCATTACTACGCATTCGCCTGGACAATTTTCCATTATGGTGGACACATCCAAACTACATCCGTTTGCACTAATTGCCCGACCCCTGTCACATGTCGAAGTTATTCATCTTACCGAGTTAGCGACGGCGCCGTTGAACTCGAGGTTTGAGTTTCTCGCTCGTGGGTATTCGGCGGTACTTGCGCACAGCCGTCGCCGACGGTGTCTTGTCGTCTGTCGGAGTGCGTGAAAGGGTCTTCCAGGAAGTGGAGCATCGCACAGTGCTCGTCGTTCAAGACACAGTGACGGCAGAAAAGATTAGCTTCGAATGGTTGCCCTTTTGTTGACCTTTGAAGATCAACGAAGTGTTATGGGATGGAACTGTAAAGTATTTGTAATTTAACGCCCGTTAGTGTATACACTACAACAAGAATAAGTGAAACAGAAAATAGCACAAGAGGAGGCGTGTCAGTTTCCCACAAATTAGAATGTTGCTGTTAAAATGGTGTTCGATGAGTCTGCACATGCCACATATGCAGATCTGCTGCCCATGCCTTCTGAGCTGCTAGGGCAAAGCAGACTTCGCAAGCAGGCCAATACCTGTTCGCCACATTTTCTTCAGTTTTGACATTTAAATGGATTTATAATGGCGGTAAAGATGGCGGTCATCAAAAACAATTTCACAATATCTTAACAATTACGTTACACAGAGTCATAATTTGTATGTCAATGTGACGATGGTAAGAAAGATTGGCAGTGAGAAACAGTTAGAGTTGGCAAAGGAGACCACTGCCACACTTCTCTAAGTATAAACAAGAACTGCAATCCAGACCAGTGTAACCGTCGCAGGTAGTCTTACGGAAAGGTAAACCTTCAACCGTATGCATGTGCGTTCTGCTTAATTAGTTTCTGTAAATAAATATGTTGTTATTGTATTCCTTGATTGGGTTAGTTTTGGTGTGCTATAGACGGAAGGTTAAGTAGTAGAACGATCCGTCGCGTATTTGCGAATGCCCAGTTACGAATTAGCCAGACCAATAATCTCAGCGATGTTGATTGTCACAGGTCGATATGTGTGCAACTTGTTTTGACGAACCAACAAATATTCTGACTTATGTAAGTTTGTCACGTGGTATCATTCACCTGATCAATATGGCGTGCACCACGTGGTTGTTTCAATTGCTGATTCGTACACACATGACCAACTTGCTCGGGTAGTGTGGTAATGTTCTCCGTGACTGAATAACAAGATTTAATAATAAGTTTTGCACTCCAAAGGAAAACGCCGAATGGGAAGTACATGGGCAAGAAGCCATATTGGCTTATCAAGAATCCAGCAATTGTTCTTCAGTGTGTTACCCGTTATTCTGAGATGTTGGTCAAGTTCTTATTTCAATGTAACAACAAACTATGCAAACAACACTCATTCGATAAGTTACTAATATGTGTTTTCCATAGTAGCGTTTTACTCCATATTTAATATCGTTGTTTTCACGTATATCACACGGTGGTGTTGTGAGATGAGGTGTAGTGTTTATCACATCTGCCCCATACATAGGCCTCCCACATTTCTGCTTTCAAGACCCGGAACAGACAGATACTATAGTTAGTGTGAAAACACGCATGGCTCTCGGCTCTCAACATTGGTGACAGTGTATTCCTCGTGACTCGGAGATCGCGTTAAAGGTCACATGAACGGCAAATTAAAATGTTAATCAAGCAAATAACATCCTAACGTAACACAACACACGTCCAACACATCTCACGCACAAACATTGTAAAGCATAGTTACATTTTCGAAAGCGTAAGTAGTCACGTGTTTCTTTTCAAGCCTACATACGACATAAACGACGTACCGTAGCATCACGTAGGCCAAAGACGTAGACCGATGTCCCACTAGATAAGTGATTAACTCAATCAATCAAAAATAAATCTATTGTTAATACAGGAGAGAAGATATTGGTCGTGAATAATTATCCGTCACAAATGAAGACAATGATGAAGTTACGAAGAATTACATTCCACAAAGATTGTATCGGCTTTATAGATAAATTAAAGAAGAAATAAATACAGATGCTTATGGATGATGGTGTCGTTCATGATTTCATACCCAGATATAGGTTTATTGCAGGTGATTGTTGATATGGATAAGACCGTCAATGTGAGCAAGGTGAGCAAGGCTGTCATTTTGTTAATTTTATGTAACCTCAGCTACCAGGGTATAAATACGTGTCATACATATGAGACAATTCGTCCAGGTTAGTTTTATATACCATTAAACAGGACTAGATCCAAGTATGCAAGAACGCAAATATCACAAGTTAAAATCAACGTATTACGTTATTACGTCCGGAATACTAGAACAAAAGAACAAACTTTCGGGTGGTGTTACACACACACTCACGCACACACGCGCATACGCACACACACACGCACCTCACACACACACACACACACACACACATACAAACAAACATACATACACTCACACACACGCACGCACGCACGCACACACACGCCACACACCACACACACATACACACACATGTACACACAGCACACATCACATGCCACTCACCGCATACCACACACCACACCATACCACACCACACCACACCACACCACACCGCACACAAAATGCAACATAATACACACATCCACACACACACACACACACACACACACACACACACACACACACACACACACACACACACACACACACACACACACACACACACACACACACACACACACACACACACACACACACACACACACACACACACACACACACACAAACACGCACACATCGCGGACAACAAATGCCATGTTCTCTGACCATTCACGCACACTCTGCCTTAAAAGGACTTATAAACTACCCCACCTCTAATGTGTGATCAACACAGACAGTTATGAATAACGAATTAACGTACAAAATTTGTACCGCATTCTATTGGAATGTCAAGAAGAAAAGTTGCCTATCTTGCTTTCAGTTGAAATTAAGAAGGTTACCTTGGAAATGTCAAAAAACAGTGCAGGGATAAGTATGCCCTATAAATAGCTCAGATATCATATTATGGTAAAACTTTGGTAAAACTTTCACCGCCGCGCCGCCAATTACTGACAGTGGGACAGAAAACCACATTTTGCCCTCTAATTTCACAGTCGACAAAAATACACATTAATCGTCTCATCAAATTTACATTCTCACCCGTCATTGACGCTCGCCCCAAAAACAAACATTCACGATCACATTTAATGGGGAGCAGAACCATATGTCTACCCCCCGGAGAAATTCCGGGGGGCAGCTGTTCCCGCGCCTATGCTACATAATAGTATGCATCATCTACTACGGTAAGGCGTTTGATACAGTTAGTCACGAAGAACTGTGATCACTCATGAACGATTTCCAATTCATGTTACTAAACTCATCACAAACACGTACGTAAAAACACATATACCTCAAAACAACGACAGGACCAATTCACCTATCCATCACGTGACCTGTTGCATAACAAAACGTCCGTCAAGCCGTCAAAAATATGGATATCGAACACGTGGAGTGTGAGCTTTTCGACGCATATTTTGTTAAAATTCAGGCCCCAATAGTTTTTATTTATGACAAAAACATAAGGCAAAGTTTTTATCAGACAACTCTATGCGGAAGTGTTTGATTTAGTAGATGTCATGGATGTCTGACAGATTCACGTGTGCGTCAGCTTGACGGACCTGGTTACTAGGCAGTAGGTCACTTGATGGGTCCATCACGTGACCTACGGTTGTCTTGCTACATCTGTTTGTTTTATATACTGGACATAAGAGTACTAGACGGTTTTACAGGAACACTAAAAGTCTGGAATTTACATATTTCCAACTTGCGATATGTAAATGTTGCAGGGAGATTAGGATAAAAAAAAATATATAATTTCACGGTTGCAAAAATGCGAAACATATGGTATATTTATCAGCGTAAGACGTAAGACAAAAGACCATGATTAATTTAAATAATCATGCAAACACAACGCCACTCAACCACATACCAGTAGACGACGAGGATTAGGATGCCGTTTTACAAACAATTGAAACAACGCATGTGATATGAGAAAAGTGTCGCAAACACCAATAATATGGAAACACAAAGCTATAATCAAGACAACAACACTGAGACTGATTGACGCACAATGTTTTCCAGTTGCCACACTTGTTGTTTGTATGAATGAAGCACTGGATACGGATGGTCTGACCTGGGGCACACCAGCAAGCTCAGCCCAAGACTGAGCGGACTGGCGAGATTTTCTGCGATACTTATGTGCCACACGCCTCGAAGAGGATAAGTAAGCAAGCAAGCAAGTAAGTAACGTAACGTGTGAGCCACTCTCCAGACGGCGCCACTGTGACGTTACGTTTGCTTTACCTGGAAATATTTAGCATGCCATAACTGGCGACTGCAACAATTCTGTGGACAGCAAAAAAACGAGTTTAAGATAAGTATGGATTGTGAAAAAAACCCAGTAATGGTGAAAACTGCTACAGAATGTGCGTAAGCTAGTATTTTAATAATTTGTATCTCATTCTGCAGTGTTGCCTATTTTATTTCCTCCTGTATGTCTTTTATAATACCGCAAGGCTTATATAAATAAAATTATGTAACAATTGCAGTTTCTCTGAAATAGTAATTATTTTTATTATAAAAAGAGACACAAATTGTGTGTTACTTGGACTTACAAATAGGTGTACCACGGCGACAAAATGGGCCTACTTATATACTCAATGTGAATATTGCACTAGTAATTGTGAGTAAATAAACATTCCTACTACTCCCATCGTGGTATACAAACCATATTTAAGTTAAAGATATACAAGTGCTTATAGATCGAAAATCAGTACGTGATATACGTTGGTAGCCTAAATGCGTACGTAGCAGTTTGTGTCCGTGCAAGTATCTTTGTAAAGTGCTAGTAAGTATTGTTTGGTGAATGTAGAGAAACCGTAGAGGCTATGCGTGCATATTTAATCTTTTATTTGATCACAAATATTGCATAAATATTTACACTTTTAGTATTATCTACTAACTAAATTCCATTTTACCGAAACGTGTTTCATGGGCTGAAGCTAAACATGCATGACTTGAACAATTTGACAACACTTTACAAAGATATTTGCACGGACACAAACTGCTACGCCACGCATCTGGAAGGTACTATTCCACTGGAAGCCACTCTTCCACTGGAAGATACACTTCCAACAGGAAGGACGTGGAGTAACCCTTGCCGTATCCTCCGTTTGAGGATATTGCAAGAGTCCCTAGGTCACCTACTCCACCGCCCGCTTGAATCGTTTGTACACCTCCATCGTATCAAAATCATTGATGATATGAATCAAACTTTCCAAGAAGATGACGTTGTTCACAAAAATCTGAAAATGGCGTTCATTGGGGAACCACGGGTAGACCAAGAAGGTGTTTCAAGAGAAGCATACTCTGCATTTTGGCAGGAGTTTTTCAGTACTTGTGCTGTAGGTGAATCACAGCGTGTTCCTTCCTTGCGCCCTGAGCTACTCAAATCTCATTGGCAAGCTGTAGGTCGTATATTGGTGAAAGGGTTTGTTGACTATGACGTGTGTCCATTAGAACTGAACCCAGTGTTTTGCACTTGCTTAGTTAGAAGTGATCAGGAAATAACAGAAGAACAACTTGGCTTGCTTAACTATCTCTGTGAAGGAAATGCAGTAATGGTGAAATGTGTGCTGAATGGTGAGGAGGTTGACAGTGACGATTGGTTGGATTTCCTGTCACGAATGAAATGTCATACTGTCCCGAAGAAAAATGACATTAGTAAAGCAAAGGCATTGGTGGTGCAGATTGCTCACACAGAGTTGGTGCAGGAACCGATGTATGTGGCAGATGCAACGAGGGGAATTACTCTACAAGCTGCAGCCTTACTTTCCCGACACAGTCTGTCTGTAAAATGTATGATCCGAAATTGATCTGCCACGTTGACTAAATAACTTCGTTTGGTGTGACAATGTATGCCGTTTGCAGATTGTTCTAGCGGCGTATCTAATATTATTTAGCCAGACAACTTCGTTACATGTAACTAGTCTGATGACGCAAACGGTGGACGTAGCAGCCAATGCGTAAATAGTTGAAATAACAATAACCAGCTGTGCTTGTCCTGGATATTTTGCAACAGCCACTGATCAATTGAATATAATGTGAATGCTTGTTTTGCATAATACAGCCATTGTAAGAACTGTGTGTTCTCATTTCGTCATAAGCATTGTTAGTGTCAATTATACGAGTTATTATTAGGCAAAAATTCAAAATAATTTAGGCATATAATGTTGGAGGCGGCTGTTATGTTTTTGAACGACAATAATTGGTCAAGTTCTCTCTCGGACATTTTGCGACAATGACTGAACACATACAAATAATTTGTAATGTATGTATTGTATTAATATTGCATTGTAGAGTCATTGTAAGAAACATTGGTGGTGTCTTCGTTTTGTAATAAAGATTATCGTTATGTATTACGTCTGGTAGTGTTCATTAGAATCTAGAGAATACACAAGTATGGTTGTACGTACGGCAATGATATACCAATACTAACATCGGGTAGTACGTTACAGTTATTACAACGCATACACTATTTATGTACAATCCGGCGAACAATATCATATCGTTACAGATGGGTCATTGTCACTTTTCGGAGTCTTTATCGCATGGATATTTTTTATGTCTGCATTCGTCAATGCAGGTTTGAACTGCATCATGTTCAACAGGACACAGGTACCCTACAGCTCTGTACAGTTGCGGACATTCATACAGCATGCATGGCCGTCCACCCAAAACATTTGCTTGGCGTGACGGACGTATCCTGTGTTGGTTCTATAAACCAGCAACGTCGTCTAGATCAATCTACAAAAAATATATATAATATTTTATATATATATATATATAAACAAATTTGACATTTAAATAAATTTAAACATATATAACAACAGGAGATAAACTCACTCTATATGGCCACCATTACTACTTTGAGAACTAAAAAATTTCACTCAGCCGATACCGAGCGTACACGTATTTTAAACTTCTCCAGGAAGATTACATATAACGGGATCCACACAAACAATGCGCCATTGAAAGGGTTCAATTTTGCTCACGGTATAACTGTATGATGATAATATGTAAGCGATTTCCATTGAAATGGCAATTGATGACATGACCTCCAGACTTTTTCTATAAGAGGAACGAACATGTACCCAATAATTAGAAATTGTTATCGATTCCTAATCAACCAAGAATGTGTAGCCTGTTCCAGGAAATAAAACTAAATTACATACCTGATAGTCAAAACGGTATAATGCATGCATGTATGTACGCATGTATATACTATATGATATGCATGTACAAGCTCAGTATCGAGCAACATGGACTCGCCAGTTCAAAAAGTTGCCAAAGAGTGAGTTTTCGTATTGTTAGGCTACCCACATTTATTTCACGATTACTTCGAAATGTTGTTTATTGGTGACCAAAAGCAAAACGTTATAATGAATTCTAATTTTTTTCTATAACACCACGTGACGTTTCGTGAGAAATGATCGTGTTTTGTGTGTGCGTGTGTGTATGCATGTATATATTAACTTTAATCGTTATTTAATTAAATACCGCGTGCGTATTTTATTTACTTTGTGAGTCAATGTTATTGGAAAATAAATTGTGGTCTAACCCCATATCTTCAGGCAATCCTAAAATGGCGCCACTTACCAGAGATTCCTATACACACAAAAACAAGATTTAACAAGATTTAACAAGATTGCCATCCAGAGAATTAACTCTAGATGGCAGGTGGACAAGGAAGCCCTTTGGCTTATCGAGAGTCCAACCCTTTTATCTACATATATCCAGCCCTTCTGAGGTATGTGTCGATTTTATTTTTAAACATATTCACACTACTAGCACCCACGCAATCATCAGATAATCTGTTCCATTCATTCACAGTCCTTTGTGAAAATGAGAACTTTCTCACGTCTAATCTACACTGCTCCTTTACTAATGTAACTTCATGTCCTCTAGTCTTTCTATCTTTCTTAACTGAAAAAAACATATTTCTATCAATATTTTCATAACCATTCAATATTTTAAACACTTCTATCTGATCTCCTCTCAGTCTCCTGGTCTCTAGTGTTGTTAAACAACATTCTTTTAGGCGTTTTTCATAACTAAGATCCCTCAGTTTTTGTATCATTTTAGTCGCTCTCCTCTGTACTCTTTCTAGCATATATGTCCTTCTTGCGGTATGGCCTCCACGCTTGTATACAATATTCTAAATGAGGCCTAACTATTGTTTTGTACAGCGGTATTATTAGTTCTTTTTCTTTATATGCTATATTTCGCCTAATCAATCCAAGGATTTGATTTCCCTTTGAAGCTGCAATTCCACACTGCTCTGAAACCTTCATGTCAGCAGTAATTGTCAGCCCTAAGTCTTTTTCTTTTACAGTAGTACTTAGTACAGTTCCCCCCATTGTATATTCTACATATTCGTTCCCATGTCCTGTGTGAAGGCATTTACATTTCCAAAAATTGAACAACATTTGCCACTTTTCAGACCATTTGATCAACCTGTCTAGATCATCTTGTAAATGCTGTCTATCCCCATCACTTTTAATCCTTCTAAACACTTTTGTATCATCTGCAAATGTCAACACCTTGCTAGCTATATCATCGTCCAAATCGTTTATATATATTAAGAATAATATAGGTCCCAGTACTGATCCCTGTGGAACCCCACTCAAAACTGATTTCCAGTTTGAAGCCTCCCCATCAACAACTACCCGTTGTCTTCTGTCAATCAGCCATTTTTCTATCCAGTTAATTATACCATTTCCTATGCCATGGGCTTTTAGTTTAAGCAGTAATCTCTGATGTGGCACTTTGTCGAAAGCTTTTTGAAAATCTAAGTAGATGATATCTACTGGTGATCCATCATCTACCCACTTAGTGATATCTTCCAAAAAACATAACATATTTGTTAAGCATGACCTCGCTTTTAGAAACCCATGTTGAGATGGGTTTATCAAGTTATATTTAACAAGAAAATCCACCATGTGATCTTTAATTAGTCTTTCTAATAATTTACAAATCACCGATGTTAAACTAACTGGTCTATAATTATTTGACTTGTTTCTCGAACCTTTTTTAAATAACGGTATAATGTTTGCTTCTTTCCATTCTAAAGGAACCACTCCCTCTTCTAATGACAAGTTGAAAACTGTTGCAAGCGGTATGCTAATTTGTTCTACAATTTCCACTAGTAGTTTGGGTGGAATACCATCCACTCCAGGTGATTTATTTTCCTTCATAGCCCTAATTTTCTTAGCTACCATTTCTGGGGTTACAATTAACTGTCTTAAATAGTCTGATTCTGCCCCCTTGAACTTAGCCTCTGGTACTGGCAGTGAACTAGTGTCTTCTCTGGTAAACACTGAACTAAAATACTCATTTAGGTCTTCTGCCATTAAGAATTCTTCTGATATTATATTTCCAGCACTATCTTCTAGAGGACCGACCTTATCCTGAACTTTCTGTTTGCTTCGAACATACGCATAAAAACTCTTGCTGTCATGTTTTATATTACAAGCTAATTTATGTTCATAGCTTCTCTTTGAATTTCTAATTTCAGCTGTAGCTTGGTTTAGTGCTTTTTTATAAATGTTGTAGTCTTCGTCATTTCCAGTACGTCTATATGACTTCCACATCATTTGTTTATACTTAATTTTTCTAATGGCTTCTTTCAATAAGTATTTCTTTCTGGTCCGTTTCCCTTGTTTTTTGAAGGGAACAAATTTATCTACGATGCACTCTATGCGGCAAAACAGTGACAGTATGTAGGCGTAGCGGTGACCGTTTTCATGTTGTTTTTAGTTGCGGGCCTAAACTGCAAACGTTCCGGCCTACTTAAATACGCGAACTGTTTTAAATATCCATTATAATATTATAGATATACAAGCATTATGTCAACAATTACGCATATCAATCATACCATCATATTCTGCACATCACGTTGCACTTTTTTACTCCTCCAGGAGACACGCATAGGTAAAAATAGCAAATCAATATAACGGCTTTTTCAAAGTCGTTATACCGAGATAAAAAATCGTTATTACGACTTTTTATCTCGTAATAACGACTTTTAATCTCGTAATTACGACTTGTTTTATTTTTTACACAGGTCCTAAATACGCTCGTTTGTTTGAACTCTTATTGTGTAACGGCGCGAACGATAGTCTATATTCTCTCGCCGGCCGCGCTCTACGCCAGGTAGAGCGAGACGACGCGGTCGAGCGCCCCGGGCCGCTGTTGTTGTCGGAGCCGAGCGCGTGACTTGGCAACGGTCTTTTTGACGACACGTGGCATCATGCGCAGAACGCCGGCGACCTGCACCGCTGCCAGCGCCGCGCGCGTCGCCAACAGCCATCGACCCAGCCCGAGCGGTCAGTTGCGTCACAGCGACGGAGACGCACTTGCAGCTGAGAGCGAGCACCGAGTCCAAGCAACGGGCGACGCGCCAGCTCGAACTCGACGACCAAGCCGGATTTATCGACTAGGCGGGAATACGTTGCGCGCGAACATGGGTTGTCTGGGAGGAGGCGCCTCGGGGGACAAGGTACAGCAGCAGAAGAACAAGGAGATCGAGAGGCAAATCGACAAGGAACGCCAGAGGTACAAGGCGACCCATCGCCTGCTGCTTCTCGGTAGGTGCTCACTGCGTGATATCGGTTCACGCCGCTGTCGCCGGTCCTATTTCACGTTGCCAGATTACGCCGTCAACATCGTCAATATGTTATATGTGTATTAATAATCAGGATTGCATCCCCGCTAGTCTTATCAACTATCTTCCGCTTGTTTGTTGGCGTATAAATATCAACGCACTCGCATTGTCTTATGATGTACACTCTAAAGAGTGCTTTAACGTACAGGCCCGTAGCGTACTTGATTTTTGGGATGTTCTTCGGCGTGGAATTACACATTTTCAACAAACATCCATCATATTTCAGCCAGAGCCTCGAATGTGGTAGTAACTGCTGTTGGAGACTTTTCACGGTCGAGGAGGGTAGTGTTGGACATCGTTAACAAAATTATACATCACGATTTAAAATCAAGCACAACTAGTTATCTCCAAGCGGAACTACTTCCTCCAAGCGAAACTCTTTTGCAGGGGTGCGTACGCACCCATCGCTCTCCCCAGCCTACGAGCCTGCGTAGGGTGTGTCAAACGACGGTTGGACGCCACCAGTTTGACTGCAATCAATATATCCTGGTGCCAAGGCAAACACTAAACCACTGCACCACCGCCCCGTGCAGCTTTGCTTCCTCCTCGCAACTTCCCGTCTCTTGTTACTTTCTATTCCAATTGTTACTTTCTATTCCAAGTTCTTCTACCATAGATCATATTCGTACAATTAGCCGTTTGAGCAACCTGTTCAATTGTTCCTGTAAGTAGGTTTCGACCCCTATTGCGCACTCATTCCCCACCCTGTTTCCTTTCATTTGCAACGTGCCCGCGTTTTGTTAGAGTGATGTTTACTAATGTGTTACCCGTCGCTACAAACACAGCCCACACACTCCAGTGCTGTGACAACGACGGGGAACAGTAGCATTTATTACTGACAAAACATCTGCTCTCAATGTGTCTCTTTTTGACAAGCATTCAAAGTGCCGTGCCAATTTTACGAGGTTCCGAAACACTTTAGCGGGGTTCGTGCGTGCTACTGTTATGAGCAGATTTGGGTCTGATTAGGACATTCGTACGAACCCCGTTGCATCTAGCATCCGTCGCCGTCTATGCACGTGCTCGTTAAATCAAGAAAGGTTAACATTTCCATTCAACGTGTGCGTGCGTGCGTGCGTGCGCACGTGTGTGTATGTCTGTGTGTGTGTGTGTGTGCGTGTGTGTGCTTGCGTGCCTGCGTGTGTGTATGTTATTATAATTATGTATATGTTGCGTTGGACAAATTAAGTATCATTATTATTATTATTATGTTTAACTGAACATAAAACATCACAGCTATTCAGCTGAACATAACATATATAATAACTGCACATATTTAAATGAACATAACTTTGCATAGTTTTTTTGACTGAACCCACTCGTGAAATGTTAAAATCAGAAGGTGGTAAAATATTGACGTAAATATGTCACGAGGCCGTTTACGGACATGCGCGGTTTGAGTTTTCAGATATCTCCCACAACCATTAGCAGTCTCTATTATCTCTACCTAACCAAATGTTAGTCAAGACTGACGAAGTAATAATTTTGCACGATTTGTATAAATCGGCGATGGCGCGTGCGCAGAAAAAACAGGGAGTAACTTCCGCGGATAAAGTCATCGCCTACCAATGAACGTATCTTCGGTGACACTGGGGGTCTTAATTGTGTTCGACGCTGCGTGCGTGTGCGCGTGTGCGTGTGTGTGCGTGTGTACTGTATGTGTGTACCTGTTTACGTGTTGTTTACGTGTTTACGTTGGAGCCGGGACGTGCCAGGGCAGAAAGAGCATGGGTGCCCAAGTTTGAACATGGAATAAGTCTCTTTTCGTCCTAGTTAGTCCGGTGAGTAGAACAGCGGACTCTAAATCGAGAACAATCAGGTTCTAATCATTTGTTGCCGTTTCCAAGCGTGGCCAATTTTATTCACTCCACTTTGCTTCAGTTTTCATCAATTGAAGCAACCTGGCCGAGCGCCTTATTGCAATAGATAGTGGTGGATAGTTACGTACGAATAATCTTCATGCAAACTCTGCATCGTAGCTGAATGCGTTCAATAAAAGTCGCGATGGTGTTTAAATGAACAGGTATGCCTGGGGATGAAGTGTACATCGCTCAATCCTAACGGTTGGATACCTCGCTAAATAAGAACTTACCTCTATCTTTCGGTAGTCAGGACAAAGGCAAATGTGGAAGACAACGTCTGACATGAGTTACGTTGTTGTTATTGTACAACAATAAATAATGCAAAAACAATCGCTTACATCACCCGCGCTTTTGAAAACCCTGGGAAAATCAGGCCAGTTCCCGTTTTTGGACGTCACGTCAACTGTGATTGACGTTGTGCCTCTTCCCGAGGACATTAAGCAAGGGTCGGGGGAGCCTTTTTGTGACAGCTCGACGTGATTTGTTACAAGAACACGCCAAACCGAACGAAAGAAATGTAAACAGTGCAGGAACATCGGCCGTGCGCCAATGACGCGTTTTACGCTGCACCTGTCTTCGTAGGTACACAGGTGCGTGTCTTGGAGCCGGTGAGTCAAGTTGGCCTACTGTGTCACATCTGATGTGGCTGCCATTGTGCACCCCCTGCAACGCACGATCGATATCCGACGCGCCAAGACGCGCAGCGCACAATACCTAATAACCAACGGCTTTTCTTAAGGAAAAATATAAATGTAATCAAATAAACACAGCAAGCGCTGCTTTACGGTATAAAATGCAACCCCGCCTCTAATTTAGGACTCGCTGCACGCACTCGCGTTGAAGACGATTCTTATATTGCGGCACCGTAAAAAGGAGCCGCGCACGCAAATAGGCCCCCAGCTGTATGGCCTAGCACCTGTGAGCTCGCGCGTGCATAGGCGCGAACGTGCGTGCATGCGTATGTGCGTGTGTGTGCGTGTGTGTGTGTGCATGCGTAATTGTTGTAATTGCACTAAGGTGTTCTTTCTCCATATTTTGTCGTGATTTTACAAGACCAAAAAGGACTACTGACATATTTGTATACCTGTTCATCAGGACTTCTGTGACATAGCGTAGGTCTACGTAGCCTCGATTACGCAGACTCCACAATGAGGCGACATTGTTAGTCGCCCCTACAAGAGCCAGACGACATGTTCTGCTCTCATTGTGACGTGCGGATTGGTTACCCTGAATCAAGTAACCAATTAAATTTATTCTCTTGCTAAGTCATCAAATAAAAGCATTTTTCAGATTATGCGGCGCAATTGAACCGACTCGTACCTCCGAATACATCGGCACAAGTCACATAAAATAGAACTGGATTGCTAATGATAACGTTTAAGTATAATGTGCAATTCAAGCATCCCATGATAAATCAACTTTTCCTAATTTTGGGGTATCGTTTATTTTCGGTAAAACTATTAGAAACTTTACTGCGTTATCTAAGACACGTAGACCTCTATGATATCGCATTAAATGTAATATTATTATGTTAATTGTAGGCTTACAAGTAAGTGCATGATTAATCGCTGATATGAAGTTATGTCATCTGACAGTAACAGTCATACAGGTATCTGTCGCCAGACTTTTCCTCGGCGAAGTCATGCAACCGGGTGAGAGTCGGTTAAGCGAGACAAACGTCTAAATTTCGTGGACTTTTAGGTCCTATCATTGCTTGGCATACTTATTTTTAGACGTTGAGACGGCCCCCTTCTTCTCCCCCTGCAAGTACATGATAGCACCCAACCTGCTAATATGCCTGATCTATGCACTCGTTTCCCATAAAAATGTCTCTTTCAAATTTCAAACATTGTCATTTTCCAGGTACTATAGTATTGTTATTAAACACAACAGGGAAGTTAACTGTGCTCTGCCCCATTAATGATTATATCGTCCCGCGTAAGAATGAAACCGGTTAATCTCCCAGGTGAGACGATACATATTTAATTAAACGTGTTATTCGCGAACATATCGCAAGACCGCGGTGTTGCCGCCACACCTGCCTGGATCTGGTTGCACCTCGGAACGGCAACAACAGACGTTGGAGTGCTTGTTCGTTGCCTGCGCGCTGCCGTTCACGTCTCGCCGTCTTTCTTGTCGATGATTTACAACGTCTATCCGTGTTATCTTTGGCGTAGACGGTTATCGTGTTTTTTGTTGATTTGATGAACGACTCTGTGAAAACAGCTTCCGTTCTGGTATCTTGCAGTCTGCGAGGTGCATAAAAGTATGTACACTGCGCGCTGTTTAAACGTATGAAAGACAGGTGCTAATTATATGATTGGCGAATGGACAATAATATATGTTCTTTCCATGTACACTGTATATATCCGCTTGACATCAGAGAACACGTGTATTTAGTACTATTTACATTGGAAGTTGAAAATAATGGAGAATCGATATAGGATTTATATTTACTGCATGTCAATGCAGACATGTTGTCTATACGCTGCCTTTAATGCCTTTAATAACGCATGGAGACTCAAAAACACGCCGTTCCCATTCATTTCGTGTCGTACACCTGTCTAATGCGCTCTCTTTACAATAACATGTTGCGTCGTTTTTCTGCCGTGACCACAATGTATAGCTCTGAAATACGCATATTAATGTACTAGCATTTCTCCTCTTTTTAAATACATTTTACGCATGATAAATGCGAGAATTGCACGAGACACACCGAGCCTTGTGGTAAAAACAGATTGGAAACTTGTTAATGCATTTTCAAAAAAACATAAACAGTTGATGCTTTTGCTTTAAATATTGCGCAGTGGACAAACCACAGACCGACACGCCATATTGTATAGATGTCCCGTAAGCGACAGGGGTCTTGGATTTTGCGAGTAATGAACGGGTAGTGTCATATCGTAATATTACTAGTTTACATCCATCAATTGAACAGCAAACCGAGGGAGCAATTATCACCATTATAGTGTCTTGATCTGAATGCGTCCTTGAACTATGTCATTTCTGCTGTTGCAATTTGGACACTTCATGCAGCTGTTAACATTTTCCGGATACCGTTGTGTTTGTGAATACATTGCCAATTAGTAGGTCAGAGGTCACTGGTCACGGGACGCGAATGAACATGAAAGAGGCATGCGCACCTCGGCACCTGGAAGGAGAATCGCTTACAGTGCTTTCACGTTCGCATATTAAGATATAGATTACTATGAAATTTTAAGGCAAAAGCCGGATTTATACTAAACAAAATGTGGCATGTATATTATATTAACAAAAGGAAAACGTTCCTTTTGTCAAAGTGTTCCTTAATCCGACGTTCCATATTTCCGTGCTTACGTACGTACGTACGTACGTGCGTGCGTGCGTGCGTGCGTGTGTGTGTGTATGCACGTGCACACACAGGCGAAAACAGATGACACGGATAACCAGTAAACACAGACAACTGGACCCGAGTTTTATCTGAAGCAAGCACTTCATGTAGACGTTAGTTCTCACTGACTAGGGCGAACAAAGAGATAACGTGAAGATCAGCTGTCCATAAAGTAGTTAACGCAAAGGAGACTATTGACATTCATTCGAGTATGTTCAGCTTTTCCATTTCTGATATGACTGTTTAGTAACGATTTACCTGTTAAATAAAAGTGTACATGTTTGAACTCATTAACTGTGAAACTGTCACGATGCCTGTGTGCCTACTGCACGCTTATTTAATCAAGTAACGGCAATATTTGTGCAAAAAAGTCGTACACGGGAAATGTGCTTATCTTTTGAGAATAACGTCACTGCGATAGTCTTTAATAATGGTGCCGGGAAATATTGTTAGAAAGACAGTCAATCTACCGCTGTGCTGACAGTGTGAGTACAGCTAGGTTACAGATCTTTCACGTTCCGGTGTAGCTGGTACATGTAGGTATCCCGTAACTTGTGCACTATTTTTACCACAAAGAGGGGCCAACGTGTCCATTTGTGTCTCCGTCTCTTCAATCCGTCTCTTCATGTCTCCGTGTCTCAGTGTCTTCGGGTCTTCGTCTCTCCCTGCTTCCATCACTCTCTCGCCCCCATCCGCTTTCTCTCTATCTCTCCCTCCCTCCCCCTCCCTCCCTCCCTCCCTCCTTCCCCCCTCCTTCCCTCCCTCCCTTCCTCCCTCACTCCCTTCCTCCCTCCCCTCCCCTCTCCGTCCCTCCCTCCATCCATCCCACCATCCATCCATCCATCCATCCATCCATCCATCCATCCATCTATCTATCTATCTATCTATCTATCTATATATTTATATATCTTTTTTGTTGTCCTTCTTTCTCTCCGTGTCTCTCCGTCTCCCCGTCTCCCCGTCTCCCCGTCTCCGCGTCTCCCCGTGTCTCCTCGTCTCCCCGTCTCCCCGTCTCCCCGTCTCTCCGTGTCTCCCCGTCTCCCCGTCTCCCCGTCTCCCCGTCTCCCCGCCTGACCGTCTCACATCTCTGCGAAGACGAACACATGGATTTACTCGCAAGAAGCTCCAGCGGAAGCTGAGGGATTTTCCGACACGTTGGATGAAAGACCGTCGCATATATCACAAACGTATTTTCGTTGTGACGGATAGCTCACGAAGATGTAGAAATTATCTTCTGCACTAATGAACATCTCCTGATGAAAACAATCAACGGAACGTCAAATAATTTCGCAGAAGCGGCAATATCAGTATGTTGAGAAAGCTGTCTAATAATGTGTAGGTCACTATAACTTTACTTCGTGTTCTGTAGTTCTTCTATAAATATTTAAAGCAAGACAAATACTTATATCGATGTTTTCATAAGCACTCAATATCAACTTTATTTTTGATCTCCTCTTAACGTCCTGATCTCAAGGGTTGTTAAACCACATTCTTTCCGGGGTTTCTCAAAAACTAAAGTAGACCATGTCTCAGTTCTGAATTAGTTGTAGTTTCTCTCCACTGTATCCTTTCTGTGAGTGAGTATATGTTCTTTTTGCGGTATGGGCTCCAAGCTTGCAGTTCTTTACGTTTCTGCGGTGCCTCGAGGACTGTCTTTGGCGTGTCATCTACCAACCGATCTGACGTTTACTTCTCTCCTACGACGCATTACCTTAATCGGCAAGATTTACCGGTCGGCTGCGTCCGCGTGAATCGAAAATTTAAATCTCTCATTGTCCTTTGCGACTGCGACCTCTCGTGGTTCCGTAACGGATTATGGATATTGAACACGGATCACCACGTGTTAAATGTTTAGCGTGTCGCAGCCTGCAATCTCACCTAGTATGAAGTTGCAAAACTATTATGTTCTGGTCGGTGAATGAATGGGCATTAAGCATAAGCTCACAGCGACATTTGACTGCCGCTAGTGAATAGAATTATATTCACGTGAGGTTCGTCTTGCCAAACCCAGCACGTCTCGCTTCGACTCTACAAGCATTGTACGAGCGAACTTATCGTACTAAAAGAAACCCGATTAACGTTTCAGACGCGACATGATTCTAAATTAGGAGTAATCCTAGCCCGTTTGGAGACGAAAATTAGGCATGTTTTCGCGATGTTTGTTGGATGTGTCGGACTTATTTTGGTCAAGGGCGTCGGATTTGTCTGACGTCATATTAAGAACACGTTTCATTACTTTGCCGCGTCATCACACATACATTTCCAACGTAATATAAAAAAGAACCATGCATACGATAGGCTTATTAAAGGTGCCTACTTAAATAAGTTTTTTCTTCGCATCATTCTAAAATAATTGTGCATAGTCGGCCTTGCAATTTGCTCTGGCAAATTACCAGATATAATGATCAAAATCGGTTATTTCGACCATTGTAAAAAATATGTCTATAAATCGGCCGCAGATAGTATTTAAAGTATTCACTCGTTACATATTTGGATATCAAAGAACCGCATTCGTTATGGGCTAAACCAGTTCAGGACACAGCTCTAAAGTAACTGTTTTGAAGGTGGTCATCCATGACATCAGTCCAACGGTATGCTGTGTCGTCGATGAAGTTCCTCTACTTTCGAGTAAATTAAATTTATGTTAGACTTCTAAAAAACTTGTTATGCCATGTACAGCAATATAATCAGCTATTATTAATGCAAGTTATTCATCCGTCGATTGAGTTCCTGTACTTACAAGTGACGAAAGTGTTATACTTCTAAAATACATTTTATGAAATCTGCTTCAATGCAATCTGCTGTTGTTAACGCAGGTTTCTTGAACTCATTTAGATGCATAGTACCTGTGGGAGTTTGGTTTGGACCCATTAAAGTTAGATCAGAACCAATCAAAATAAGCCAGAGGAACGTATAAGGATTCGACACACAAAGGTAAGTTCTTATAAAGCGCAGTGTCCAGTCCTTAGGACTGCTCAAAGCGCTTTACACTTTACACCCTGGCAGACATGTTCAATCGATCACCATCTCGATTTATCTAGGAAGCATCCAGCCACGCTGCAATTAATGTGCGAAGACTACTCGTACAAAAATATCCACAACTGTCTATAGCCAGGTACTCATTCATACAGCTGAGTGAACTGGAGCAACGTAGAATGAACGAACTTGCCCGAAGTTCGACACCGCCGCACATGATTCGAACACGGATTCTCTCGATTGAGAGTCCGAAGCTCTAGCCGCTGCACCACGGCGCTACACGACTTTCTGCTCCGGGCTATCGCCTACGCACGGATGCAACGATGCGAACACTTCTGGTAATGACAGGAGCGTTCGTTCGAGAACAGAACCTGTGACTTTCACGACCGACCGCGCTCATATAATCGCATTTACAGCTGGTTAGCCACACGTGCACGTACGTGTTCGCGATTGCGATGCGCACGTCTCCCGCTTGGCCAGCGATGACTTTCGTTAGCACCATGCATGCTGAAACTGTGAATTGGCACGCTCCGTAGAAGACGCTAGAGTAGGTTTAAACGCACTGTACTCGTGCTCATACACGTTTAACGTTCGTGTATTTTACAACATGCCATTAACCACTTACACGTGTGGGTATACAATGGTCAATGTGGTGGCCGTCGATGCCTGGACATCATTATACTTCCATGTCCTCAGCAATCGTCATCGTTGTTCAACAAGCAAATGAGCAACACATGTCACACCATAGGCCTTTGTGGATCTCATAAAGGTTTCTGACTACCTAGATACGGAGCTCTCTTAACTGGTTGTCCTCGAGAAAGTTGGATGTCTGCCAATCCTCACCCAAGCTTTCTTTTACAATATGCAAGCTACCGTGCAGGTCAAAGGACTGATATTCGAACAGTTCCGCGTCGAAAACAATTGAAGCAGTTTTTGATGTTTTATGGTCCAGACTGTTTGTAGAATATACTTTTCGTTACTGTACAGAGAAGCTATATGCAAATGCTAACCCTCTAGTGGGTCTGAGAACAACGTTTGGCTTCAACATGTAATCTATGAAGGTTGAAGTCTATGAGTGAAACAAGAACGCGCTACAGCACCCAATCTTGAGGGACATCTGCAGTCGATCATAAGCGGTCTGTTCAACATTTGCACAGTTGCTGCCCTAAAATGTCACACTGAGGAATGAGGCTCAAGAAGCCCAAATCATCCTTAATGATGAAAGATATGTACTATAATTATATACTAAAATTGCGACAGTATTTGCAATCCAAAGATAAATAAAAAAGAGTTGCAATAAGTTAGTCGTCACGCAGGCTGAATGAACCAGTGTGGATTCCGAAACACGTGTAGAGCAGACAAGTTCGTGTTGATAACCGGTACCGTGGCAGTGAACAACTCAAGTGCATTGAACGACTCATTCAGAAGATTGTCCAATGTAGGAATCGGGTGAATCGAACCAAACTGACCCTGTGTTAGGACTACATTGGCTTACGTGGTGCATCCACCCAGATACGGTAACAGGCCCCTGTAAGGAAACAGCGACGACACTGCCTGCTCGGCGTCACGCTCATGCCCGATCGGGAAGCAACTCCTGTTGCTGGGAATAAGAACCAGTCGGTTACAGACGTAGAGACAGAGACAACCACTCCGTGAGTCAACGACAGGTTACATATTTAGCCCGGTATCCGGCATTTATTTCCCCGGCATAGAAGGGACCAACGGCTTTTAATAACTCTTCCAGAAGACACAGACACAGTCAACGCGGGGTGAATGAAATTGCCAGAGTTTCAAAACGACAGGTGGTGGAATCGAATCCCAGTCCCCTCGATCGACATTCCTGTGTTAGACCACCGCGCTGTGTGGTCAAAGACTACACTGAGAACGTTCATGCGATACAGGCAGCTGCACTTGAAACGAAGTTGTGCAGATTGCACGAAGGATGACATAATTCTGTAGGCCCTACAGTGGACACACGTTGGAACAAGTTGGAGCGCAGTGGCGCAGTAGATAGAGCACCGGACTCTTAATCGGGATAACCCGGGTTCGAATCCAGTGCTGCCGTGTCGCACCTTGGGCAAGTTCGTTCACTCTGCGCTGCTTCAGTTTACTCAGTTGTATGAAAGAGTACCTGGCTATAGACAATAGTGAATGTTGTGTACGAATAGCCTTCGCGCATTAATTAGAGCGTGGCTGGATGCTTCCAGGAGAAGGTTGCTTCCCAGAGAAATCGAAGTGGTGTTAGATTGAACAGATCTGCCAACGAGTAAAGTGTAAAGCGCTTTGAGCAATCGTAAGGACTGTATACTGCGCAATATAAGAACTTACCTTTACCTTTTACAAGGTTATCGTCCGTGCTCGTAAAAAAGGACATTTCAAACGGAAAAGAGTGATCACTAATTATAATATTATTTGTGCAGTTTGTAGATTGGACATCAACCACGGCAAACTTCACGCACACGCACCCGCACACGCACATGCACACGCACACACACACACACATACCACCACCACCACACGCACAAACCTATGCAGTGTATTACGCACACGCATACACACGCACCTGCGCACGCACGTACACACACACAAACACACACACACAATATGAAGAAGACGAAGTAGACGAAGAAAAAGAAGAAGACGAACAACAACAAGAAGAAATAAAATGAAGAATAATAAGCAGTAGAAGAAGAAAATAATGCATACTAATGAATAGACGACGACAACGACGATAACAAGACGACGAAAAGAGGAACACTTGCAATGTGTCACATAACTAGAAATCGTCCATACGGAGGCACAGATCTGGGCAACGAAGGAAGTAATGCCGCACTGTGTAGGTGCGATAAGAGTGCGCCTGCCGTTTGCTCCAGGCGTGTCCGTCGACCGACCATTGTCTTCAAATTGACGCAGACGGAGAACGTTCGCCGTGTCATGTCTCCTGTTGTCTGTGTATCGATCGTTAGATTTAACATTTATTTCCAAGTAACTGTCGGTTGCCGAATCATCGAGTTTATAACGTCGCTCGTTACACTGTACCGCCACCGAATGGACAACGCCACGTTCACTGTTCAAACTGGATTCTGCGAGTGACATAGCAACAGCGTGTGTTAGAACTGGTGTTAACATTGGAGACGGTTGGTTGTAGCTAACAGTAGAGACAGAGCTGGTGCGAGTATACGAATAAGTAATAACATCAGAACACAATGTATATCTCGTGTATGACGACGACCTGGTTGTAGTCCATCTATCGTGGCATCGATGAGCTGTTATCGGGTTACGGAACCTAGTTTGAACCACGATATAAAATAGGAATTCCAATGATATGTGACCGTAAGAAAAATGCATTAGTGATACGTAAATGAAAGTATGAGAGG
This sequence comes from Paraescarpia echinospica, assembly GCA_020002185.1. Taxonomy (NCBI): domain Eukaryota; kingdom Metazoa; phylum Annelida; class Polychaeta; order Sabellida; family Siboglinidae; genus Paraescarpia; species Paraescarpia echinospica. The sequence continues at coordinate 26,459,145 of CM034537.1, read as the reverse complement.
AATACAATTAAGCTAAACAGTGAGGGCACTGGCGAATCAATAGTGGCAAATTTCATATTATATGGTATCAGATGTAACACGTTAAACAACATAGTTTCTTCTTCATTTATTGATATTTATTAATATAACGTATTTTAATACTATAATAAATATGCTGCGCCCACGAAACGTTCAAGTGCATACATCACATTCAAATGATAACAGCCGCTACTGGCAGTATCGCTGATGCAGGCGAACCTATTCACACATTCATGGAACTGCTTTTTGAAGTTAGCTGATTCCCACAATCAAGACCTCAAGTGGGACGAAGTACAACCGATTCAGCGAACTTCCTGTTCACATTGTTACCACCCCTGGCTTGAGAGGGTTATTTCGGGCAACGGACCAGACAATATCGTGGACGCGGTAGCATAGCGTTTAGAGCTTCCGATTCTCAAGTGAACAGATCCCGGGTGCGAATCCTCTTGTCGCCGTAGCGAACCTTGGGCGAGTTTTTTCACTCCACGCTACTTCAGTACATATATGGTGTATGAATAAGTACCTGGCTAAAGACATTGGTCGATATTATTATTGTTATATGTAATAATAATATTTTGGTGGATATTATTATTATATATAATAATAATATCCACTAGTGTCTACAGCTAAGTACTCAATCACACAGCTAAGTGAACATTAGGTACAATAGCTGTATTGTGAAAGTTCACTTAATCAGTTGCACTAGGTCCCACGTGCTGTCATGGTCGGCCGACACACAAGCAATGCACTAGGTCCCACGTGCTGTCATGGTCGGCCGACACACAAGCAATGCACTTGGTCCCACGTGCTGTCATGGTCGGCCGACACACAAGCAATGCACTTGGTCCCACTTGCTGTCGTGGTCGGCCGACACACAAGCAATGCACTTGGTCCCACTTGCTGTCGTGGTCGGCCGACACACAAGCAATGCACTTGGTCCCACTTGCTGTCGTGGTCGGCCGACACACAAGCAATGCACTTGGCTTGGTCCTACGTGCTGTCATGGTCGGCCGACACACAAGCAATGCACTTGGTCCCACTTGCTGTCGTGGTCGGCCGACACACAAGCAATGCACTTGGTCCCACTTGCTGTCGTGGTCGGCCGACACACAAGCAATGCACTTGGCTTGGTCCTACGTGCTGTCATGGTCGGCCGACACACAAGCAATGCACTTGGTCCCACTTGCGTTCGTGGTCGGCCGACACACAAGCAATGCACTTGGTCCCACGTGCTGTCATGGTCGGCCGACACACAAGCAATGCACTTGGTCCCACTTGCTGTCGTGGTCGGCCGACACACGAGCAATGCACTTGGTCCCACTTGCGTTCGTGGTCGGCCGACACACAAGCAATGCACTTGGTCCCACTTGCTGTCATGGTCGGCCGACACACAAGCAATGCACTTGGTCCCACGTGCTGTCATGGTCGGCCGACACACAAGCAATGCACTTGGTCCCACTTGCGTTCGTGGTCGGCCGACACACAAGCAATGCACTTGGTCCTACTTGCTGTCGTGGTCGGCCGACACACAAGCAATGCACTTGGCTTGGTCTCACTTGCTATCATGGTCGGCCGACACACAAGCAATGCACTTGGTCCCACTTGCGTTCGTGGTCGGCCAACACACAAGCAATGCACTTGGTCCCACTTGCTGTCGTGGTCGGCCGACACACAAGCAATGCACTTGGCTTGGTCCCACGTGCTGTCATGGTCGGCCGACACACAAGCAATGCACTTGGTCCCACTTGCGTTCGTGGTCGGCCGACACACAAGCAATGCACTTGGTCCCACTTGCTGTCGTGGTCGGCCGACACACAAGCAATGCACTTGGTCCCACTTGCTGTCATGGTCGGCCGACACACAAGCAATGCACTTGGTCCCACTTGCGTTCGTGGTCGGCCAACACACAAGCAATGCACTTGGTCCCACTTGCTGTCGTGGTCGGCCGACACACAAGCAATGCACTTGGTCCCATCTTCAGTACGTCGCGGTCGGCCGACATGCCGCTAATGCACTTGGTTTTGGTCCACTCTTGGCTATCATGGTCGGCTTCAATACTGCCAAGCAAGCAATGCACTTCTGGTCCCACTTCTTATGTTCGTGGTCACAACACAATGCTGCACTTGGTCCCACTTTGCTGTCGTGGTTTGGCCGACACACAAGCAATGCACTTCTGGCTTTATCCCAATTTGCTGTCGTGGTCGGCCTACACACAAGCAATGCACTTGGTCCCACTTGCTGTCGTGGTCGGCCGACACACAAGCAATGCGACACACAAGCAATGCACTTGGCTTGGTCTCACTTGCTATCATGGTCGGCCGACACACAAGCAATGCACTTGGTCCCACTTGCGTTCGTGGTCGGCCAACACACAAGCAATGCACTTGGTCCCACTTGCTGTCGTGGTCGGCCGACACACAAGCAATGCACTTGGCTTTGTCCCACTTGCTGTCGTGGTCGGCCTACACACAAGCAATGCACTAGGTCCCACGTGCTGTCATGGTCGGCCGACACACAAGCAATGCACTTGGTCCCACTTGCTGTCGTGGTCGGCCGACACACGAGCAATGCACTTGGTCCCACTTGCGTTCGTGGTCGGCCGACACACAAGCAATGCACTTGGTCCCACTTGCTGTCATGGTCGGCCGACACACAAGCAATGCACTTGGTCCCACGTGCTGTCATGGTCGGCCGACACACAAGCAATGCACTTGGTCCCACTTGCGTTCGTGGTCGGCCGACACACAAGCAATGCACTTGGTCCTACTTGCTGTCATGGTCGGCCGACACACAAGCAATGCACTTGGTCCCACGTGCTGTCATGGTCGGCCGACACACAAGCAATGCACTTGGTCCCACTTGCGTTCGTGGTCGGCCAACACACAAGCAATGCACTTGGTCCCACTTGCTGTCGTGGTCGGCCGACACACAAGCAATGCACTTGGCTTTGTCCCACTTGCTGTCGTGGTCGGCCGACACACAAGCAATGCACTTGGTTTGGTCTCACTTGCTATCATGGTCGGCCGACACACAAGCAATGCACTTGGTCCCACTTGCGTTCGTGGTCGGCCAACACACAAGCAATGCACTTGGTCCCACTTGCTGTCGTGGTCGGCCGACACACAAGCAATGCACTTGGCTTTGTCCCACTTGCTGTCGTGGTCGGCCTACACACAAGCAATGCACTAGGTCCCACGTGCTGTCATGGTCGGCCGACACACAAGCAATGCACTTGGTCCCACTTGCTGTCGTGGTCGGCCGACACACGAGCAATGCACTTGGTCCCACTTGCGTTCGTGGTCGGCCGACACACAAGCAATGCACTTGGTCCCACTTGCTGTCATGGTCGGCCGACACACAAGCAATGCACTTGGTCCCACGTGCTGTCATGGGCGGCCGACACACAAGCAATGCACTTGGTCCCACTTGCGTTCGTGGTCGGCCGACACACAAGCAATGCACTTGGTCCTACTTGCTGTCATGGTCGGCCGACACACAAGCAATGCACTTGGTCCCACGTGCTGTCATGGTCGGCCGACACACAAGCAATGCACTTGGTCCCACTTGCGTTCGTGGTCGGCCGACACACAAGCAATGCACTTGGTCCTACTTGCTGTCGTGGTCGGCCGACACACAAGCAATGCACTTGGCTTGGTCTCACTTGCTATCATGGTCGGCCGACACACAAGCAATGCACTTGGTCCCACTTGCGTTCGTGGTCGGCCAACACACAAGCAATGCACTTGGTCCCACTTGCTGTCGTGGTCGGCCGACACACAAGCAATGCACTTGGCTTTGTCCCACTTGCTGTCGTGGTCGGCCTACACACAAGCAATGCACTAGGTCCCACGTGCTGTCATGGTCGGCCGACACACAAGCAATGCACTTGGTCCCACTTGCGTTCGTGGTCGGCCGACACACAAGCAATGCACTTGGATTGGTCCCACTTGCTGTCGTGGTCGGCCGACACACAAGCAATGCACTAGGTCCCACTTGCGTTCGTGGTCGGCCGACACACAAGCAATGCACTTGGTCTCACTTGCTGTCATGGTCGGCCGACACACAAGCAATGCACTTGGCTTGGTCCCACTTGCTGTCGTGGTCGGCCTACACACAAGCAATGCACTTGGGCTCACTTGCTGTCGTGGTCGGCCTACACACAAGCAATGCATTTGGTCTCACTTGCTGTCGTGGTCGACCGACACACAAACAATGCACTTGGTCTCACTTGCTGTCGTGGTCGACCGACACATAAGGAATGCACTTGGTCCCACTTGCTGTCATGGATGGCCGACACACAAGCAATACACTTCCTGGCTGCAGACGATGTGAAAGTGTGACTGCAAACCTCACAGATTCCGGGAATCAGGTCCAACTTCAAACAACCATTCCAGGAAATTCCTGGCATTATGTCACCCCCTGCGTACAGTTAGGATCCCGTATGGAAGCCAGTATTCTGGATTGCAGTGACATCATTGATTACGACAGCAGCGCGGACAAAGTACAATCTATGATTCAATTATATAGGTCAATACGCAGGTAACAACGTTAGATCTTCATCAAAAATGGATGCTGAACGTTTCCATCGTGTGTTTCTACAATTGTTCTAAGTCGCGTAAATACACATGACGTTGCGAAAAATCTTCGAAGTGTCAAATAGTGGCTTCATATCAGCTGAACAGCCCATCTCCGTAGTTATGCACCCCACCCCCACTTCGGTGCAAAGTTTCGTTCGGATCAGCCAAGAAATACAACCGTGTAATCGTATATAAGCCCAGGTTACAAACTGGCAGACTCACATTTAGGGGCCTGAAGAATAGATACACTATAACATTATCTCTGTAGTCGTCTTCTTGGACCTATATGGACCTACCTAATGTAAACGTGAAGAGAGAGAGAGAGAGAGAGAGTGTGTGTGTGTGTGTGTGCGAGCGTGCGTGTGTGCGTGCGTCTTAATACTGTATAACTGAGTCTGAAATGAAGAACAGATTGATTGATTGATTGAAATCAATAATTTATTGAATAAGATACAGGAAGGATTTCTTTTAACTGTGGCGTGGAATGCAAACGCACATTCGTCGTAGCTTATATATACTCCGGTCTAGGTTCATATAACCCTACTCCAAATGTTATTCACGTGTCGGGAAATGATATCCATCGTTGACAGCCAGTGGTCATTAATAATGGAAAAACACTTTTCTGGCCAATGTGTAGGTAGCTTTGTAGAGAGTGCGCGACTTCAATAATTACAAGTGCGCGACTTTTTTTTAAACTATAGTATAGTAATAAAAACCGCTTGTCATTTTATCGGAACAAGCGGAATTGTTATCTGTGTTGAATTCATACTGTGGACTGTGTCTTCTATGTCCGTTTATAATTATAGGCCCTTGACAACAATTCATCACTGAATAGTCTTATTCCAGGTCATTCTCCTCCTTTTTGAACTCAGTTACTTTTATTTCATCGCTTGACCTTATTTATGTAACAGTGCGGTTCACATTTACAAAACAAGTAGGCCTACCGGTAATTCCAATGTAGGCCTAGTGTAATTATAAAGTGGATCATTTTTTATTTACACGCCATCGACAAATGACAGGTTACCCTGTTCGAAGGCGCTGAGACAAAAAGAGTAAAAAGTCGAGATTTTATAAACATAAAAAATAGGACAAAAAATCGAAGATAAACAAAAACGTGGCACCAAATGTCCAATCAAATTATCATTAAGAAACTGATACAAAAACACTAAAAACAGCATTATAAATTTAAGATCACAAAAAACATAGCTTAGAATAAATAAATAAATAATCATTAAAAATTCCAATCGAGCGACAACATTAAACGACAGTGAAAGTTCAGGAGTAGAAGGCTCGTTTGAACAGCTGAGTCTTTTGAAGTGGTGTAAAGAGTCACATCTGCGCATATCGTGGGGAAGATTGTTCCACAAGCGAGGAGCAGCGATGGAGATGGCACGATCACTTACGTGGGTCGGGGGCGAACTATGCGACTGCACGCAAGGGCCAAGGCAGATGCAGTCTTTTGCGCGCAGTGAAAAAAATGCTTTCGGGGGGAGGTGAGACAACGGAAAGTGTTTGCACGCGCCCCAATCTCGACCCCCTTCCAGATCCCGCGCGCGTGGTGGAGTCGAAATTCGGCAAGAAAAGGGGGCAAAGATGTAACCGCCTATATATGGTAATGCTATATTTCAACATAGGCTACGCACGCTGTTATACATTAGCCGATCGAACGATCACAGACTCCCGCCTGTCACCGCTGCAGTTTAGCTAGGAAAACTAGTGGGTAAAAAAGTCGGTTTCCCTTCGGAGATCCTAGATACCGACTGCGTGATATTTTACAGCGGCCATTTGCATAATAATCTGTATTTGTGGACAAGGAGCAATGCTAACAAAGACATGGCGATATATTATCACGTACATGGCCTAGGTCTACCAATAGTGTCCCCACTGCTAGGCTATATACCAAGAGCGAGTCTTGTCACCGATCAAATAAATATGGAAGATCCTCCCTTTCAGTTGTGGTCCCTACAACCAGTATAAGTGTAATCTGTTTTTCTCTGCGCACGTGGGATCTTTCCACTTAGGTTGCCCCCACGGTCCCAACCCCCAATAAGATCATTATCATATTATTATACAGGTCTATAGTGTAGACGCTACTAAGTCCTGTCAACCAGCCACTAGAAAGTTGAGCTTGTCGACAGTTCTGCATAGCAGCTAGCGTAGCTCGCAAATGTGCATTTTGACCACAATGTATAGTTTAGTGTGCTAAAAATCCCTACCATGATGCACTGGAGAACGTCGTCTCAAAATCATTTGCACTTTATTCGCCGTAATAAGCCGGCGGCGCCTTTGCGATTCACTTATGAAAAACTAACAGGCGCTTTTAAGCCACGCCCAGCGCGCTCATGATTGGTTATAAAGGCAAGCAGCATCCTACGCATATGTCATGCGCAATTCATTTTATCGTGTGTCAAACTACAGTACTTTTAAAAAGTATAGTTCATTCTGCTGGACCAGATAATATTACCATTGAAATGATTGAGTATATAGAGGAATTTGGTATTGATATAGTAACAGACTTCTTGAACAAAATATATGACAGCGGACGAATCCCAACTGATTTATCCAGATACATTTTTGTAGCAATACCAAAGAAACCTGGTGCGATTGAATGTGAACTACACCGTACAATTAGTCTCATGAGTCACTTCACCGAGATGTTGCTTAAAATTATTATGACCAGAATGAAAAACAAAATAAAGCCGGAAATTGCTGAAGAACAATGTGGATTTGTAGAAGATAAAGGTACAAGAAATGCAATATACATCCTACGAACACTGATTGAGAGAGCACTGGAAGTGCAGAAAGATCTGTATGTATGTTTTATTGATTACACAAAGGCATTTGACAGAGTTCGTCATGAAGAAATCATATCAATGCTGGAAAGTTTGAACATTAATGGGAAAGATCTGAGAGTTGTGAAAAATCTGTACTGGGAACAAATAGCAGCAATACGAATAGAAAATGACATCAGTAAATTTCAAGAAATAAAACGTGGTGTAAGACAAGGGTGTGTCCTATCACCCGATCTCTTTTCACTATACAGTGAGATTATCTTACGCACATTAGAAGATATGCCAGGCATTCAAGTAGGGGGATACAACATGAATTATTTACAATATGCAGACGACACGGTACTGATTGCTGAGAACGAAATAAATCTACAACAGATGCTAGATACAGTAATAAGGGAAAGTGAGAAAAACGGTTTGTCCCTGAACAAAAAGAAAACAGAAATCATGGTCATCTCAAACAAAAATTACACTCCAACATGCAACATGGTAGCATATTACACTGTTTTGAAGCAAATCCGAACGTTTAACTATCTGGGATCACTAATAACATCCGACGGTCGATGCAACGATGAGATAAAGAGAAGAATTGCTCAAGCCAAAACAGCTTTTCACCACATCAAAAACATTTTAACAAATAAAAATATATCAATTGAAGTGAGAAAACGTGTACTGCAAAGCTACATAGAGCCCATATTGCTATATGGATGTGAATCCTGGACAATAACCAAAAGTTCACACAAAAACATAGAAGCCACTGAAATGTGGTTCTTAAGAAGAATGCTGCGAGTGCCATGGACTGCAAAGCAAAGCAATGAAGTCATCCTTAGGACAGCCAAATCAAAAAGAAAGATCATCAACAAAGTTAGAACACGACAAGCACGATTTATAGGCCATGTTATGAGAAAGAAAAAGTTAGAACAAATAGTAACAATAGGAAAGATAGAAGGAAAAAGATCCAGAGGACGCCAGAGAATAAAAATAATAGATATTCTCTCAACATGGTGTGGAAGGAGCACAACAGAACTGCTACAAACTACACACGACCGTGTGGTTTGGAGGGCCATGATCGCCAACGCCTGTGACAGACATGGCACATAGAAGAAGAAGAAGTTCATTCGTTATAGTGCATAATAGCAATGCCAGAACTACAGTAAAAACGAATAGACGGAAAGAGGCACCACCTCGCTGTTTTTAGTGAAGCCGGCATGCAACAATGCCCTCCGGCGGCGATCTAGGAAAACTACACGATGGCACAGACACACGACATCACCACCTGGTGCAGCACACCGAATTGTTCCAATTCTAAAAGTCAATGTCCCAATAAGTGTTTTTTTTCGGTTTCCGAAAGATGCTGAAAGGTATAAACAATTGAACATGGTTGTGTTATAGATCACTGTTGACATTCTTTATATTTTGTAACTGACGAAATAAATCGAAGAATTCAGTTGCTCAACGCGTCCATGGCTCCTAAAACTGACACACAAGCACATTGACTTGCCCCCGTTTTCGGTTTTGCGAGTTAAATATACGACCCAAGTCTTCTCTCGATCTCTCTGTGGCTGTTGGTATTTCTACAACGGTTACATTGAAGTCACTCCCTGAGGATGCAGAAGAAACAGCACTGTTCTTGGAACGTACGGACCGTCTGTTCAACTGTTTCAACAGCAACACATTCAAGCACAAACAATAGATGAGACATGCTTTGTAAAGCATATCCGGGCACAAGGAGTTTCTTTTGTCTACCATAGAGTGGCTTTTGTTACTTGAGTTTGGAAGCACGCGTAAACTGCTATGTCTGTCCGGATGATTGATGACCATTCGTAGTACGTCTTCTGTCGCTGTGGGACGGTTTGCATATCAATTTTCAGGCAAAGTTTCTCCTATCTAGCCGGCTAAATCAAAATTGCTAATAGAATCTCTTTGTTGTGATCAAGCGTAAGGGTGGCCATACTAACAACCCTTCAGCTGAGCAGTTCCGACTCTACGTACCTTCGTCAGGTAATGGTTGATTATATTCTACTGCAGAGCAAAGAGAGCAACTGCAGGGAAGACGGGGACACTTTTTGTCTCAACCTCAAGTCTTTCAGTACTGCGTGTCAACACATCGCCGCCGTTGAAGATGATCCTCTGCCCGTTTTCTCTAAAACAGGATAAACGACTAGTCTTTATTTCAACGTTGAGATGGACGACCTCTCCATTGAGGAAGAAAATACCTTGACATACATAGCAGGGTACATGGCCAGGAAACTGCGTGACAAAGTATGTCAACAATGTCAGCAAACCCTGATTGGTTCACCGACAAGTTCATCTACAGAAGTGCTGCAACTTAAAAACAGCTAGATAATGCAAAAGACGGACTTGTAACACCAAATAAGGAACTAGCGTCAACAGTTGAAAACATGGAGCGTGTTTTCAAGAAAACAAGCCACGCTCTACATATGTAAGAAGTCCGGAGTAGGATGCGCCGTCATTTCGTCAAAGAAATACCCGAAGACTCACTTGTCTGTCCTGTCGGAATGTGCACGCTGAAAGAGTATCTGCTGAACTTATTCATCAACATTTCCCTCCATGCTTTATTGAAGATGAATAACAACAACTTCACAACTTCAAGTGTGAGAAATGGGAAAGTCCTGAAGTTGTCGCGTATGTTAACAGGTAAGTATAGGCGCAACATACGGCGGGCACCTACAGACGTGACGTGACATCAGCATACGGCGGGCACCTGCGTCCAATATATTTTATTTTAAAATTATAAATACGAATGCCGATTTGAAGAATAAATAATTGCCTTCGTATGTTCGTATGTTTGTGTACACACGAACGCACAGGTATAATGATTTGTACGCTGTTTTAGTGAAGTCGGTATGCTATAGCATTGAAAAGATAGTTCCGTTGCGTAGTTCTCCTGGATAGCCGCCGTATTGACGAGTATGCACTATACTATTGTACTGGTAGTTATTAATTTTGTAACATTATCAGAATGAAGCCTGGCGACTAGAGTACACTTTTTTCGTCAACGGTCAAATATTATGTTGCCATGGCAACCATACTGTTACTTTTTAAGAAATCGCACCAGATATGCCATAGTTGGATTGCTGGATTTATAAGCTTTCTACAAATGTATAGGTTTGCATACGTATCACATATACCTAACCCATAGCAAGCTTCCAAAGACGACCACCCTCATTTGTGCAAAAGCAACCAGTATTCTAACATTTATGGTGAAATAGAAATGTGAATATTTCCAGCAAAAAATGGAATGTCAAGTGTCATTAGTTATAAACAAGGCAACACATATATTGGTCCATATATTTATAAACATCTAACAGTTAACAAGCTGGTATTAATAGTAGAAAGCATGTTATGTAATTAAAGACAAAAGTAGGCCAACTAATTCAATACGCTTAGATACAAGGAGGCATAGATTCTTCATATACTTTCCTTCTACTTATCAGTATCATATGCTTCTCTTGTGATTAAATTTACACTGGAGGCGTAGAACATCACCAGGTCATCTACACAGATGTGTTAACATTTTAGGTCAGTTTTCTTAAGCATTACATATTTACCACAGCAATGGATACAAAAGTATTAAACGTCACATTTTTTTAAAAGGGCGTAGGCTGTACTGTTCAGTTCAGTTCAGTTCATCCTGTCAGGTCTTAGGGGAGACATGAGGGACGCAGACGCAGCGAATGCTCTCCAGCCGGGGCGGTCTAACGCAAGTCTCAGTAGAGTTTGGACATCGATCAAAGTCGGTCCACTCTCGTATTTTGTCCATCCAGGTCTTCCTGTTCCTCTCACTTCGTCTGCTGCCTTCCAGAGTGCCCTGCATGATTGTCTTGGCAAGGGAGTCGTGGCGTGTGACATGGCCGTACCATGCCAGCTTTCTCCTCTTCACTGTTGTGAGGAGTGGCTCCCGTGGGCCTGCCAGGGCAGTGATCCGTCTTCGGACAAAGTCATTGGTCTTGTGCTCATCCCAAGGTATGTGCAGCAGGCGTCTGAAGCACTTGGTCTCAAGCGCCTGTATATTCTTCGTCGTTGCAGCCGTGACCCGTCAGTGTCCAACTTTCGCAGCCGTAGAGCAGGAGGGAGACAACAAGGGCTATGTACAGTCTGATCTTAGTTGGGAAGCTGATGTTAACGCTTCTCCATATCTTACTAAGTTTGGTCATTGCTGCTGTCACGAGGGCTATTCGGATCTGGATCTCTTTGTCCGACCGTCCATCTTTGTTGAGTGTGGAGCCGAGATATTTAAATGTATCCACTTCCTCCAGCTTCTGGCCGTTCATCGTGATGTCAACAGTGATGTTTTCAGTGCTGCTGACCATCACCTTGCTTTTTTGTTGCTTACATCCATGCCGTAAGCGCCTGCTCTATCCACTAGTAGGCTGTAGTGTAGCGCGTACTAAACTTCTAGACGCACGATGCACATTGGCCTAATAGATCATGTAGATGGATATACACAATTTATATCGATACAACGGCGGTGTCTACATTAGATCACTTACTCTAAAAACGTCGCTCCAGTTCATAATTATTATAAAATTTAATGTACTTAATATTTGCTAAAAGTTCAATATTCTACTTCGCCCAACGAAAAACAAACGTACATACGCATTCGTTTTTATTTTTAGAGGGACCAATGGTCAGCAAATGGGGCGTGGCTTAAAAGCGCCTGTTAGTTTTTTATAAGTGAATCGCAAAGGCACATCCCGGCGCCTTCCCCACAATAATGGCACCAAGTTACCTACCTATCGTGTACTGCTATCAATCCGGCTGCGGTGCCTCTTCGGCTTATAATTCGAACCCACGAGCCGTTACAAGGCGACACATATATCGCTGTTTGCGTTATGCCTTCGTTGTCCGATCACGTCGATGGAACTGGCACCACAGTAGCACCGCACGGGCTCAACTCCGCCGTCCGCAAAGATCTGGTGAACACAAGTACACGAATACTATCCGTTAGAGGGCAGCATCAACGGCGTGCGGCCTTCGCCGTGTTCCACCGGGTGACATTGCCCGCCATGGTAGTTATTCGATTCATAGTCTTCGATTCAGAGCAAGCCACGCCAATGTTATTTGCTTACTGTATCCTAGTTGCAAGACATGTTCTATCCAAAACAGACCCCAAGGGTGGGGTGCGATGGGTATGCATCCCCTCCATTGAGGCAAAAGAGGTCCGCTTGGAAGGAAGAAGTTGTAAAACATGTTTTTGAAGATGACGGAGACTATCCCTATCGACCTGGGCTGGGCTGGGGTCGGTTTCATGAAGCGTACTTAAAGTTACGCAATTACTTAGCGTCACGTGTTTGCGTAAACTTCTTTGTTCGCTTATATTTTAAAAAATCACGTCACTTACTAAGACAGTCAGCTTAGCGTTAAGAATGGTCTTGGCCGCTTCATGAAACCGGCCCCTGGAAACTCCAATACCACCTCCCTCGATCGACCTGGAAACTCTCCAATACCACCTCCCTCGATCGACATGGAAACTCTCCAATACTACCTCCCTCGATCGACCTGGAAACTCTCCAATACTACCTCCCTCGATCGACCTGGAAACTCTCCAATAGTACCTCCCACGATCGACCTGGAAACTCTCCAATACCACCTCCCTAGATCGACCTGGAAACTCTCCAATACTACCTCCCTCGATCGACCTGGAAACTCTCCAATACTACCTCCCTCGATCAACCTGGAAACTCTCTAATACTACCTCCATCGATCGACCTCGAAACTCTCCAATACTACCTCCCTCGATCGACCTCGAAACTCTCCAATACTACCTCCATCGATCGACCTGGAAACTCTCCAATACTACCTCCATCGATCGACCTCGAAACTCTCCGATACTACCTCCATCGATCGACCTGGAAACTCTCCAATACTACCTCCCTCGATCGACCTCGAAACTCTCTAATACTACCTCCATCGATCGACCTGGAAACTCTCCAATACTACCTCCATCGATCGACCTCGAAACTCTCCAATACTACATCTCTCGATCGACCTCGAAACTCTCCAATACTACCTCCCTCGATCGACCTGTAAACTCTCCAATACTATATCTCCCTCGATCAACCTGGAAACTCTCCAAAGCTATACCTCCCTCGATCGACCTGGAAACTCTCCAATACTATACCTCCCTCGGGTATCCCCTCCCTCGATTGACCTGGAAACTCTCCAATACTACCTCCCTCTATCGACCTGGAAACTCTCCAATACTACCTCCCTCTATCGACCTGGAAACTCTCCAATACCACCTCCCTCGATCGACCTGGAAACTCTCCAATAGTACCTCCTCGATCGACCTGGAAACTCTCCAATACTACCTCCATCGATCGACCTCGAAACTCTCCAATACTACATCTCTCGATCGACCTCGAAACTCTCCAATACTACCTCCCTCGATCGACCTGTAAACTCTCCAATACTATATCTCCCTCGATCAACCTGGAAACTCTCCAAAGCTATACCTCCCTCGATCGACCTGGAAACTCTCCAATACTATACCTCCCTCGGGTATCCCCTCCCTCGATTGACCTGGAAACTCTCCAATACTACCTCCCTCTATCGACCTGGAAACTCTCCAATACTACCTCCCTCTATCGACCTGGAAACTCTCCAATACTACCTCCCTCGATCGACCTGGAAACTCTCCAATACCACCTCCTTCGATCGACCTGGAAACTCCAATAGTACCTCCCTCGATCGACCTGGAAACTCTCCAATACCACCTCCCTAGATCGACCTGGAAACTCTCCAATACTACCTCCCTCGATCGACCTGGAAACGCTCCAATACTACCTCCCTCGATCGACCTGGAAATTCTCCAATACTCCCTCCCTCGATCGACCTGGAAACTCCAATACTACCTCCCTCGATCGACCTGGAAAATATCCAACGTTAGCCTTATCGACTTTGACAATTTCCAACACAACCCCTCGACCCAAAACGGCATACAATTTCAGGCAGTTAAAAATGCACAAAGTCAACCACGCTAGAGGCCTGCAATTAAAGGGTTTCAATTTTGCATCGTCATTATATACCACCTGTTTTTCATTTTGCATTAATGTCGACATGACACATTTGCTAGCTGAAAACTGGAAGTAGAAATATTGAAAATAATTTTTTTCTTCGGAGTTTAGTTTCTATGACTGTCACTTTGTACGTTTCTCTTATCGGTTCCTTGAAGTTTGTCACTTCAGTAAAGGTTCCACTTGTTATGTTGTCACGTTGAAATCGTTGACAATTCAATTGATCTCATATTCACTTCTGTTCGTCAATAAGTTAACACATTAAGTCCAATGTCAGATTGACTTAAACAGAATACGGGCACCAGCAACTTGTATATTTAGATAGATTGCAATCTGGAGAGACCTTGGCCTACCTAAAAGAAAAAAGAAAACGGAGAAGACGACTGGAGACGGCGAGGTCTACGTATAGTAACTTAGGATAATGTATATCCGAAGCACGAAAATTGTGGGGGAGGGTGTCATTGTGAGGCAACGGACGCATTAACGGAACTAGCAGATGTGTCACAATTACAGAGTTAACAGGAAGAGCCATTCATCATATAGGTGTTACATCATCCGTGGGCACTCTGTGGACAGAACCAGTCGTTATGGGAAACATTTTATTAAAGCCAAGAAACAACGAAGTCGTATTAATTGGTGAAGTTGTGAATGTTCTACAAGTTTATATTTGCAATAGCTAAACAAATAACTTTGTTTTGAACAGCCTCCTGTCTTCTATTGCTGCTGTCTTTTGGATGGTGTCAGTCAATTAGGTCAAGAACATCCCGAAACTAACACTAAATTGGCCTAACCGTTAACGAGTCATCCAATGTAGTATGAAAACTGAGTAGAAAAAACTAGATTTTATGCACTTTCTCAATATATGTTTTACATGGCATGTGAGCATGTGCGTGAGGGTGTGTGCGTGTGAACGTGAGAATGTTTGTGCCAGCGTTCGTACGTGCCAATGTTCGTGCGTGTGTGTTTGTGTGAACGCGCACGCGTGTTGCTATGTTACAAGAATAAACAGCCCAATGTTCTGGAGGAGCTTGTCGTAATATGAAATATCAGGTCTCCATAAACCTAGCCTTACGTAACATCAATAATGCTGAAAGTGTCCAAATCGAATGCGCGCGTTGCATCGAGGTTTTTTGTTGACGACAATCGTTTGTCTTCGAATGTGACGTGAAAATATAGCTAGATTGCAATCTGGAGAGACCTTGGCCTACCTAAAAGAAAGAAGAAAACGGAGAAGACGACGGGAGACGGCGAGGTCTACGTAAAGTAACTTAGGATAGTGTCTATCCGAAGCACGGAGATTGTGGGAGAGGGTGTCGTTGTGAGGCAACGGACGCAATAATGGAACTAGCAGATGTGTCATAATTAGAGTTAACAGGAAGAGCCATTCGTGATATAGGTATTAAACTGAATTGAAACAGCTAGATTTATGTGCACTTTCTCAATATATGTTTGACATGGCATGTGAGAATGTGCGTGAAGGTATGTGCGTGTGAGCGTGTGTGCCAGCGTGCGAATGTTCGTGCGTGTGTGTTTGTGTGAGCGCGCACGCGTGTTTCTATATAACAAGAGTATACGGCCCAATTAACGTGTTTTGGAGGAGGTTGTCGTCATTTGAGTCTCCCTAAGCATAGCCTTACGTAACATTAATTGTGGTCGCTGAAAGTGTTCAAATCGAATGCGCGCGTTGCATCGAGGTTTTTTGTGGGCGACGATCATTTGTCTTCGAATGTGACGTGAAAACACATCTGTCAGCAATACAAAGTAATTAGGAGTGTTGGGTTAAGGTCGGTGTAAAAAATCATCGAATCGAAATGTTTGGCGTTATTTATGAAAGACATTGTTCTTGCTAGACGGACGTTTGGCTTCGACGATAGACGTGACTCGGCTGTCATTTGCCGAGTTCACATTGCACGTCCGCGTCGTGGCCTTCAGAACAAATTATAGGCGTAGTGAGCATTTTTTCGCCATTCCGAATCAACTCTTCTTCCGCGTTCCTTGGTCGGCAATGTCCCAAGCTATTCCCTTGCCGTGAGTTCTCTCGTAGGTAAATCATAACGGAACGCAGACAGCTTCGTGGAAAACGCTTACAATCAGGCCCACGATTATCGGACAGATCGGGTTATTCAGCGTGCCTTATTTAGGCTTGCTCGACGTAACAAAAACGATTTGCGTAGCGGCCTATTGGTGATTACAAAAGGTTTATATATGCACCTATATAATTGCGTCATCGCACTTTATTTAGCGACTCGCGGTGATTAATGTCGGACAAGACTGCTGTTCTATTCTTGTTCATGTATTTTATATACTGTAATTGTTAACGGGATTAATGTTTTGACGTAGTTCTGTATATATTACAAGCCAGGGCCACACGAAGCAGGAACTTTGTTCGGCCACTGGTAGCTACAAACTGCGCCATTAAGGCATTTTGATAACGGCCACTTTTGTGAAAAGAGGAAAACGCAATAAACATGGATCCCTTACGTTATAAAGTACCAGTTTTACGCGCGATGTTATTATTATTATTCGAAAGAGTGGGAAGATGTAAACTATGCGTTCAATATATGAACAATTAAAACATAGTAATAAATGTACGTGTAACAGAGAGCCACGGTGACGGTAGGGCCTAATCTTGTCCACGGGTATGGCGGGTAACAAGGTTATCTTATACCTGTCGTAAACAGGTGCAGTTTTATTAAAAGTTGTCACGTATTGCATGATTATAATATTATTATATTATTTCGTAAATACAAAGATGTCTTCTGTTTTGGGAAGGAGGTCTACGTTAGTTTTTTTCAATTTTGTTATGCATAAGTTATTAACCTCGGTTTTTCTTTTCACAATAGTCGAAAATCCTTTTCGAACCAATTCATGCCTTCGCTGTATACTGTGTAGGTCCACATAATCAAATAATTACAGTCCAGAAAAAAAGTTTAAGGACACCTTTTCCCAAAAAAATAAAATAGTTGTTGATACAAAATGGGATACTAGTCAACAACAAGATGTGAAGTGAGTGGCCCAACACCGAGCTTACGTGTCAAAATGATGAGTTCACTTGGCTAACATCGACCACATCACATGTAAAAACGTTTATCCGGAACCCATATTTCAAAACATAACATATTCTAATAGACGGAAAAAATCAAGACCCTGTCCGGACTTAACGATTCGGTTATAGGTACGTCGAAGTTTTATACCAGAATATCAACAGGCGACTACCTAAAAAGTATGTACACGGTGATGACGACAACGACAACGACAACGATGATGGTGTTGGTGCTGGTGCTGGTGATGATGATGATGTGATGATGATGATGATGATGTGATGATGATGTTGGTGCTGGTGGTGGTGGTGATGATGATGATGATGATGTTGGTGGTGGTGCTGATGATGATGATGATGTTGGTGGTGGTGCTGGTGGTGATGATGATGATGATGTTGGTGGTGGTGCTGGTGGTGATGATGATGATGATGTTGGTGGTGGTGCTGGTGGTGATGATGATGATGATGATGTTTGTGGTGGTGCTGGTGGTGATGATGATGATGTTGGTGGTGGTGCTGGTGATGATGATGATGATGATGATGATTATGATGCTGTTGGTGCTGGTGCTGGTGATGATGATGATGATGATGTTGGTGCTGGTGCTGGTGATGATGATGATGATGATGATGTTGGTGCTGGTGGTGGTGGTGCTGGTGATGATGATGATGATGATGTTGGTGGTGGTGATGATGACGATGATGATGATGTTGGTGCCGGTGATGATGATGATGATGATGATGATGTTGGTGGTGGTGCTGGTGGTGATGATGATGATGACTCCACGCCTTGGTAGTTTCTTTCTCGAGAACTCTAATATAAATATTGTTTCCGAGTCACCTGCCCCGGGATGTTTGTCCGATGACGACTGAGTGAACGACATAGCGGACATGTTTAGTCTATAACACCTAGATAGAAGAACCGGTACAAGGCTATAGACCCTACAGCCGAAGTCGCAGAATGTCGAGCTGTTTACAAACAGCGAAAGAATATCCGACACTCCAAGTCACAACGCAATTCTCGCATATATTTACACGTTACGCCCGCACGCCCGCACGCACGCACGAACGAAAGACAGAACGAACGAAAGAACGCATGTTGTTTTAATCATATTTGTGAATTTCGCTATATTCAGCGGTAGGTCGAATTTTTATATTTCTGTTGCAAAAATCCTCTCAATTTCTCTTGTTAATAATTTTATTTGACTATTGAATATTCTATTTTCACAGTATATTGGATATCATAAAATGTCAACGTACAACATAAAATATATAACAAAAATACGCATTATTTCATGGCAAATGTAATTACCCCGTCTCATCGTTTCTTACACTTATTGACACTTCTGAAATTTCTACATTGGTTTCCTCTCCGATGTCATTGTCGTTATTATTATTATTACACTGTATTATTATTTTAAATATCTCCTATGTATATAAGTCACTTCTGTGCAGCCGTCGCAATCCAATCTGACGCACTCTACCCTGCAAGAAAACTCTACTTTTTTGCCTTTCCATAGAAAAAGCATAGGTCTATAGTTGTACTTGTGAAAATCTTTGGCACAACCGTTTTCTCTATTGCTGGACCAACTCTTTGGTAGCCACTCCACCTTAATATTGGGTAAAAGGAAATCTAACAGTTTTGCCGTCATTTGAAGACCTTAATAGAGGCATATCTTTGTAACCTCGATCATCATAGCGTATCCATTCAACAGTTGACAACTTCTTCGTCGCTTCAGGCCCATTCTCGAGGTGTAGAAAATGGGCATTTAGCGTTTTAATAAAAGCTGCTTATTAAAATTGTTTCACTGTGTAGAAAACCTCCAACTGCACCCCCTTGAGGGTCACCAGAAACCTACACCCCTTGAGAGTCACCAGAAACCTACACCCCCTTCAAATTTCAAACTGCATCCTTTAAGGCGCACTAAAAATCTACAACTGTTCGTACGAACCCCTTGACATCCGCCCCCCTTGACATCCGACCCCCCTTCCCCAGGACGTAGCGTGCTTACCGTTTTCAATTTGTTTAATGCGCCAATTGGGGTTCATTTTTAAGGGTTTAGGCTCGAAAGAAGTTTGGTTTTCTTCTTATTATCGTTATACATTAAAACAATGATTCGTGTGATTAGGCCTACTAATAATGGCACCAATCACGCTATATTTACAGGTTAACTGTTTACGACAAAATACTGGCCTAAGTTAAATGTATTGCGTTCTTGTTCCGCCACTCTATACCTATCGAGCCCCTGTAATTTATAGTATTTATGTCATGTGTAACTTTTTTACATCGGTCTTCTTTCTATTTTTTTGAGACAGCGATCTGTATGACTCCTACGAATGCCAATAAAGTAGAATAAGACAAAACACTTATTTTTGTTTCGGGAAATCGACTCATGGGAAAACGGGGGTTCATTATCTCAGTTGAATATAGTGTACTGACATTGTCTATGTTCGATATCACAGAAAACATTATAGCCTTTTTAGCAGGGATTCACAATAGTGGACCACGCTGGGCCGTATGGTATATGTATTAATTAGCCATAATTTAGTTATTAGTTTACTTAGTTCGCATTAAACGTGATGGCGGTACTGGAACTATTAAATATAGCTGCAACTGGCTGTATACCACATCCATATAGCTGAGCTCCTCGATAACCATGACTGGAATGAATTTCCCTCCCAAGGGACAATAAAGTATTATGATTGATATGATAGATGATTGATTGAATTGCTAAGTATGCAGTAGTTTATTTGAGATTCCACAGGCCTCTGTCACTCAATTACTCACTTTCATATTCAAATCCCTGACAGCTATATTATTTCCAACCATGTCCGTTTTCAGTTTCATTTTCCTGTGGTAACTGCCCACTAAACCATTTGTGTGGTGACATTTTTTTTTATTTGTAGAGTACAACATTTTAACAAAAACAATTATTTGGTTTGCTGCTACTGTATTTTAACTAAATGTTAAGAACTGCGTGCTTTTCCATCTGGCAATATTTAAATTCTGATGTTCGACCCATAGAGTGAGATACTGCTAAATATGGGTTGGACGTTATGTCCCTAAACGGGGCGTTAAGGCCCGTACTACTCCATAGCCTATGCGTCACCCCGAGCAAACGAACACTGATTGCATTTAAATCCAACTGGTTTAGGGACGCATTTAAGTATTTTGGTTATGCATTTATATACGCATTTTATGTCAGTTTTTGATTTCATATTAAATTTGCATTTTATTTTGAGCACGCACACACGCACGTACGCCTACAAATCTGCTTACTGTAATAGAACATAAAAAAAAAGAAAACTCGATCAGTCAATGTAAATGTGTAAATTGTATTAATGTTGAATAACAACCAAACAACTATTTAAAGCCTAAATATTACAACAATAATTATTGTTTACATGTGTAAGCCATCTGAATGAACAGTAAAGATAATGTTTTGGGAGTCACACTCAAATGCAAATATATCGGGTAGATTCTAGACTCCATAATATATGTAAATTATACATAATTTGTCACCAAGCACGACCATTGATTTACACTACATTCTAACTAGCACTGCATATCTTTCTCACATCTTTCAATTTGCCTCAGTAATAATATTATTTTCGTTGCATTAATTGATTCGTCAGATCTCTTCCATCTAGGGTTTCATACCACACCACACGTGCCCAGTCAATAATAACGCTCAGTTATCCTTTCTTGGCATCGTTATATTGGTCATCCTTTGATGGAAACGCATTTGCACCACACGTAGTATTCCAGTTAGCCAGTAATATTAGCGTACAGCGCTCCGTTTCCGGCAACATGCACTTGAATTAATATTGCGATGTAGATCGATTTACACCTATGTGACTGGAATAAACTACCTGTTAATTCGGTGAAAAAATTAAAATAAAATGCACACAGAAAGATACACAGACCGCCTATATGTGACCACAATGCTAAAACTCGACGAGTCGGCGTTTTCCTTGTTTAGGTTCCAAATAGAGCTAATTATAGACGTATAGTCTGATTTAGACGACAATTTAGTTAAATCTGGATTTAGATATAACATTCCGACTATTATTAATGTCCAGTTATTGTCTGGCAAACCTTAATTGCATACATATGTTAATGTTGTAGTAGGCCCAATAAACATACTTGCGCATACATACTGCTACAGTTGTTATTATTAACGCGTCACGATAAAACTGTTCTGACAGCTCTCATTTGTATTAAGCCTTGACTTTTTAGTAGAAGTTTACAGTTCCTCTTCCAAAACCCAACGGTGACGCGACTATTTTACTTCCACATTTTCTTCTGAACCAAAAATAATTCACAGAGTAAACATATTGATTTTTGTAAACTGTTTGTTATTATGAACAAGAGGCAAAGTGTTTTGCATGTTGTGCTAAATAGTTTCGTAGCTTTTTTTTACCGAATTTGTATTGTCCAATGGACAATATTTTTTTTACTGAATTTGCCTTGGATGTTGACATTATATTCTCCCAGACACCCTCTATAACGATTATTTACATTGACATGCAATATTTTTCTATCAATTAGTTAATATAATATATTTTAAAATGTGGGCGTCTTCAACGGTGATTAGACGTTAGGCCCCGTTTGAAAATATTGTAGACGTGTTTACTGCTTTCCTAAAATACAAAGGACTTCAGTTGACATTATATTGTAACCGATAATTGATACATTTTATATTAAATTTCTTATTTTTCACGGCAAAAATATGTTATTTATAAATAATTATAAAATATACATGGGAATATAGATCTTGCAGTGATAGATATGTGACTCCCCATCTCTCGGCATAAACAGCATGCAATGATGTGACATTTATAAAACAAACTGTCAATAAGGAAAATAGTTCAATAACAGAAGTCGCAACCTTCCCAAAACCGAAGTAACACTGTATGCATGACTCTATGCGTGTCTTTGCATCGGCGTGTTATTTAACCTGTGGCTGTGATTTGCCTTGAGCTGCACAGTAGGCATACAACATACGCCTTCGCAAGCGCTGACGATAAATTGATGACTTATTCCGCCGGGCCTAGCCATATCGTAAATTTTGTTATTTAATTTTATTCAACATAAACATATATACAATGTGCAGCCATACATAACATATCACAATTGAACTAAACATAGCATTTGCGTGCTGTGAATACCTAACAACTTTATACAATCAATTTACAAATAAATTGAAAGGAAATGCATGAAGTTATAAAAAAACTTATATTTTGCATTCCTTATTAATACTTGACCATCTTATTTCTTATAATCAATAAACACAGTTGACAAGATTTAGTTTAGCGACCTTTTCCTGTAAGTTGCTTACTGCATATAATATTATACACCTCTATTCAATTATACATCAACCAATAGTTTTTGTTTGTTTGTCTTTCTTTTTCATTAATTCCAGCAGCGTAGCGTTAACGGTTGCTATCGCTAAATAACAATATATTTCAAGTTGCATTTTAACCGGAAATTTCCCACGATTTTCTTTCATCAAATCTGCCGGCGAAATAGCAACACGCGTGTATTCATGCGTATGAAATCAGCTGATCACGTGGCGTTATGCTAATAGGTGGGTTTCCCATGATGCCTCGGTAACCCCACCCTGAGCTTGTCAGGCTGACGTACGGCGGAACTGTTTTCTTCGCAGTGTGGATTCTCCGTTAATATATGAATAATCCGTGCTCGTTCTGGATATTGTAGCGTCTAATGGCAGTCTGGGTGTAGGATTATATCACAGCGTTGGATTTCGGTTGCGTTGGCGGCTTTCGGCGGTGTTGTTCAGCCGTCCGGCGAAGGATTGTTGCTGGGAGGGGAGCGACGTTTACAAGCGAAGCCCGAGGCCTGTAGTAACACTGACGGTAGTCCTGGCTTGCCGAGGTTTGGTCGTCGCAAGTATGGGCTGCTTCAAACGGTCTAAAGAAGACGAGGACGAAAAAGTGCGAAAAGAGGCGAATAAAAAAATCGAAAAACAGCTGCAGAGGGACAAACAGTTATACAGAGCCACGCATAGATTGTTGTTGTTGGGTCAGTAACGTTCCCGGCGTCTATTTCTAAGGCCGATTTCTTTCCGAGGCGACCGCTCGTTGCTCTGTCGCCGGCTTGCAGCCATAATGAATTATTCTAATGTTGCGATGCAATGTTTGCTTTTTCAGGTGCCGGGGAGTCGGGAAAATCTACCATTGTAAAACAAATGAAAATCCTACACGTGAACGGTTTTGCACCAGAGTAAGTAAGCCGCTAATGAATGTAATTTTTACGTGAACATTCGCAATGGTTGACATGCATGGAAATTATCAGTCGGCGTTGCCTGATCATTATGGATTCTGGCATTTTCTTATTCTCACGTTCTCGTTACCAATCTGTGATTTTTCTGCCTAGTACACCACAGTCAAACGTTGTCCATGTATTTTGCAGGGAACGACGACAGAAAATAGAGGATATTAAAAAGAACATCAGAGATGCAATTCTGGTAAGTACTAGATTGATTACCTTGTTTACATTGGCCATTGACTTCATTCATTCGTTTTTGCCTGTGACCTGTGCATCCTATATTTATTATGCCATGTTTCAGAATTTGCGTCCTATGAACATTTTGTTGTGATTATATTGCCGAATCATCAAGCAAATGATTAAAGCTGTAAAACTATTATTAATATAAAACCAACATAATTTACTTTGTGATTCTCTCAATATTTCGTCTTGTGCGCAGATACAAATACATTGAAACATTTAGTCCATTTAATCGTACTTATAACCCCAAGATTATTTTAATCCCGAGTCACAGATAGACAATACAAATATTCAAAACACTCAACTATATGTAGTATTTATATATAGCCAAAATATCTTTTTATTTATTAGTTTTTATTTATGACATGCACACTATGTTATTTCATGGTTGTGGTTAGGGCTGAGTTTGAGGAGATAGAAAGAGAGTTAATTTTTGAATTGATACTCATACTTGAATACAATTTTTTAAGAATGTGCAATCTCGTACATGGCCAAGTACAGGTACTTGAAAATAATTATTTAGGAAAATACACACATTTTACGATGGACATTCATGGTTATTATATTTATGGAAATTGTAATATTTAACAAATAACAGGATTGTTCATTCAGTTTAGAACATGCTAATTATGATGATATGTACAGTCAATGAATATTTTTGGGTAAACATTTACCAGGGCTGCACTAGTCAGTAATGATATAGATAATGATATAGTTCTGCATAGTTATGGAGATGGTGTATATCATCAGAAACCTACAGTTCTGTGTTACCATTATAAACAAACAACAAAAACATTAATCTGACCAATTGTCTACATTTGTATTATTACTATTTAATGGTCTATTAATGTTTGGGCACTTGTGTAGAATCCGGGCACACCTCGATCTCGCTGTTATAACTACATTTTTGCCTAAATTTGATACCTGAGTGCGTTAATTCCATTATTCAAAATTATCTCAGGAATACTTACGTTTAAAAAAATTATGTTTTAGTGCACTTTTGAGGCATAAATAATGTTCCAGTTTGTATCAATTATACGATATTGCTCACTGTGGTATTGCACAGCAGCAGACGTAACAGCGCAGGCTGATGCAAAACGGGTTGTTCTTTAGGCCTCAAAAATGTACAAAGATGCAATATTTTTGTAACATAAGTATGCCTGGAATTATGTAGAATGATGGAACTGACGCACAGAGGTATAAAATTTATGCAAACATGTAGTTATGACGATAAAATCGAGGTGGGTCCAGATTATATACAATGCCAATGTTTGTAGTATATTAACCTAGGCACCTGTTTGTGTTGAGGCATCTAAATTTGTTTGCAAAATGGCCCCATATACCTCATATATATATATATATAGCACCTGCTTCCCCCACATGTCCAGGACAGGTGGAATTTGCTATCTTATTATCCTTTTTTACATTATTTTTTTTATTTACTTTTTTTGACCTGTACTGCATATGTCTGGTGTAACATATAATGCATTCTTAAAAATAATTTAATTTAGGCAAAATGACAACAAATCTTGTATTAGTAATAGTATATAGTAAAATATAAAGCTATTTGTCTACACCTGTAGATCCTCCATTATGGAGGGTATAACTGAAAATACAGTTTTGGTTTTATGACATGTATTTATAGAATGTCATTGAAATGGGGAAACGGAGTACTCGTACTTATAAATATGCTATTCAAGTATTCATACTCATAACTTGGTTCAAGTAGTCAAGTTACTCATACTCGTAACCTTGAAATACTCGTACTTGTTGACCAGTTATTCAGCCAGTTGAAATACTCATACTTGTTGACCAGTTATTCACCCAGTTGAAATACTCATACTGGTTGACCAGTTATTCACCCAGTTGAAATACTCATACTTGTGGACCAGTTATTCACCCAGTTGGTTGTGGAGCATTGAACAACTATTTTAATGAATACTTTATTATTAAAAATTAGCAACATTGTGTAAAAAAATCACATATATCAGACTTCTTGTTTTAGAAGAAGTATGTGACTGCAGTAGTATATTTATGGTTCACCTTAAACGGTTCACCAGTATATATTCTGAGGATACACTGCAACATGCTCAGATGGAGTCTGAATACATAGAAACAAATTATGAATGCATATAATTAGTTTGGCGTAATACAGAGGGAAATGGTGTAACGTGTAGCATTAAATACACATCAATCCCTACATCCAGTGGAGCTTTCATGTAACAAATTTCATCATATCCGTAAACAGATATGCGCAAATGTGTATTATTATTGTCGGGTATCCTGTATTGGTACACGTTTTTTCCAGTAGTTCAATGCATCCACATTATCTCGGTGTTGTTAAAAAATAGGTCCTGTTGTGTTTTGGAAATTTTTCGCACTATAAAATACACATTTTACTGATACAGTGAGGCCATTGAATCAATCCTTGATACAAATACAACAAAATCCATCAGACTGCGCAATATGTGCGTTAAGACCAAGATAACCAGATGGACAAATTTCAAAAGTGTCCGATGTAGACATGTTTTTGCTATGGACTGGTGTCTGCTGTAAGGCTGTTTTCACTGTATTGGTGGTTCAGTTACCACGTACACATGTTTTACATAAATACCAAAAATTTATAGTTATTATTCTGTACATAATTATGCCAACATTATGCAGTGAAAATTGATCAGCACTTTCATTGTACCATGAAGGAAACCACAAATTTGTTGTACACACAAAGTTATTTTATATGAAGCTTGCTAGGAGTTGTACACGTCCAGTATAACCACGGTTATCAGTATGATCATCTTATGTGTTATTTTAAGCCTGCTTTCAATTGGATTGTTCTAAATTTAGGTCGCATGAATGACTAGGTAAAAAAAATGTCTGTCAAATTGACTAGAACATGAATTGTGGTTTGGTAGGGGTGAGTGTAACTTTGTAAGTGCAGTGGAACTAAATCTGGGCTTTGGGTGGCCCTCAGTAGGTCATTCGGACTGTTGGAGACTTGTTGGAAAATATGTCTCGTGTCGAAGCAAGGAACTACCAGGCATTCTCGCGTGGTAGTATGTCACTCTGTTAAGAAGTTAGTCGCAATAAACCACACTTTACGACGGGGAATGTTGTGATACGATACTTTGATGTAATCAAAAAAAATTAGTGTTGTGTCACTGGTGACATTTAAAATGTTCTGCAGTCAATAAATGTAATTTGTGTTAATTTTTTGTTTGCTTTTGCTAAATTAAAGTATGTTTTTGCCTGAATAAAGAGGACAAAATTGGCGTAAAGTCAAGTCCACCAGTTGGCCTCTCAGAACAAATTTGTAAGTTATGTGTGAGGTCCATGGTGTCGACAGGTAGTACATAATAACATGTTTTAATTTATAACCGTTAAAAAGTGTGGCATTCGGGATTTCCCACTGGAATTCCTCATGAGATATCGCCACTGTTCGCCCATCTCTGGGTGACACTGAATTAGTGATAAAAATATCCAAATGTTGTAATGTCACTGGTTATATATTCATCACTTCATTGCGTATGTATAGATTTATGTGTATACCACACAAAATGTCATGATGTGATTTCGTGATCAGTGAGGGAGTTCCCGGGTGGTATTAAAATGTATATTTGTTTTGTTGTAATTCAGTTTTACTGTTATTTATTTTGCATACTCAGACAGAAGGCGTGCATGTTTTTTGTTTTCTCTAAAAACTACTATTAGATTATAATTTAATATACAGATAGTAAAGTATAGTATTTAGCAACTATGGTAGGCGTTTGTGACTTGTTGGTGCTGATTCTTAGTTATCCTAAACATTATTTATGAAAACATAGTTTTATAAATAAAAAAAATGGTGTAGAAGTTTTCAGGATTTTTGTAAAATGATATATATATATGTATAAACACTTGGATGAAGTTATCTCTAGAGATATACTATGTGTATATTATAAAATTAATTTTATTAGCAATTCAGGCTTTTTGAATCAGTTGACATTAATAAATGTCATGTATCAGTTGTTAACCTAACCAGACAGTAACACAAACATTTGCATCAGCAATATTTAGAAGAATCCCCCAAGATCAGTTTAGTAATTTATGCCATCAACATTAATCCACTTGGCACAGTAGCAATGATATCTTTGACACATTTAAACCAGAATGGTATCAAATTATATAACTACTTAGAAATTTCAGATCTTTGGTTGTACGATCTTCTGATGAAACTTAGTACCAAAAGTAAAATGATCTGGAATGGTGTTTTAAAATTGAACTTGTAGATCTATAGGAAATAAGACTCGGTAGATATGGAGCATTTAAAACTAGATATGATACTGTGTTTTGTGATCTACAAATATTTCTGCCGTTATTGTTAATTTAAAAAGCAACTTAATATACATTAAAATTTAATATAGCAATGTATTTCATTATTATTTTTATCTCATAAATGTAATGGCTAGCCAGTAATAGCAATTGGCTAGCTTTCATGCTAACAAACTTATATTTGCCAAGGCAGCCAAGTGAAGAGCTATAAAAATCATTTGACACTGTGATACTAAAATCTGGTCGTAAGGTCAGGTCATTGTCATGTAGTTTCATTTATGATAACTATTTTGATTTGATATAATGGGGGACTGAGTGAGATCGTCGTGGAAACCCAGTAGGAGATGTGATGTTGCCCTGTGTAAACATCCCAGAGGCGGCCATGACATTGACAGTTAACAAGTTTGGTAATTTTACACATATCAACACAGCTGTCAGCTGATAAGATCTGTTGCATGTCAAGTGCTGCTGTGCTTAGCCCCTATCTGAAACAGTTTAGTTTCCACAGCTTTAGAAATCTACCTTATGGAGGATAATTGATGGTGCTCGGTGCGTTTTTTTTTAGAGTGTGGTTTAAGGGATAATAATATAGTGGCGGACAGGGACACATTCTGAATGCAGGATGCCCAGCTTATGCATCTCTTACTTTGGAGACGTCGCGCTGCACTATTGACGTGTTTGATTTCCTTTTTATGACATTGAATATCATGTGCCATTGTGCCGGAAATATAATATGTGACACGTCGCAGTGGTTCAGACCTAAGGTACATTTTGGCGATATGTATAATTTTATGATTATTATGTTTAAGGGCAAAGTTTCAGTTTTGCAATGATATAAGTGTCATCCGTGTAAGTCAATTTGTTGCAAAGTTGAATTGATCCAGCCAGAGAATTCATGTTATGAGACAGCCGACATCAACGTTGGGTATTTATGTATCAAATCACATACCACTCAATCCAAAACACGCGTCAAAATACTTTTGTGTTTTGTTTGCATGCAAAAAAAATGAAAATCTGTACTTTCACCACTGTGAATATCTTTTTTCAGTTTTGCAAAATATCCGTTACGGTCCGAGTCTTTGCACCCTTTCACATTGTTGAGATATGAGCCATTTTTGAGCATGTTCCTGAAAGGATTTGGATGAACAAGTTATGAAATTTGTTCAGGGTACATAGTAACCCTCACCTCGGACAATGTTGGTCATTGGGTATAATAAACAATTGTTGTACGTCATACCAGACTATGTGCTTATTTATGAAGATTAGATATCGCAATAAATCCAATTTCTTTGTAGTCCATTTATCGGTTGCTTTGTCCACAAATCAGACTCTGTCATTATTTGCACTACTTAAATGTATAGCCAGTCACATAGTTTTAAGATTAATGCTAATAAGCTCTATTTTCGATCCTGCCACATGACAGCAACCGTGTTAATATTAGTTAAGTACACATAAGTGGATTGTTAGTCTTGTGCATGGTCATTGATTATGTCAAAATTTGGTCAAGCAATCAAATAAAGTTTTATTCACAAAATCGATCTTCAGTCAGTTATGATCAACAACCAATTGTGAGGCCTAAAATAAGCACTAATTCCCACCACACCTGATCAAGATTAATTTCAACACTGTACACACTAACACTAATAATTATTAGAATAATAAAAATGTGTGAAAAGATTTTGATCCGTTACCATTAGAACTTTGATAGCGTGCAGTTTTCAGGTCAAGAACTTCCCCAGTCAACTGACGAAAATGCAAATTACCAAAAGTGGGTGTGAATGCTTGACAAATTATCATGACTGAAGACTAGTTGTACAGAAATAGTCATAGTTAATTATATTAACTCGTATTCAATGGAACCATGAAGTCTATAATGTTATAATCAAACCCGGACCGCTGGCATGCCTGGTGGATGTAATTGCCGTGTTCCATCGTACAACACGTCATTGACACGGTTCCGCGCTCCAAGGGAATCCCTGGTGTCTTTTACAATAGATATGCATGTTTTGTCTGAGAAAGCTGAGAAAATTGAGGGGCACTTCCGGACCCACCTCGATTTGCCATTATTAACTATAGTTTTACCTAAATTTGAAACTTTGATGCGACAATTAAATCATTCCACATCATCCCAAGCATATTTACACTATACAAATATTGCGTCTTAGTCTTAGCGCATGAGAGTACATTATAAACGAAAAATCAACATTTTAAAAAGCATATTTATAAATCATGCCTCCATCACCAAGGCTCACAAATAGTACATTCATTACAAATGCCCCCCATTCACCCAGGGTCATAAACTTTTGGAAAAAAGACAATGCTAAGTTCTAGTCTTACATGTAATAGTTTTAATGTATAATATAATTTAATTGGGCTAATTTAACTGGGTGATTTTTCCACAACTTATAATCTTATTCCTCTCAAAAGACTGCGCCGATGCAATCTCAACCACAAACTGAGTGAGGCTATTCCATACATCTGTTCCATCGGTGTATCAGTGAGTTTTTTTAATGTTTAATCAACATGGTTCTTTGAATATTTTTAGTTGGGGCTCTCTCGTATGTGAATTGTTGTCACTCAATGTCACTAACTGCTGCTTCGTATTTCTCAGAATCTCCCTATCCTTGGAGCAGTAGACTGTAATATCATGACCAGTCCACGAAAAATGGGGCATACCTACCCAGAATGTATCTGGTTTTGTAACGTTACAGATTTTGAAAAACAACCTGAACATTTCTGAGCACTTTGATGTTGATGGATATATATTAAGTACCCAGAAATACGTCGCGTAGGCAGTCCTGAATAGAATTCAAAACAAGTTAGAGAATAACATGATTACATGACTAATATTAAAAAAGTAATGTTCACATTTACAAGGTTATTTAAGCGATCATACTATCATGCAAATTATTTAATAACATTTTAATCAATTGATTTGGGGCACATCAAATTTCGAAAAGACACATATTTCTATATCTGATGTGCCCCTGAAAGGCACATGCATGTCTTTTTCCAGATCGATCCCTGGACACAGTAAACACAAACAACTGCCATATATATATATATATATATTAATGTGAATCTGTGTCTGTTTGTTGTTACTGCATCATTGTTTGAACGAAAACAACTCCACTTATCCAGGGGGGACACAATTATGGGCTGGTTAGATGTGGAGTCACTGTATTACCCTTACTGTAATTACCCTTCATATCGATGCATGAGTATGTACAGAGTGTACATGTATACCTACATATGCAAGTCGTGGTCTTACCAATTGTTATCATGGCTTTAGCCATTGTATTTATACATGAATGAGGCCTTAGACTTGGAATACCGCCACCTGGCCAAACCGGGACACATTCATTAAATAAATACTCATAAATCTCAACCGAGGACAGACAAGCACACACAGGCCAGTAGCGATTCACGTACACCCGCGATTCATTTGGTTTGGGTGCATGCAAAACGCAAACATATGTGTCCTTACACGTTGAGTCGTTGCCACATGCTGAACAAAGGGACAACATTCTTAAAATAATTTACTGGGTAAACACGACCAGTATGACTAGAGCCGGTCAAACACCACAGGTTAGCCTTTGCAACGAGCCTGGTCAGCTGTTACTTGGCACATAATAACATTATGTCTGTGTCGCCATTCACTAGTACCAAAACTCGGATGTGCTGTGATAATAGTGACATAAATAGTTTACTCTTGATTAAGTTTCAGTTGTGATTATTATTGCGGTTTCTGCTAGGTTTATCCATGTTGTCGGACTTACCTGAATGTTTAGGACGGGATGTTTTGTTTGAATTTGAGGGCGAGGGCGTTTGTGTGGTGTGCTCTGTCCATGTATGTGACATACATGTAATTCTTGGTGGATAGGTAACGGCCAGTAATGCAAGCATAGTTTTATATGTGTACGGTACATTTTTTAAAACTTAAATAAAATAATAATAATTGCCATTATCAATCATAACGAACAACTGAATTCCACAACTAATCTAAGTCTGACTCTGACTGTGCTTCATGTATCCTTCGCAGTAGTTAAGCGTGTTTTGATTCAAATACAGTGATATCGGTTTTGTTGTTCCTTTGGATGCTGTCAATCATACATGTATGCACCCATCGTACCAGGGTTGAGTTTTTGTTGAACTGTATTTAAAACATAATGATGAATATTCATGAAATGAAGCTTCACATACTCTTATGAATGAACACTTGGTTTGAGATAATACATTGTGTCTCATGCAAATTGTTCTAGCAGCGATAGAAATAAGCCAAAATTGTCACTTGTACGCCGGACAAGTTAGTTTTGAAATCTACTTGTCCGCCAAAATGTTCACTTCTCCGAGTAATTGTCACAGTGAATTGAAGCTTTGAAAAAGCATTAAGAAATTATTTAATTTTAAACAATCTTCCTGCTGTTGGGCACAATCTAATCTCAAGTGTATTTTTTGGTAAATACTTGTTTAATTGCAAATATTTCCCTGGCCATTAATTGATTGTGGAAGTGGAGATGTGCACTTATACCGCCAATATAAATATTACAAAGATCATGATAGGAATGAGACAGTTGACAGTTAGGAATATTTTCCATGCAATTTTTCATTATGTTGCAAGAAACTGCTACCAACAAATAAAATGCACTGTTTCTAGTTCCTAGTTGTTTCCAGCCCTTGGCAACGTTCAATTAACTGACTAGTCTGTATTATTGTGGTTATGATGTAATGGTCTTATGCGGTCTCATTCAACTAGTCAGCCTTTTTCAGAACATTATCGCCAAACCGACCTTTATATGCTGGCACTGAGGGTGGTCACTGCCAATATGCTTGTTGTTCTCAGTGGTTCTTTTATGTCCCAAATTGAGACGGGACCGACATTAACATGATCTCTGAGTCACGAGGGATACACAGTCCCCAGTGTTGAGAGCCAGGTTTTTATACCAAATATCATGCCTACCCGGTCCGGGTTTTGAACTCAGAGCGCTGGCATGCCTGGTGGATGTGCTAACTACTACACTAGCCGTCCTCCCAACTGTCAGACGTTTGCATCAGTTTGTCATTGAAAATCCCACCCTCCACCCGGAGTGCAACTAATGCAAAGTCAGGAAGCACAATTTTGTCACAGACAAAACTATTGTGATAGTGTTTTATTCAACCTGTACGTACTTCAGTGCAAAGTTCTGTATTTTACAATCTGAAGAAAAATTTCAATTGATCACCAGCCAATAAATTCACATCTTTTCTAGTCTTATTAGAGCAGTATAAATTATATTATGTCAGTAATATTTAAACAATTTTAATTGTACCAAAATTAAATTTACAAGGGACCGTCTTATAGTTATAATGTGTAGATTGCATGACGTCGTAACATTGGTGTCGCGCATAAACCACCATACTAGGTCACCGTGCCATACATGTCACCGGCCCCGGTGACTGCACGTCTTGCTTAAATTAATTTGGCTTTGAGTTGTTTAGATCCTGTCATGCATCCGTTATTTTGTCTTAATGTTGTGTATATAAATTGTAATTTATGTTTGTTAAGTTAAGTGTTTTCAAAACATCGATTCTGTAGGTTCTGCAATCAGGGAATGTTCGTCCGACCGATGCTAATTCCGTCCATTTTCCACATTCGCAAAAAATCAGTGTCCTAATCTCATGATTTATGGTAAAATAAATGTGATAAAGATACAACAACACTTCTTGAGATGTTTATTAACATTCCATTCACCAACCACCACTACAAGTTCACTGGAGAGCTGAAAATTCATCCGGTGCTGACAATATTTTGTCAATCTGCTGAACCAACGCTTGGTGACTCACGAAGTTGAAGACTGCCGAGCCCGCGTTGTTTGATATTGGTTAACTGGCCTACCACATAATTATTCTAATAAAAGATAATGATACTCGAATATACTATATATTAAGTTCTTCAAATGTGATCCATGCGTCGAAGCAAGTTGACTGTAGTTGACTGTGGTAAAAGTGAACTAGCTTTTCGTACGATTCTATGAGAACGGCAGAGCTAAATCGGTGCAGATGACGCAGTTAATGGACACACTATGCCTCGAAGAAAACTGATGTGCAAGCAACACAGGATGGCGGCGGAAAGATAAGATGCCAACACGCTAATGAATTTGCAATGTGCGTGATCGCTGGTGAACCGTATTTCACTAGAACTTCCACAAATTAGAAAGTTATAATTTTGCACACGTCACTATTTACTGTAAATTTTCACTTGTCCACCAGACAACCATGCAGATCATTCTACTTGTCTGGACAACAAATCATTTGTCCCGGAAAAGTGCTTATTTTGAATGCTGGTTCTAGTGTACATTTGATACTGTGTATCTGAAATATACATACATTGCTTGAATTCGGCAATTTTTCACACAATTTCATGCAGTTGCAACTGATGAAAATATGTGATATAAATTGCGTTTCGTGAGCATCTAAAATATTGTGGCATTGTTCAATTATTTACATTTCTGCATTGGGACTCGCAGGTTGATTGGCTACAAGACAGGAACGTGTAGCAGAAGATAAAATGCCGCCAAAGATATTATACTAACAGTTGAAATGGGCATATGTAGTATAACACTCTCCCTCCTATGGCATTCATGCCTTAATGGGGAGGAAGATGCCCTATATGGTATCTCTATCCCCCCACCCTCGATATCTTCACCCAGAAATAAGAAATACATTCCTAAATACCCCTGGTAGTAACAAATATTCCTACCAACTGAAATCACTTCGTACAATTAGACTGATGAGTTTGCTAGGACCACTCTCCTTATAGCAAAACACAGAGCCCTAAATGCTAGACTTACATTGGAAGTATGTCACAGGAAAATTTTATTAGCATTTTGACCCCAAAAAACACACGACCTGTGTGCACCTAACCACCACCCCTCAAAGGCAGTTTTATATGTGAATAAATTAGTATTACATATAAATATAATCCACAAATTAACATACAGTTGTGTGTGACTTATAAAGTATGGCTAATTCTAATAGAAAAGCTCATTATTTAATAAGACTATTTATCACTCTCCATGATGTTTCAAATCCTGAGGCATGATAGTAAATAATGATTACTATACCATGGTTGTAATGGTTTGTGGAGCATTCACCTTACTTTGGTAGTTTGTTATTTATAGGATGCATCCAGTTAATCCGGGTGGTTGACTGGGTATATTTATCGACCTCCAAAGTTAGTGTTTCCCTTGTATATGACAAACAAGACGGGTCACTTCACCCAAAATATGCCAAAATTGTCGCCTCGTAGCTATTTCGGGCGCCCTTTTTTGTACTTTCGCGATATATTCAGCTTTGGCGAGCGACACGAAATGAAATGACACCACAAAGTCACTTATAACTCCATTGGACAACGTGAATGACATCACGGAATATTTCCGGTGTATCCAATGGTGACACCTTGCAGAGTTTTGACATACAAGAAATCTAGACATTCATGTAACATGACACCCAAATGGTAACTGCGTTTGGGAGACATGTGGAACTCGGAGAAAAAAAAAAAAACGGTAGCTGAACTAAGATGTCTTAAATTGCGCTCAGTGCCCCCAATTTTATTATTATAGTATGTGCCAACATTAAATCAGAATGCTGGTGTAGCTGATGTTGAATTTCTAGTTTATGATGGTGGTGGGAGTAAAAACCGTGCAGGCTGATGGCACTACGTCACTAGTCTGCATTTGTGTCAAATCAGGACACTTTTGAAGCCCAAATCTTTTGAAGCCCAAATAAAAACCGTGCATCCTATTCACTAGTTGGCACTTGTATAGAATCCGGACCCTTTTGAAGCCCAAATACCAAATACCCTGTTTGCACTAGTCTGTGCTGCTGTGGCTGTGCATTACCACTTAAAATGAGCGAATAGCAGTTTATGTTGATACAAACCGGGGCGCTAGTTACTCCTCAAATAGGCGTAAGACGCAATATTCTTAAAGGTAAATATGCCTAGGATAATATAATAATAATAATATATTTTATTTAATATAGCGCCAGATCCAATTATAAATTGTTCGTGGCACTTTACAACATGTAGAACCCAGATAGAGGTAATAATGATAGTTAAATAAACATGCATTTTCTAAAAGAAATTCTTAAAAAATTAATATTAGTAAAATACAAATAAATACAGTAATTAAATAAATATACTAAAGTAATGATCATAGCTACAGTTCTATGTAGAAATAAGACATTGTCAATTCATTTAACTGAACTGATGTACATGTAGGTATAAAATAAATATATAAATAGGTTAATTAATACATAAGAGATATAAAACAAATCAATGCAGAGACTGAACTATGCCACATTGGACAAGAATTTTATTTAAGGGTGCCTTGAAAGTAGAGAGACAATCAGATGTTTTAATGTCATTAGGCAAAGTGTTCCACAAAGTCGAATAATGTTGAATGATGGAACTATCTCACTGAGGTATCAAAGTTAGGCAAAACTGAAGTTATAACAGCGAAATCGAAGTCCGGATTCGACACAAATGCTCATAAGTCTATTCAACTAATGTTCTATGCCGTCTTTTTTGCAAAATGAGCAATGTGTTTCGTAAGATATCGTTGTATATCTAAATATATACTACATATTCCGACAAAGTTGTGCAAACAAACTTTTCACAATTTGAGAAACTTTTTTGCAATTAATAGAAACATAATTTTGTGGCATTCCAGAAATGACTGTTTAGTTAATTGCATAGCATGCTAGCAACAAATAAAATATAATCTTTGGAACATAAACCACCAATTTACCAAATGTTATGATATTATAATAATTTAAAGGTGATGATGAAAGAGTCTTCAGATAATACCACTGGATGCTTCCCAGAGAAGTCGAGATGGTGTTCGACTGAACAGGTCTGCCAGGGAGTAAAATGTAAAGCGCTTTGAGCAGTCCTTAGGACTGGATACTGCGCTATATGAGAACTTACCTTTTACTTTTTTACTGACTCTGTCAGTGTGGTAACAAGGCATATGGTTAGGGCAAGAAAAAATCACCACAACCAAGTACCAATGGACAAGTGGAAACCACACCTCGACTGAGCACCAGTGGTAAAGTGGAAACCACACCTCAACACAATGAAACAATCATGATTACTGACTTTTATCAATCATGATTACTACATTTACAATTAGTGTTTTGTTGTTTTATATCTTCCCCTCTATATTCAAGAGTAAAGGTTAAAACATACCTCAGAAAGCATTTTACCCAGGGGAAACACTGAAAGTGCACCCTTGTTGCAGACTCAAGGAAGAAAAGGTCAATCTTGTCTGTCCTTTTTATGCCCGGGGTGATAGAACAACACACAGACAAAATGTCCATGCATGTGTGTGCATGCCTGCCTGGTGTTATGCCTGTGTATTGGGGTGAGAGCCCAATACACAGTCAGGTGGAGGGTAACAGCCCAATACACTGTTGTAAAATGGTCTAGGATGACAACCCAACTGTTTATCTAGCCCAATACACAGCCAGCTGTGAACAAGTCTGGCCATAGCCTAATACACAGTCTAGACTAGTTTGGAGGTGACAGCCAAATACACAGTCAGCAGTAGACTAGTTGGGGTGACAGCCCAATACACAGCGAAATACACACACAGTAGACTAGTTGGGGGTGACAGCCCAATACACAGCGAAATACACACAGTAGACTAGTTATGTGGGTATATTGCTACCATTCCGGTGTCTGGAGGCAGGATAAGGGTTCAGCAGGCAACAGTTCAGGATTACCAGTAGGCAGTTGGTCATTGCAGCAATTTCCTTAAGCTCAGTCAAGTAATTAAGAACCATTGAACACCTAGTAGGTAGTGGTCAGTGTTTGGAGAGGTCAGTAGGTACCAAGAGTGACCAATGGTCAGTGGACAGAGAAGTTGGTAGATAACAAGAGTGACCAATGATTAGTAGACAGAGGTTGATAGATTACAAGAGTCACCAGTGGGCAGTGGTCAGAGATGTTGGTAGATAACAAGAATGACCAATGATTAGTAGACAGAGGGTGATAGATGACAAGAGTCACCAGACTTGTGGTCAGTTGACAGAGGTTGGGGTAACAAGAGTGATCAGTGGGCATAGAGGTTGGTAGATATTACTAGATAACCAGAATTGAATGTGGTGTTATCAACAGTATTGTTAAAAAACTGAGAAACAGGGAGCCTTGGTTTAAAAATGGGTAAATGTCTAGATAGGCTTCTTTTCTTTGATTGTAGAAGGCAAACAGTTCTCATCATCATATATACGAGCCGATGTTTGTAACAAGTAATATGTTGGGAAGACCTGTGTGCTTTCTGCACACTCAATTTGCTCTTAAGCCGATTGTTATTATGCAGACGACTAGGCAGAAATCAGTGATGCATAACTGAGAAAAGCCTATGTCCAAAAATAGGAACTTAATTCGGTATGGGGCACTGTTAAATGGAGAACGTCTGTTCCTCATTAAACAAATATTAATAATGTTCTTAGGACTGGAATAAATGTATTGAAGGTATACTGCCAGCTAAATTTGGTTAAATAAAACTGTTATATTACTTCCTATTTGAATTAATTTAGCCCATGGAAAGTCGCCCGCAAAATTATCAACTTGAAAACACAACAGATATTAAGCAGCCCCTACTGGCAGTGATTTGCACTTATTGCAGAGGCCCGCATCCCTACCTTCGATATCTTTGAAGTTCACGATTCCCACACACCTACTGGGTAATCATAAGTTGGGGGGCCAGTCAACTTGCCTTTAAAGGATGTATAAGACAGAGACACAACGTTTTGTGACAATAACAAACTCATTTAAACAGATTTCATCTTGGACATCAACTCTTTTTATCATTCCAACGTGGTATCTGCATTATTTGTCATAAACAGTTGTCCACGGGAGAGGTGACATGAGTCTGGTTTATGTGTTCACCTCCACATTATAGGTAGGGTACAGTTGATGATTGAGATAACGTTTTATCGACACGTAAGACGTTGAATGAACGAAACCCTCATATTCTCACATTGTTGCTGCAATAAATTTATCATCTTGTTTTTTGACTTTGCGCTAGTTGATATGATCGTACTTTTGTATGTGAGCAGTTTTCCCTCTATATATTGTATTTTTTATATACTCGCTCTTCACAGATTACAAATGGCTGCCTTAATATCTCTCACTATCATTTCTGAATATAATTAACATAACATTTTCATTGGGTATTTTCCCTTGTGCCAGTTGACATAATCGTGATTTTGTGTGCAGGTACTTTTCTGTCTACATTATGATTTTTATTATTAAGATAATGTTTTTTCTTCAATAGTAGATTATAAATGGCTGCACAGATATCTCTCACTGTCATATAAAAACACAATGACAATGGGTTAATTATATTCAGATATGATTAACATATAATTGACTTTTTTACTTTGGTCTGGTTCAGACAATGACATAAGCAGACAGTTATGCTGCATTTGATAGCCTTGTTCTTTCTTGATAGATGACAAATGTCTGTGGGTGTCCAAATATGTCATGTCTGAATATAATTAACATAACATTAAACAAATTTGGACTAGATCATACTATTATGATTTTATACACTGACAGTTTTCATAGTGCAGTATTTGGTATTCCCATACTTTCTTAATAAATTACAAATGGCTGCCCGTATATTGGTCACTATAAATCTGCATGTAATTAGTATAAAAGGCAGGGGCTGGTTTTATGAGCAGCTAAGAACATTTTTGTAATGCTTAGATCATTATAAATTATGCTTTTATAAATACATTTTTTTTCCCAACATTAGATTCACATGGGTCAGTTGATTATTTTAAGTGTTTGATTGATTGTTTATTTATAATCAAAAATGTAAACAAAATTGTCCCAAACTCCTGTTTTCCCGTAAATGCAAATGCCATTTTTTATTACATCATACAATAAAATAACATTTAAAATTGAGAACAAATTTAGCCTTCTACATAGGTATTAATTGGTATATTAACTGTTACATATAAACCATTGTCACACTGTCATTCACTAACATACCAGGGTCCTTAAAATATGCAACGTTACAAATAATTAAATAAGGACTTAGTTGTTGTGCAAGTAAATTTTAATTAGTTTGTTTACTAACATCAAGCAGTGAGTTGACAGTTAACATATCTGTAGTTATAGCAGGATATTGTGATTAGCATGTGGAAAGTACAGACATCCTGCCCTTCATCCAGCAACTTCTGTGTACAGCAATCTTTGAAGGCCAGGGGTGATAATTGACAACAGTTGA
The DNA here is from genome assembly GCA_020002185.1 of Paraescarpia echinospica. NCBI lineage: Eukaryota > Metazoa > Annelida > Polychaeta > Sabellida > Siboglinidae > Paraescarpia > Paraescarpia echinospica. The sequence continues at coordinate 26,418,563 of CM034537.1, read as the reverse complement.
CCAACATATCTGTAGTTATAGCAGGATATTGTGATTAGCACGTAGAAAATATAGACATCCTGCCCTTCATCCAGCAACTTCTGTGTACAGCAATCCTTGAAGGCCAGGGGTGATAGTTGACCACCGTTGACTCGGACAAATATCCTACGCAATGTATGCAAGTTCGCTGAATCAGTTGTACTTCACCGTAGTTGTTGTTTTTCTAGTTGCGATTGTAACCATGGAAACATCGCAAACGGCCACACCCCATGTGAAAGGGCAACTCCAGGAAATACTAATATAATAACCAGTTTGACCATTCAGTGCAATTTCTAATAATTATTTGTACTTCCCAAACTTTACATGTAACATCAGCGAGGATTCGATCAAACCCAGATCGCTGTATCCAGATTGGTAAAAAGTTGATTGGTTAATGGTTCGGCTTAACTTCAGCGTTTTGACAAGACGATATGCTATGGGGATTGAGTCTGATATAACCGGCATTGCCCCCTAGCGTGTGAAGATGTGTACTGTTGTCCTATGAGGTTGTGTCTAAATGTATTGTAAGGCGGTGTCTATGTGTACTGCTGCCCGTAAGGCAGTCTACGTGTACTGTAAGACTATTTATGTGTACTGTTGCCCTGTGAGGCTGTGTCTGTATGTACTGCGAGACTATACTTATGTGTACGGTAACTCTAAGGTTGTGTCTACATGTACCGTAAGACAGTCTATGTGTACTGTGACTCTGTGAGGCTGTGTCTACATTTATTGCTGCCTTCCCACCATCACGATTCATTGCACAACCTTGTTTTAGTAATCTAGTGAATAAATTTACATCCATATTTGATCAAAATATACCACTCAGTTGAGAAACATTCAGTTGTTTTCTTTTTAATCTACTGATGTTTACACAGCATTATTATCTTAATTTGTTTATTTTTATATTTAAATTTGTTTAATTTTTACCATTTATATTTTAGTTTTATGTAAAGCGCTATGAACGTTATGGATATGGTGCTATATAAAATAAAGATTATTATGATTAGTTAATTATTGGGCGGGTTGATTGAAAAACATGAGACAACCAGTGTATGTCTGTATCTTTGCCAGTTCTATTGTGTGTGTCTCTGCTTCGTGCCTTTGCTAACTACCTTTACAAGCATTAAACTATGTCGCATAATATATTTCTTCTCTATGCATAAACATTCATGAATAAAGATTGCTGAAAACTCAATTCTCCACTGAGAAGTCTGCTGGTGCCATGTTTGATCGTAATCTACCCCGTTTAGCTGGCGGCTCCCAAAAGACAAAGGGAGTAAAAAAACCCAGAAGTATTCGTGTAAAAATACACATTGTGGCTACTGCAACTGCACATAAAAGTCACCCAGCTAATAAATGTACCATATATCACAGATCAAATCTGTGACTTTGTGGCCGAAACTGCTAGTGGAACAAATGGTCGTATAGAAGACGCTCCGTGTAAAATAAAAAGTCACCATTGCTGTCGGGAGCGCTCCGTTGTGTCTACGTGTTGCCGCTGTTTTTCTCCAGCTAAAGCTATATATAATTTTGCGTCTATATTTAGCCGGTTGACTGGAGATAGAGGATGGTATAAAATGTGCGCAATGTAACTCGGATTGATCATCAGTCATGTTGTCATTGTACGGGTGTGTTGTCATACCGTGGGCTTTGAAACAAAAAAATGTTGCCGACTTACTTGCGAGGCCCGCATAGATGCAATCCGGTGGGGAGATAGGTGTGCTTGGGTCTACTATTGGATAGGGCAGTCGTCTCAGACAGGCGTCTTTGCCTCGGTGTCCCACACATACCCGGATTAGGTATGGTTCTATTTTTCACTGGCGAACCTCACGTATATGATCTGAACTTTTATTTATGCTGGGATAGTTAATGAAAACTATTTTTTATTTTGCACATTTTTGATGAAAACACCTGGTGGTGTATCTGTGGTGCAGCCATCTGGAGTAAAACAACATGCACCCAAAGCAGGGCGGGGTTGTGACAATCCTAAGGCTTACAGTATTACGGCCACGCATTGGTTCCTGCAGAACGTATTGCCAGCCAGACCAGGTGACACATTATAGATTTATGGAGGTAGCCTTAGCATGATACCAGGCCAGGGGCTGATGTTATCTGGTTGCCTAGCAACACACGATGAGGCGTTAGCAAAACGGGACCTAGATTTACATATCCGAAATGTGGTATAAGACTCTCCCACGATGTTTAACTTGTGATGACAACAGGAAAGTGTGCGGGCGTGTGTGTATGCACGCATGCATGCGCGTGTGTGTGTGTGTGTATACACAATACATATACAACACAGAAGACACACTCGTGTTCATTAACACTCACACACATTTTTGGGGGTTTATTAGTAATATTACTCGATCTACCACTGTATATGAGCCGGCAATTCGCAGTTTGCATAATTGTATAAATTTATGTCATTTGTCTTGTGCATTTCCTTTAGTTAAAGCCAGAATCAGCCAGGGGTGGTAATTATTAGTAGGAAGTGCACTGAATCGGTTGTTTTGAATGTTGGAACCTCGTGAAAGTGCTGTTTCACTGGGGGTATCTTCAAATTATAAAATGAACTCTATTTCGGGCTTATAAAGACAATTTGGTCAGCAGTATGCTATGAACATATTCTAGTTATTAAGGACAATATATTAAAAAACGAAACCTTGGTTGAACAACTATTTTACTCTGTCCACGAATGCCTTATTATTGAATTTTCCAAACTTTCAAATGTAGCCATTTACACCTAGAGTTTATTGTGTATGCCAGTTTCCAAATTATTTATTAAAAATGTGTCAGAACTGCTTTTTGTCAGATGTCACTGTGCCCAGCGTCATTTTTGTAAGTAGTGCTGTGATTGGTTGATATGCCAGTATAATTAACCTACCATGAGCATCATTGCATTCTTTGTGAGGTCAATGATAACACAAATTCTTCACAACTGAAACATAAAATATATAAAAAATGTTATGTTACTTTTTAGTGAGAAACCATTCAATACACATTTATGAACACTGTCACACAACTATTAGAATAAATTAAAAGAAAACAAAGCCATCACTGTTTGCTAGATTGACCTTGAGGCTTAGCCTAGCACCCATGTTTTCACTTAGGTAAACAGACCACACAATTACATTCCCAGCTGGTTTCAGGTTCAACCAAATTAAAACATTCCTCAAATTAGGACCTGATAATGCCCTTATGAGGCAGATATAAACTGATTCCATGTTCATGATAGCTTTAAATGAAACTTATAATTATGTTTGTGATTGAATCGCATGAGATCACCGTGGGAAGATATCAGCCTATCAACACTGCCAGAGAAGCTCAGAATCTTGAATACTGTTATAATTATGCCAACCCAGATAGTTTCAGCTATGTGTGCATTCACTAAAGTATAATGAATCCGATTACAGACATTCGATTGTTGTGTCCTATAAAGCGCGCAGTAAATAAACAAATCGTTACATGGACGATGGCTGGATACTAGTCTATAACGGTAGTATGTGAACTGAAAATATATAGGTTGAGTTACTTTATTATTAGTATTTTCCGATCATAAATTGTTGTGTTGGTTGAAATTTGGTTCATGTTGCCTTTGCATTACATAATTTTCAGTTGTGCTGACAACAGTTGTAGTGTAATTGGTTTGGTGTCCTCATTATCGCTCATGTTTAGTTTAATAATAATATAGTATAGTCTCTTCGTTACTAGGAAACCTCGTTTGATGTGGTAGCGTTTCATTGTGTGTGTCTTGAGTGACTGGAGTGATCAAAGTAAGAACATGTGACAGTGTTGTAAGGTGAGGTATAATGAAGCTACATAACATGTTTCGCATGGCTAACCCTGATTATGGGAATACAGCACACAGCCCCTGTGATCACGTCTGTTAAAAAGTGGCCGTATTGATCATATTTTATATGTATAATGCCCATTTGAAAAACATCCATTTAAATTAATTTTTGTATCAATCTACCATAATGACTTGTATTCGGACACTTTAAAATAATAAATTCTCAGCTGTCCAAAACCGTACGGTACAAAAAACAGTGGGTGTCTGAAAACACACAATATCCAAATATGTCGTCATTATGGACCATGTATCCAGACACATAAAATTATAGTTGTCCGAAATTGTACATAACAGAATATAATTATTTGTAGATTTTGTGGGTGTCCGCAAACATAGAATCCAAGTACATACAGTCTACACTACAGTACGGTTGTCAGCGCTCCAAGTCATACAAAATATCTCGCAGATGGTGTGTTATTTTTAGCTGTCAAACAGTCAAAGTTTAGCTGTTGGTACCAACTTAGTACAGGCCTTAACACAAAGAGTGATGCATTAACCGACTAATGCAGCAATCATTCATGATCTACCAGTTATAAGATAACAAAAATGTTGACAGTTGCACCCAGCTTTGAAGTTAGCATTCTTCTGCAGACGATACTTGTTATACGCATGTGATCATAGTAATAATACTTATTAATAGTAATATGATGCACTCCTGGTAGAGTGTGCTACTTCAGTAAAAGTAAACATCTTCGGACATGAATGTGTTGTAAGTGCATGAGTTGTTGGTGGCATAGGTTGCGCCCGTCCTCAGAAATCGTGACCTTTGTGTCACGTGAGCTCAATGTCATGTGACTTCTCTATCAAGCTGTTACAACTGTTTCCAATAGAAATGTGAAGTAGCACTGCTGAGTAATATATATATATATTTATATGTATATATATATATATATATTTATATCTATATATATCTATATATATTATATATATACAAATATACATGTACATATATATTTATATAAAATAATATACATATATTTATATATTTTATAACAAAAACCAATCAAGACTACCACTTACAACATACTACTGGTAGATTAAAGCAAGTTTAACAACACATTACACATAAACATAACATTGTTTTGAACAGCCGCCCTGAATATATACTGACATCCATAAATATATCGCAGCTATGACAAGAACGCTGTGTTGATTTGTATCAGATGCCACACTTGGTTACAAAAATATATTGGCTAGCCAGGTGTGGCGACCCTATCTAAATCACCACAGGCTTCAAATCCCCATATAGTTATATAATTATCCTAATCCAGGGTTATCCAGGCACCCCTGCCCAAGCTGTGATGGTGCAGTGTGACATCTTGGCAAAAACTGAAGCTAATTATGCAGCATAATTTTAATTAATAATGAAACCACTCATTCATGTCGTGACACTGGCAAGGGTCAGCAAGCACAAAAACACTACATGCTGTATGTCTGGGCCAGATTCATTTAGATTTATGGTGATCAATTATGTATACAAAAAAGCACAGTTATGATATTCTGACTGTTCATCTAGTTTGTTTTCTGTCTTTAGTTTTGTAGTTGTGTTGATTGGTTCACTATTATAGTTGTTTTGATTGGTCCACTGTTATAGTTGTGTGGATTGGTCCACTGTTATAGTTGTGTGGATTGTTCCACTGTTATTGTTGTTTTGATAGGTTCATGGTTTCAGTAGTTTACAAGTTTACATTAGTCCAATATTACGGTTATCTACATCGGCCAATTGCACTGAAGAAAATGCTTTCAATAATGGCTATTATTAAATTGTAAACAATATTTAGCATTTTTGTTATGTTGGCTAAATTCACCATAACAATAATGCAGTTGCAGAATATCACGGATAAGAAAGGATATTTTATTTAAATTACAAATGTGCTATCTATTCCTAATATTTTGACCTGCATTTTCACTCACATTATGTAATTTATAATTCATAACTGAATGTATGTAATTATTTATATGTATAGTTTTCTTCCTGTTCGGTTTACAGTTCAGTAACAAAATCTCAGTCCCAGCCGACTGTAACAAATGTGCCATGTAAAGTCCTTTCATGAAGTTTTAGTTTCAGCTGGCAGTGTAACAAATGTGCCATGTAAAGTCCTGTCATCAAGTCTCAGTCCCAGCTGGCAGTGTAACAAATGTGCCATGTAAAGTCCTGTTATCAAGTCTCACTCCCAGCGGCTGTAACAAATGTGCCATGTAAAGTCCTGTCATGAAGTCTCAGTCCCAGCCGGCTGTAACAAATGTGCCATGTAAAGTCCTGTCATGAAGTCTCAGTCCCAGCCGGCTGTAACAAATGTGCCATGTAAAGTCCTGTCATGAAGTCTCAGTCCCAGCTGGCAGTGTAACAAATGTGCCGTTTAAAGTCCTGTCATGAAGTCTTACTACCAGCCGGCTGTAACAAATGTGTCGTTTAAAGTCCTGTCATGAAGTCTTACTACCAGCCTGCTGTAACAAATGTGCCGTTTAAAGTCCTGTCATGAAGTCTTACTACCAGCGTGCTGTAACAGATGTGCCGTTTAAAGTCCTGTCATGAAGTCTTACTACCAGCCGGCTGTAACAGATGTGCCGTTTAAAGTCCTGTCATGAAGTCTTACTACCAGCCGGCTGTAACAAATGTGCCATTTAAAGTCCTGTCATGAAGTCTTACTACCAGCCTGCTGTAACAAATGTGTCGTTTAAAGTCCTGTCATGAAGTCTTACTACCAGCCGGCTGTAACAAATGTGCCGTTTAAAGTCCTGTCATGAAGTCTTACTACCAGCCTGCTGTAACAAATGTGCCGTTTAAAGTCCTGTCATGAAGTCTTACTACCAGCCTGCTGTAACAAATGTGCCGTTTGAAGTCCTGTCATGAAGTCTTACTACCAGCCGGCTGTAACAAATGTGCCGTTTAAAGTCCTGTCATGAAGTCTTACTACCAGCCTGCTGTAACAAATGTGCCGTTTAAAGTCCTGTCATGAAGTCTTACTACCAGCCGGCTGTAACAAATGTGCCGTTTAAAGTCCTGTCATGAAGTCTTACTACCAGCCGGCTGTAACAAATGTGCCGTTTAAAGTCCTGTCATGAAGTCTTACTACCAGCCGGCTGTAACAAATGTGCCGTTTAAAGTCCTGTCATGAAGTCTTACTACCAGCCGGCTGTAACAAATGTATCCGCTAAGGTTCTGATAACAGCCTGTGACGCACTGTCCGGACAAAAGAGATGAGATTAAATTCTTATTCCATAAAAAAACAATGTGTTTTATCTGTGAATTGATCACATGCTATGGTACGGCAGTCACAGTGTATTACATGTCAAAAGTAGACAATCACCGGGGAAATAGTATGTTCTCATTTGTCAGGCGGCAACTATTATTGTGCGAGAATGGTTCACTTGCTGCTGCTAATGATGTCAGGAGAATCGTTGTATTTAATAGTTATTTTTAACCTATTTATATTATCAAGATGTATAGTGTTTTAGTGTGTTGCAATAATCAAAATGTCCTAAATTATTGAACAAGAATGTCATGAGAAAAAAATTAGTTCGTTCTCATTCGCTAGGTGGCGAACACTGACGGATTCGAGAATTGTATTTGGATTCGAGAATTGTATGTGGATAGCAGCCTCAAAGGAGTCGTTATTTGTTTTTCATCTGTTTTATAGTGATAAGTTTTGTATGTAACAGTAATCATATATAAGTCTTAAATTATTGAAAGTAGGGTATTGATTCTGGCACTGAAAAATAATGCATTCTCATTCGCTAGGGGGTGGATGTTATCGGGTGCGAGAATTTCGACATTTATAGTGGATAACAAAATCAATGGAATCAGTGGCAACATTACATTTATTACCTGTTTTTATAAGTAGGGATGTAAATTATTTTTTGTACGTTTAAACAATCATAATGTGTTCAATTATCTAAACTTCTAAAGCATGATAACGACTGTGTGTCAAAGAAAAAAATAATTCGTTCTCATTCGCTAGGTGGCGAAAGTTGTTGTCTTGTGTGAGAATTGTGACCTTTGCAATGAAAAGAGTCACTGCTGACAATGTAGTTTTTACCAGTTTCTTACATGTCATGGGAAAAAAATAGTACAGCACCATTCACTAGGTGGCGAATGTCTATGCCAGGTGTTTTATTGTACGTTTGCATAGCTATTATTAAAGTCAAGACAAAATTAGTGTCAACAATATAGTTTTTACCTGGTTGCTATTGTAAGGATGAATGACATTTTTACACGTTAAGCAATCATAACACTGGCGATATGCAAAAAACAATACATTTTCATTCATTAAACAGTGAACGTTATTGTCTGGCGCGAGAATTGTATGTTTGCGGCATGACTAGCATTAGGGGTATCACAGGAATCATTATCGACATTATAGGTTTTGCCTAATTTTATATATAACGGATTATAAAGTTTTGGTATATTTCGGCAATTGTATAGAGTTATCGAAAATTTGATGGCAACACCGGGCCAAATTAGTACATAGTCATTCGCTAGATGGCGAATTATCAACACGTATGAGAATTGTAGGTTTTGTTAGCAGAATCAATGCGGGCGTAAGGAGTCGTTAGGTAGTTTTTCCTAGTAGACTTTATGGTTTTTCAAATTGATGACATAATATATCCCTGTACCACTGTAATGAATGTACAGTTTTTGCCGGCTAAGTGGAAACACCTAAACGCTGATGTTATCTAAGGCGAATTTCATAGATCATTCAACATTATCTTTCAAAGCACTGAATATACCTGAAAATTAGTGCTTTTTGTAAGGAATGCTTGAAAATGTCAGATTCTATGGTGAACTAAAGACAGTGTATGAAAGGAAGCCAACATAAGTAAAAAAAATGATTGCTGATAGATGCGTAACCTCAAACGATCTTGATTGCAAAATTGTATTAATGTATTTCCCATGATCTACTTATACAAACAAGGCATAGTTGATTTGGTGAAGTTTTGAAGTACTTTTTAGTTAGGATTAAAACCTTAGGGAAGGGACCATTTTGTGGAGGTGTTAGTCCTGTCATTTGAAATTGACCTAAATAGGGTAGTTTGCCCTAGTCCGGGCGGGAATCACGCCATTTTGTCTGTGAGCATCACAAGGTCAGAGGCCGTGGGTTCAGACGGGCACATTATTTACATCACAATGTGGGGAAATGCCTGTTTCATGACAGGTGTTTGGGGGAATAGAATCGTAAGTGATGGGTAAGTTGGATGGATGCAATCTACAAGTGGTCTCAGGTTGGGCCTCGTGGAAACTGGACGAAAACTGGACGACATACCAACGATGGACGAATCAGGTCACTCCACAGCACATTGACATATGCTCAGGTACGCCATCTGGTGATTAGCTCGAATCGAGAACCGAGGGGCATCCTTTGTGCCAGTTTGGGGTGGGTAATATTGGCCGTCTTTGATGGAACCTGTCTTTGACGGTGATCATTTCGGGAAATGGATTATGCTCGTAATCGTTGATCTCCAAGTGATATGAAAAGCTGTTTAGCGAACAAATGCTGTAATTCCGGCACGTAAAAAACATTATCTAATGTCTTCCAAGTGATATCAAGAATGCAAACAACTACTTTGGCATATCCCAAGTGACATTTGGCTTTGATACTAAAGGCCGGTGCTGGTTCTTAAAAGTGAGGCAGAAAAGTTAACAATTCTGGTATGACTGGTAGTTAGGAAGTCTACCATCACACATAAATCATGTGGTAATTTAAAGTTGTGCAAAAGATAATAATTCCTATCTGTCAGGAAACCGTGCTATTGCAAAGACACAGTAATTTAAGGATAGGACAGTGGTGTGGTAGCAGCCTGTGGATTGGTGGATTTGTTGTCATTCTTGGATCCAGGATGTGCACAAGAGCTTTCAGTTTCTGAATGTTGATTTGATCATTGGGCTACGTTTAAAGATATTTAGTAACGCTTCAGGCTCTTGGTGAGGTTGCTACAGACAGCGTGAAAGGGAAAGATGTATATAGGGAGACTTATACATGGTACAAGTAAAAGATCATGTGGAATGTTTATCAGAAAAGACCAAGGAGTCCACAGCGATGGAATCTCAAGTAGCACAAGTAGACAGGTGTGTTAGCTCTGTTTGGTGTATATCACTGAGATCTAACACACTGCGAGTAAATATCCTCTACTGCAAAGCTACACCCTGTGATACTGGTGTTTTCACGGCTGACAAAGACATTGATGTTGGAGCTTCTGAAAACTGATGCCTTTGTTGGTATTAGTTGAGGACATATTGTCTTGGAAACAAACAAGATAAGATTCTAAACCAGAAAAGAACCGGGTAGCTTTCCTCATCGTACCCTGGCAATACCGCAACAAGACTGCCGTGCCCGTGCCCGAAATTGGCTGGTTGTTGGATATCTCCTAGATCTGCGAAGTGGGTGGATAAATGTCCTCGCCAGCATTGCCCAATTTAGTGATGCTAATGTTTTCGCGGGCAACAAAGAAATCGCCATGAGAGTTTCTGAAAACTGATGCGTTCTGCTGGTATTGGTTGGGTGTCGGGAACAAATATGATAACATTCTGAAAGAACATTTTTATGGCATTCCGGTGTCAAGTATCGAGATGAGCAGGAGGCATTCATGCGCTTTCAGAACAACAAAATTCCGCGTTAGACCACATCGAAGGAATTTTCTCCCGCTTCAGAAGGATGTCATTTTTTAACCCGTGGATATGAAGTGGATGCGCATGACACTGTGCTAACAGCATGGAAAACTGCACTACTGCAAATTGACAAAATAAATTGTGAAGATTCACATATCAACATTCCACAGCACATCTACATCACCGAAATCAACAGGACTCTACGTAGAGCGTTTTGTGAAAATCTGCAGATTGATGTTGCCATAATATTTGGTTTTGCGTAAATGTTATGCACGATGGACGCAGCAAAGAACTGCTCTGTTACTGCCAGGAAGCAGTTGTTTTGTGTTCGGTAAACGACGGCTCCTAGATAATAATAATGTTTTTATTTCAGACAAGCATTGTGTTCATATAGAAAAAAGTACATTGATAAAAATATCCATATAAAAAAAATATATATAAAAATAAACAAATATATCAATAAAACAGGATATTAAAAAATTATACAAAGCCTTGGCCCACTGATGTTGCAACTGTGACGTACTGTACATGTCGCTAGTAACAATACTCTGAATAATTGTATTAACAGACCTGTGAATCCTTGTGATTAAGGTAAAAAATAACTGTTCTGATAATACATTTACATGATTTTACATTAGCTGTAGCAAACATGTGGCTAGCACTACATCTCATCGGCAGATTGTTCAATATCCTGTATGAATTGTTATAGGCAACAATAAATTGCTGAAAATTAGCTTTTCCACAATTAACCCATAGTGCACACATATAAATATTACTGAAATATGCAGTAAACAGCTTATTCTTTATAGCAATGGAGCAAAAATGAAATTTTTGCTGTAACATGTTACTTTTGGCATAAAGAAATCTCACTTTGGCTTGAATATCAGCTTCATCCGATAAGTCGTTACAAATGACATGCCCAATGTATTTACCAGCATTATATTGAACATCATGCTCACACCTATAAGAGTAGCATACCGTATTCATTCTATTAAGCGTACATACCCCTTTTAGCAGCATCTGACAGTGTGACACAGTGACAGTGATCTCCAATGCCAACCTTCACTGTTGAATCGATCATTGTCATTTCATTTCTACCAATGGCACCTAGATTCAAAGCTCAGTGATGAAACAAATATCTAATACTATACTTTACAGTGTTCTCGTATCCTTTTGCTCATAGGTGGATGCATCAATCATTTGCCTGTCATGTCTGCTAAGATGGCTGTACTCAGGAACCCTAGAAGATGGGTGTACACCCCTGTACGCTTATTGAAACACAAAATTTGACATATTTTTGCATCTCAAATATTTGTTAGGCGAACTGTATGCTTAGTAGGATGAAAACGGTATGTCAAGTAAAGCTTGTAGTCCCTTGGCGGAAGGAGCGAATAAAAGTAGGTCATCAGCGTACATCAGGTGATTAACAACCATAGTACCCAGACTACAACCACTATGTTGTTTGTGTAGTTGTACACTCAAATTGTCCGTATAAAGGTTAAAAAGCTAAGGGGATAACTTTCCACCTTGCTTAACACCGTTGCCCACTGAGAAGAAATCCGAGTAGGTAGATCCCCATTGGATACATACAAATTGGTTATTGAACTCTGCTGAGTATTCTTAGAATATATTTTGGTACATCGTGTTGTTCTAATTTCGTTAACAGCTTATGTCGATTGACTCGATCAAATGCTTTTGAAGCATCCAGAAACGCAACATGCATAGCTGAACCATGTTTAGTGTAAAATTCCTTAAATGTAAACACACACAGCTCCGTTCCATGTTTTGGCTTAAATCCAAACTGATGAGACGTAGTTTGCAAGTACGTTTCCATTCTATTGAATAACACAATATCTATTTTGTCTTCGGAATACTACTTATGGATTTTGAAATTGACCAATCCTATTGTTTTGATGCGCTTCTGAGCTTGGTTTCCAAGGATTTAGGTGCAATAGAAGTTATCTTATTATTATTCGAAAATATGTTAGTAAGGCATATTGGTAATTACCTTTGTAATTTACCCGTCTATTTTTATCTTCAGTAACCAGTACAATAACAGACTCTGAGACTGAACATAACCATGCACCATAATAGAGGTCACAAGGGCAGATAATAGCATCACAGTTTGAGCATTGGCGAACATGATGTGTTCTGCAGTAATATCACCCAGACCTGGTGACTTATTGCATGATAATTCATTAATTATACTCATCATTTCAACTGCATCAACAGTATTTCCATTATTGTCACTGATAAAATCAAAGTGAACATTATCACAGTGGCTGGTGCTTCCACGTTGACCCAATATCGACATCACCATTTATACCATCAATGTTCGTTGCCAATTTAACTTTACTGTTCATATGATTCTTAATTTCCTTCCAGAACTGTCGATGATCTTTTTGACATAACTTTTCTGCAATGGAATCAGCAATAATAGTTTCTATATATTTTAAATTACATTTTCTGACTGCATGCTTAGATTTGATTCTGGACAGTTTCACGACTGTACAAAAATCACCTTGTCTAGGTTTTCTAACCTGTCTCCACAGCCAGTAGGCATCACAAGCTGCACTGTGCAGGTCTTTCACACACTCATTCCATCCTGGTACAACATCATATTTAGAAGAACATTTATGAGTTGACACAAGTGTTTGACCAGACCTCTTCAGAGTGGATACGATAGAATTATAGAACAATTGTGACAATTAGGATTACTGCATGTAACACCAGGTGGAACATTCAGTTTAGACAGTTCAATGTTCGTGTGATATCTATATACGAGTCAGTATCATACCTAGAATCACTGCCCTGGGCCAGTATGTCTGCCTGGGCCTAGCAGCAGACAGAGGGTCTTGCTGCATCAGCTGCTGGGTGCAGGGGAAGGCACAATCTACTTTTATTTGACCTCGTTTCTAGGAAGGAGAACTGGATTAGAGGAGAGACAGAGCTGAATGAGCGAGGTGTTTGCATTAAGGAGTGTTCTTTTTGTGTGGTCATGTTTGGTCAAGGGAGTCGCATCGACGCGGTTACGATGCGTAGATGCGATAAAGGTTTACGGCTGTTTGCACACGTGCGCTTATACACACACGTGCATAAATTCCACACGGGCAGGTTTGATGTGGATGTATCCTGGACAGTCTGTGAGCTGTAGTGTGGGAGAGATGGCCTTGATGGTTTGCATCAGTTAATCCTTCACTGACATGTTTATATGTGTTAGATCTTAGAGACAGTTTGTGGGCATTTATTGGGACACTGTCCCTGTATGTGGGGTGTTGGGGGTAATGGCCACATAGTTGTGGTGTTAAGGTACTGCCACTGTATATGGGGTGGTAAGGATTATACCCCGATACGTAGAAGCAACCTGTATACTGGGTGCTAAGGATACTGCCCATATGCGTATGTGTGTATATAGGGTGCTAATGATACTGCCCCTATACATGGGTGCAGTCTGTATACCATGGGTGCAGTCTGTATACAGGGTGCTAAGGATACTACCCCTATATTTGGATGCAGCCACCTATTATGGTCACTGAGCCTGGAGTGTGTGAGAGGCCTGTGATGACTTGCTTTGACTGCAGCTATGGGAATGAGCGGGTACTGAAGCGAGTGATTGTTGTCCTCTCTGCCATTCAGGCTGCATGCACTGCCAGGGTTCACCTGATAATTGAAAACTAATTTAAACAGGGAGAAGTAGACTGGCCTGCTATGTGACACCACAGGCTTCTACTTGCCGAGTTCTCCAACCCACATATCAGTTTGCCTCTGTTGAAAGCACAAGTCTTATGTTTATTAGCTGCAGCATTTTTGAAGTTTGCTGTCGTGTGACAGAGGCTGATGTGTTAGTTTTATTTACTTCTAATTTTTACTGCTGGGAATGTGTCTACAAAGCATAATTTATGTGTTCTGATTTGTATGTGCTGATTTTGTTTTATATTTTAATTTGCAAGAAAGTGTTCCGTGATCAGTTTTCTTATGTAGTTATGTAGGGGAAAAGGTGTGAGTTTCAGGCACTGCTACATCTGTATTGCCAGTTGTATTTTGGATAATTAATATAAACTAACATCCATTCAGGAAGCCACAAACCAGGTATGGCAGTTGTCACCATTATATAATTTTAAACTCAATTATGCTGAGCATTTATTTTTTGCAATTGCCAGTTATGGCATGCTAAACATTTCCTGGTAAAGTGACTGTGCACCCTCTGGAGAATGGTAAGAACTGGTGAGAACTGGTAAGAACCCTTAAACTACAGGGAATTTTGAGATGGAAATTGTTTAGGAGGATTACAGATTACATTAACGACACACATACCCCCAACACACATACTGAATCGATTATAGTTAGATGCAAGATCTAAAAACAGGTTGATTTGGTCTAGATGGTTAGATGCGTATGATTGTCAAATTCTGTGTGTATGTGACAGGGCTAGATGTATTACATGTGTTCAGATTTAGCAGGAGGGATGTGTTGTCATAATTCTGTCCTGTCTTGGCTCGCTGTGACACCCTGACAGTGGGTCGCTGTGACACCCTGACAGTGTGTTTATGGTCTCATAAACAGTTGCTAAATAACGTGGAGTAAAGAGCTGAAGCAGACCTGTGAATTGTTGGTGGTCAAATCTGTGCAGATGGGGGTGGACGGATGCTGCCATCACTGTGGCAGTTAACGGGGTGAATTAGGGTGTAGTGGCATGCAGAAAGGAGTGCATAATGGCAAATTAGTGCTTCTATTATGTCAAATATCTTTTGGGTGGTAGTGGTGCTGTTGTTTGTGAGGGTTAGTATGCGACACATTGCACAAGTATGGGACCCCACAAGTATGGGACCCCATAAGTATAGGACCGCACAAACGCGGATCCCTACAACCATGGATCCCCATAATCATGACTCCCCACAAGCATGGGTCCCCATAAGTATGTACCATCATGGAAATAAGGATAAATACATATAATTATATCCATTGATATATATATATATACATATATATATATATATATACGATAACAGATGTAAGTAAATATGTCTGGATATAGGTAAATACCATAATGAAAGTTGGTAAATACTACTAAATACCACTGTAGATATAGTAAATACATATGTGGATATAGGTAACTTCCATAACGAAAGTAAGTAAATGCCACTGTGAATATAGGCAAATACCATAAAAGTCAAGATAGGTAAATACCATAATCGATAAATAATACCATAATGATATAGATGAATTCCACTGAGGATATATAGGTTTATATCACAGTGAATATAGATAAATATGTAAATGGATATAAATAAACACCATAGTTGATATAGGAAAATACCATACTGCATATAGGTAAATACCATAATAAATACAGTTAAATAGCATAATTGCTATATGTATATACTACCATAAATTTAGATAGCTCCTTGGATATAGGTAAATGCCACCATGGATACATGTAGATGTAAATACCTTCATAGATGTAGGTTAATATCATTTAATTTATATAAGTAAATACAAAAACAGATAAGGCACATACCAACATGAATGTAGGTCAATTCCAATGAGGATATCGGTAAATATCACCATGGATAAAGGTAAATACAATGACGTGCAACCTTTGACCCTGGTGACATGCATTGATGGAGGCGTCGCAAGGGGTATCCGGTCTACTCCATAGATGCAGGTAATACATAATCATTGGGCAGTAACCCTAGACATGAATGCACACAAGACTCCGCAGCATAGCACGTGCGTCGCATGCATGTTCACAAGTGGGAAACATGAAATCCTAGACACGTGGACATTCGAGGGCAGATGAACGCGCGAAGGATTCGGCAAAAACAACCCGAATCGGGCAGGCCATGGCAGTGCCAGCAGCCGACGACTGCATGTTCTCTCCTCCGTCTATTAATAGCCATTCCAAAATAGAACCTTATTTAATACTGGTTGCGTTACGAGACTGCTGTGGTGATAGAGTGACAGAGTAAATACAGGGCTGCATTCAGACTGCTGCAAGCAGGCTGCTGCAGTGCGAAGTAGGTCACCCCGGTGGCCCAAAGGCCCGGCCTGGGCCCTGGGCCCCGCTTCACCGGTCAGTTGACATCAGTTGACTCAGGACCAATATCCACCTTACCAATTGATTAATTAGGATCCGTTGTAATAACTAATGTCTCCCAGTTCGTTGCAGTGAGTGAGAGAGTGAGTGAGTGAGTGAGTGAGTGAGTGAGTGAGTGAGTGAGTGAGTGAGTGAGTGAGTGAGTGAGTGAGTGAGTGAGTGAGTGAGTGAGTGAGTGTATGTGTGTTTGCGATGGAATAAAGGGATTGACTGGGAGGGGTGCAAGCACACAATGACTGCTCCCCTCATGCACAGTCAATGGGATTTGTCTCTTCGAGAAATGTTTCTGTGATGTTTTTTCTTACGCAATGTACGTGATCCAAGGCAGGTGACTGCGAACTACAAGGGTGGCTAGCACCAAGAGTAATGACCTCGTTTGAAATGACTGTGTAGATGTATATGTAGCATTTTCATTTTCCAGTAATACAAAGTTATTGTGTAGTGTTGAAGCTGTGGGAGACATGCTGAAGCCTCATGTCTTGAAAAGGTCAGGTGAAGTCATAACATGTCATTAAAGTTTGTTTGAGAAGCACCTGTCATTATAAAGTAGCAGTGCCCCAGGGTAAATTCCAAGGGTGTGATATTTGAGGTCAGTCACACCCGCAATGCAAAAACAGGAAGTATCATGTTTGTGTCTGCCTGTCATAGTTTATAGAATGGCGTGTTTAAACTTAATCATGTTAATGTCACTTACTTGCACAATGCCGGTGACCTCTATTTGAGCATGCCCATCAGGTGGCCGGCCATAAGATTTTGAACAGGAACTTAACTTCATCGGTGTCATTCATTTTTTAAAGAAATGTTCACCCTTAGACTATTTATTAATGGAGTACTAACACGGGCAAATATTGAAAACGTAAACAAATTGTTTTTCCTCAATGCAATGCAAACGGAAGCTTGTAGGTGATTACTAAGCCTTGGTGTTTGCGTAATTTAGTACATGCTACTGGTTGTGCAGTGAGATACGACAGGCTGTCTGCTGAAATAAAATACACGTCTAAGTTTTTGGTTATTATTAATCTATTTTTGTTAACAGGAAACCTCAGTGCAGACTTCATTGTAAGTGGTCATTAATAGGTCTTCATTACAAAGTTCACAAGGTTGCCTTGGTCATATTAGTTCATGTCTGTGACATAAATTTGTGTGCTGTCGGTCTAGTTTAATTGGGTTTACTCTGTAATAAACATGATTGCTTGTTTGTAGATAGGTAACCAGTTGTGTATTTATGTATTGGCAATTATTACATGTAGGCATGAACATGCATGCATGCAAGCACACGCATGTGTGCTTATTAGTTCAAACAATGTTTCTCAAATATGTACAGGCTTACTCAGGAAATAAATAATTTATCACTGGGGTCATTTGTGTATGCGATTAATTACAATACCATTGCAAAACTGTGTGTAAACAGTTGGCCATTTACTTTCTGTTGGTGTGGTTGGTCTGTAAAGTAGAATCTTAGTCTCTGTGACTATTTCAGATTGTAGCGTTTCTTATTTGCTTAGAAACATCAACTGTAACCATAACATACCCAGAAGCTAAATTGGGCTTAATATGTTCCCTCACTTTAGGGAATAGTTTATCTGTTTCTAAAATATACCAAGCCTGCATTAACTGAACAGTATGTGTGAAGAACATTTAAAATTATTATTGTCTGCGGTTATTTGTTTTCTGAACAGTCAAGTTTTAATGTTAACATTTAAGTTGATTAATGTGGCTCTTGTTTCAGTTTTCCACTACTTTTTAAATGCGTGTTTTAAATAATGTTTAACTTATGGTTTGTACACCCTGATTAAAGTTTGTGCCAGACTATGTTTGCAAGTAAATTGGTCAGGCGAACAGAAAAACAGGTCATGATAATACAATTGGGTCAGGTCGAATCAACACCAATAAATAAATTGTGACTTTAAGTTGTAAGTATTACTGGAGACTTTCCGTGCATTTGCCATTAACCCATTCAGACAAATAAGGGTCACATTAGTGGTGTCTTCTTAGTAGTACACGTTGACAAAACTGTCCAATATGAATTGCTATATTCTTAGCTTTAATCATCACCAGTCCTGTATCAATTGTTTTCTACATCAAAGGCAACTTGATAATTATTCAGAACACATTCCTAGTGCATTCCTAATTCCTTTGAAGTCCACTCGAATCCATTAAAACCAGCCATGCAGTTAATACACAATGATTATGAAGAAAACATTTTTCCACGAAATGATCCACTTCATACAAATGTTCATTACAATGAAGATCATACAAATCCATTAAAAGCAATCGCATATTAAAACAAACTCCATGTGAAGCTTACATGTTTTCATTAAAACCAAACATGTAAAACAAACTCTGTAAACAAATTATGAAGTCTTAATGTTGCCATTAAAACCAGTCATATGATACAAACTCAACATTAATCCAGTGTCTATATTAAAAACTAACTCCCCATCATCGCAGATATCTTCGCATAATTATGGTAGTTTGGAAATTTAAATCGAACGCCAGAAATGTTAACAATGCTGCATAAAGAATACTTCATATTACTCTGGTGACTGCATTTATAATAATCGAGACACCACCAGTAATGAGTGGTGTTTATACTTACATGTCTGTCACATTGTTTTTCTAACTGGATGATTCTGTTTGTTTCAGACGATAACGGGTGCCATGAGCACTATAAATGCTCCCGTGCCTCTAGGAGATTCCAAAAACCAATTCCGGGTAGACTATATTCAGGACGTCGCCAGCCAGCAGGATTTTGACTACCCACCTGTGAGTATATATCGAATCTGTTAAGTACAAGTCCTGTTATCATATCCAAAAATAGAATTATTCATACAGAGACTTCTGCACTTCCTTCCAAAATGGCTTCGCTGGTACAACTTCTTGTAGGGTGATGTCATCGCAGATGTATCAAAGAATGTAGTTCCCTTAGAGATCATCTCGGAACATCGATGTCTGATATCAGACGAAATTACAGTCATCTGGCCACAGCCCCCACCCTGTCAGATGAAAGTTTGTAAACACTGCTATGATGATATTATTATATTAACAGTATCGGTCCGAAGCGTAAATATCAATGTCCAACACCGGACGAAACTGCCTCTGACCCCCTCCCCCAAACAAAACTAATTTTGTCTGATATCGGAGTTCAATGTTCTGAGATGATCTCGTTTGATCACCACTGTTGTTATTCTTATGGATGATCTCGTAGGTACACAACGTCCAACAAAATGGTATACATTTAGCATCGGTTCAACCCCAACCAATATTGCGATTTTTACAATCCAGAATTGCTACTAGTGCCAATTTGTAATGATTATAATGTTTAGCTCGCTAGGTGGTGCCATTGTAGCAATTTATTTTTCCCCTGATTTGTGTTGACAACCAAACCAGCCCTCATGTAATGCTTAGTGCAGTAGCGCAGCGGTAAGAGCTACGGATTCTCGACTGAGAGAACGCGGGTTCGAATCCTGTGCGACGGTGTCGAACCGTTGGCAAGTTCGTTTACTCTACATTGCTTCAGTTCACTCAGCTGTATGAATGAGTACCTGGCTATAGACAGTGGTGGTTATTAGTGTACGGATAGTCTTCACGTATTAATTGCAGCGTGGCTGAATGCTTCACAGAGAAGTCGAGATGGACTTCGATTGAACAGGTCTGCCAGGGAGTAAAGTGTAAAGTGCTTTGAGCAGTCCTGAGGACTGGATACTGCGCTATATAAGAAGTAATTGTTGGGCTTTGAGAACTAATGTGACCACTGTTAGTGATGTGTTGAGGTCTGCAAGGAATTGTACGTCGTGGGTGAAAAGCATACGAGGATAAAATTTAACTGAATGAGTGTGGTACGTCTGTCAGGGAAGCGTGAGACCTCCCTCCAGATCCATTTCTCATTCACACCAGTCCCGCAGGAAACCACTATTTATTTTCTATTTGTGCGCGACCTTGCAGTGCATTTTGTCTGGTTGTGCAAAATTTATGACCATTTTGCCATCATTAAACCGCTTCGGTGAATCGGTTTAGTGTAAAGTGGTATATCATTGTCATGTACTGTTTGGCTAGAGCCGGTTGTTAAGCGATATATCCTGTTTCAAAATACACAGACGATCTGAATGGTATGTACACCATCAGGTGACAACGATTCATTACTCCCTGTCCAGCCTTGCCGGAGTCGTATATTATATTAGGGTATTACGTTAATAATAGTATTACATGCATCTATATCACACAGACAAACATATTACATAATGTAGAATGTAATATAATGTATTACATAATGTAGAATATAATGTAATATGATGTTCTCTGTATAAAGTTTCCTGCTATTTTGTGGCATTATACATGCACGCACGCATGCACGCATGCATGCACGCACGCATGCACGCACGCACACACACCCACGCGCATGCACATTCATGCATAGAGTGCGAATTGAGGACATCTGTTTCAACCCCCATCCCGAGGACCTCTTAATAATGCAAATCTGAATAAATTAAGTTGACAGTTCGTCTGTACATTATTACATGAATCTTTGAAAACTGAACAAATTGAATGTTAAGAAAACAGCATTTTACTTAAGGACTAAATAAATTTCTAGTTTGAGGTATGATGTAATTAATAATCTTAAGTAAATAGTATATTTATTCCAATCCCTTGATTGGAGCACTGGTCCCAAGCACTTGCCCTTTCTTCAAATGATCGGCACTAGTGCTGTTTGAATTTAGTTTCTCATCCGTGTCTGCATTCTGATTCATCTGGACTACTAGTTTCAGTTTCGATACTTCCCTGTCCGCTGGCTATTAAACACGATGACCTCAGAGTGATCTCATTCAGCACGTGCCATGCTGGCGTGGTGCATTCTCTCGTTGTTAAATACATTTTGTAGATCTGGTTTTCCCTGTTTCATGCAGATAGTCACCACTTATTGGCAGTATGTTGGCCTAGAATAGCATCGTTTGAGTGTATTCCGATACATCTGCTGTCCGTTTAATTTCATCAAGTGAACTGTCAGTGAACTCAGGGATCTGTTTAGCACCAGATGCATTCACTATTGCAATGCACACATACGCAAGCATACGTTCACTGACACACTTAATGTTGGCCCACACACTTGTACCATTTGGCTAATGTACTTTATACCTGTTGGCTCACAAAACTTTTTACATTGGCACACACATTTGTACTATGCATTGGCTCACACATTTGTACTAAGCATTGGGTCACACACTTGTACTACGCATTGGCTCACACACTTGTACTAAGCATTGGCTCACACACTTGTACTAAGCATTGGCTCACACACTTGTACTACACATTGGCTCACACATTTGTACTATGCATTGGCTTACACACCTGTACTATGCATTGGCTCACACACTTGTACTACGCATTGGCTCACACACTTGTACTACGCATTGGCTCACACACTTGTACTATGCATTGGCTCACACACTTGTACTACGCATAGGCTCACACACTTGTACTACGCATTGGCTCACACACTTGTACTATGCATTGGCTCACACACTTGTACTATGCATTGGCTCACACACTTGTACAATGCATTGGCTCACACACTACTTGTACTATGCATTGGCTCACACATTTGTACTATGCATTGGCTCACACACTTGCACATGTTGGCCCATACACTTGTACTACACATTGGCTCATACACTTGTACTATGCATTGGCTCACACACGTGCACATGTTGGCCCACACACTTGTACTACACATTGGCCCACACACTTGCACACTACATGTTGGCCCACACATTTGTACTACACACTTGTCCACATACTTGTACTTTATATACTAATAGGCTCACACACTTGTACACCTTGACTCATTCACCTGTATGCATGCAGTAGCTCACACACATATCTTCGCTTAAGCAATTCCACACATTGACTTTTATACTTTTATATTTTGGCTTACACATTTTTACACATTGGCTTACACAGTTTCACACCTTAGCATACATACTTTCACATGTTGCCCGTTATACTTTCACTCACTGGTTTACACACTTTCACAACTCGACTTTAGTTTTATACTTCCACCCCTTGGCTTACACACATCCACACATTGGCTTTTATACTTTCATACATTGGCTCACACACTTTCACACATTGGCCTATATACTTTCAACTTTTGGTGACACACACAGTCTTCCACATAACGCACGTCTATGCAGTGTCATGTAGCAAATTAATACTACGTAAAACGTTTTATGTAACATTTTTACAATTTTAATAAGCACCCTCTCACATATTATTATGAACACCTGCAGCCGTACCTGTGGCTGCATAAAAACGTGCTCGCACTAGTGCTACAGGTACGTGTGTTTATCAGGGAACCTTGGTGTGCAGCTTATCGGGAATGTTTCCACAGGTGTGTTTCTATCTCGATCTGTCTTTTTGCCCTTTTTAGTATGTCATACTCAGCTCGACTTTTGTTCGGTGATGACAGTTTTTGATGACCCCAAGGCACCGTTTACAAGCACCAAGAAAGATGTTCAGCTCTACTGTCTTAATTCTCCTATTCCACTTATTCGTGTTGGTTAGGAACACAAATTTATGCTTCGTTTAGAAACTCCTCCAGTGGTGAAATTTGGCTGATTTCGTTCGCCGACTGATTGGTTTATATATAGCTTTAGTTTTCCGCCGTCGACTTGTCCATTCTTGTTGTATTTAATTACCAGGAGTATCGCAGTGGTTCAATTCTGGGACAACTGCCGTACTGTTGACGGTCGCCACACCTCAATTGTTCCATTTAATCCCGCTCTCTAATCATGCAGTCTGCAAGAGTAACTAAGTGATTTAGTGTACAACGGGACGCATTGTCCTGGCATTGTGCTGTTAATTGCAAATTCCTGCAATTGGCTTTTATTCTAGTCTCGCTGCAAAGCAGGGCCGTGCGGTGTCGCAGTGTTGCACAATACTTTTGACTAATTTGGGAAACATGATTGAGAAATGTCGTTATGGATATATCGGAACACAAACGAGAAAACAAAGTATAAAGATAAGATAAGAGGAACACTTATATAGCGCCATAAATCTAGATAAATCCATTTGGAGGCGCTTGGTATACATAATTATATATATGCAGAACATTAATAAGTTACGTAAAATTAATGATATTAAATTAGTTAAAATAAATGATAATATATAAAAAAATTAAAAAATAAGTTAATTATTGGTGTTTGATGAAAGTTTGACAATATGTTTGGCATAACTAGCGTATAGTCTGAAGTGGCTATTGGAGAAGCTTAAGATATACTATTTGAATGTTGTGCACAATTTGAACTTTTCTCAGGTGAAAAATTAAAATTGTGAACAATATTTCGTGCTTATTAAACTCAATTTGGCAGACGGCCTTCCTCCACCATGTTTATATTAGTACTTATTAAGGACATTATATCAACAAATTAGGTCCATACAAAGTCGGTTTATTGGATGTGTCGAAGCAGTTTACTCCGGACACAGTGGCTTTCTACTACTCTTGTCACGACAGTAGCGTAAAACCTTCAGAAACCATGCAGTGGCTTTCTACTGCTCTTGTCACGACAGTAGCGTAAAACCTTCAAAAACCATGCAGTGGCTTTCTACTGCTCTTGTCACGACAGTAGCGTAAAACCTTCAGACTTCAGAAACCATGCAGTGGCTTTCTACTGCTCTTGTCACGACAGTAGCGTAAAACCTTCAGAAACCATGCAGGGGCTTTCTACTGCTCTTGTCACGACAGTAGCGTAAAACCTTCAGAAACCATGCAGTGGCTTTCTACTGCTCTTGTCACGACAGTAGCGTAAAACCTTCAGAAACCATGCAGTGGCTTTCTACTGCTCTTGTCACGACAGTAGCGTAAAACCTTCAGAAACCATGCAGTGGCTTTCTACTGCTCTTGTCACGACAGTAGCGTAAAACCTTCAGAAACCATGCAGTGGCTTTCTACTGCTCTTGTCACGACAGTAGCGTAAAACCTTCAGAAACCATGCAGTGGCTTTCTACTGCTCTTGTCACGACAGTAGCGTAAAACCTTCAGAAACCATGCAGTGGCTTTCTACTGCTCTTGTCACGACAGTAGCGTAAAACCTTCAGAAACCATGCAGTGGCTTTCTACTGCTCTTGTCACGACAGTAGCGTAAAACCTTCAAAAACCATGCAGTGGCTTTCTACTGCTCTTGTCACGACAGTAGCGTAAAACCTTCAGACATCAGAAACCATGCAGTGGCTTTCTACTGCTCTTGTCACGACAGTAGCGTAAAACCTTCAGAAACCATGCAGTGGCTTTCTACTGCTCTTGTCACGACAGTAGCGTAAAACCTTCAGAAACCATGCAGTGGCTTTCTACTGCTCTTGTCACGACAGTAGCGTAAAACCTTCAGAAACCATGCAGTGGCTTTCTACTGCTCTTGTCACGACAGTAGCGTAAAACCTTCAGAAACCATGCAGTGGCTTTCTACTGCTCTTGTCACGACAGTAGCGTAAAACCTTCAAAAACCATGCAGTGGCTTTCTACTGCTCTTGTCACGACAGTAGCGTAAAACCTTCAGACTTCAGAAACCATGCAGTGGCTTTCTACTGCTCTTGTCACGACAGTAGCGTAAAACCTTCAGAAACCATGCAGTGGCTTTCTACTGCTCTTGTCACGACAGTAGCGTAAAACCTTCAGAAACCATGCAGTGGCTTTCTACTGCTCTTGCCACCTTAATTACTGGGAACTCAATGGGTGACGACAGTTTTCCATTTTACTTTAATGGCTGCCGATGCCCATTCAGAACTGCACTGCAGTTTTAGTGTACGGTGGTGAATTGAATTTGATGGAACACACTGGGAAGGTGTGCACATGTTGGCCTGGACATTCATGCTCAATGAAACAATATCATTATATCAGTTATATTCATATAATATTCATAATTGTAATCATGGTTGATTACACTAATTTTCTAAGTAATTGTACTTCTAATCGTACTCATAATTTTTAAGGTTACTATATGCCTCCTCATTTTGAATATTATTTAAACAAATCACACACTAGTTGACTACACAATTATTTGGACATCAAAGGGCCCGAATCATGGTGGGCTAAATAAGCTGATGAAGCAGTTTTAACAGTAAACATAATTGATTAAATGTATGGTGCTGTCGTCCCACCTTTGATTTAGACGACTGCAAATCTGTATATTTTTAAAACAGTGTATCCAGCATTCTCTGTGTGTGTGTATGGCCGAGCAAATCTCCGTCAGGTTCGCACATACGGAGCTGAACTTTTGTAGGCGTTCTAGCATTAGGGTGGTTCATAGATTTGGAGTTTTTAAAATTGTACCTGGGATCCCCTAGGGGTGGGTGGGATCTTGGGCACCATCAATTCCTGTGGCTGATTGTGTCAACGGCTCATACTTGTAAAATTTTTATTATTCTACATTGCCATGCGATGCACTGTGAGAACTCCAACAGTCTCATAGTCTCCATTTGTAAACTAACAGTATGGAAATAGAAATATTGTATTTATTATGCACCTGGTATAACTTTACAGTACTGTGTTTTTATAGTTTGTTTCAGTTAAACTTAATTAATTTGTATTCATTCACCCACCTAATAGTGCTATTGTTATGTAGTATTAGTAATTCATCAAAGTAACTGTGTTTCGCCATTTCCTTCATTAAGTATGTCGGACAACATTAAGTAAAAATGACACGTATGTTTGTTTGTGTTTCAGGAGTTCTACGAGCACACAGAAATTCTATGGAAGGATTCCGGAGTACAAGCATGCTATGAGCGATCAAACGAGTACCAATTAATCGACTGTGCAAAATAGTAAGTGACTGTTTGTTTTCGGCCCACGTGTCGTTGTCTGCGTCACTAGTGCGCATTCATAAGTGTTTTCTGATGTGTTCAATGTCATGTTATTTGTTATTTCCCCGTTGTATCATCTGTCGTCTTGCTGAATGTTAACACGATTTGTCAGTGGATTAAATCTGAGGCTGTCCAGCATAGGTTGGTCTATTGAACATTATGTTCTTATTGTGGCCTGGCGTCATCAAATGCTATATGTTATAGACTTTTATTATTATTATCTGATACAGCACTGGGTTAAAGACAATCGGTTCTACATTACACATGTATGACTTTTAGGGTAAAATCCATCCTGATCTTGAAGTGAAACGGTAAGTTGCTGTCTACCTTCTCGGTGAATCTCAGTGTATTTCGTCACCTGTCAGAACGCTGTAAATAAACCAATAAAAAAGCAGTTTTAGTCACAGATCTCGGTTTCCGCAGTTTTCCCAGATTTGTTATTTGAATCTACCGGGACGTCAGTATTTAGTTTGAGTGACCTATCTAACTATCATAATTCTCTTTAGGGTTGTAAGCTTCAGTTTAAGCCTCACTTATGACATTATTCATCATGTTTGATTAATTAGCCACTTGGCACCAGTTGGAAATGCCTAGAGGTCGTGGGAATTTTATGCAGTAATAAATATTCTGCTTGTGTTTTTTCCTGCATTTGTAAGTACCCCCCAGTGGCGCACCTCTTGAATAGCATTTCCCCAATGGGTTTCTAGAAAAAACATTGTAAGTCGGTCAAGTTCTTTATGTATAATAAATATCAATAATAATAACACCGTGTAGTTTAGACTAGTCCATAGACATCAAAATACATTAAAATGTAGATAACATCTGCATCTTACAATGGAAGAAAAGAAGTCCTATCTCCGACTACTCATGTAGATGCATAAATTAAAATTAAAGTGTATCTAATATCTATGCGCAGACTGGAAATAAAGAAGCACTATCTCCAAATACCTGCACAGGTTCATACATTATTAAATAGTTTCTAATATCACGACTTCCACTGACCATTGCAGTAGAATGAGATGCTATAAATATCAGGGTCACCAAGTGCATTGATGTGATATTGCCTTAGTACCAGGGCGTAGATTTTAGGCAGTGTCTACAGTGTGGTTGTCAACATGGTGGTGGCTGGAGAACCTCAAATATTGTGTGGTTCTACTGTAACTCTAATCAAGCTAGCGTATATGTGTGTTTGGCTGTGTTAACGTTTTCCTCATAGATGGTATCAAAAATAGATAAGCGAGCAAAAAATTAACAATTCAGAACAAGTCCAAAAACGCTTTTTTTTAATGATTGCTAGTACCATTACAGTTCATCCGATCTCAACGATCTTGATATCGTTTGAACACTTTTTCTTTCTGCTATTCAGCCATATAACTGGTTTCCTGGTAATCATTCCTAAATAAGCTATAAACGGACCTACAACTGTGCCGTTTCCGGTGTCTTAGACACTGTGTGTGTGTGTCATTGAGCCAAATGGAGGGAGCATTATAAGACCACTAAAGCCAGGCTATAGTACAATCCCACTGGAAACTAAAATGTTGCCAGTAGAATAGAAGCAGCAGGCTTACGTAAACCTTTCACTCAAGTTATGCTGGAATTATGCATACTGTCTATGCTGCTATTCCCACGAAGTACCAATTTGTCTGCGCCTCTTTTTGGAGTCATCGCCAAAATACTCTTCAAATCTGTTGTATCGTGGCTGGGAGCTATCAATGTGACAACCCTACTCAGCGACCTTGGTGCATGAATGCATTTACACGAGATGAAATCACAGAATGTGCTACACATGTTGTAGGTGACTTCTTCGCACTATGTTCCATTGACAAAAAAAGGTTGTAGAATTATGGTCTGGTTTCCCCCAGTGTTCTTGACATTTTTGAAATTCAGTTTGAAATAGAATTGATGACTAATTACCATACCATATACCCAGACATTGTGAACATGCATTCGGGTAATGCACAGCCAGACAGTCTATATTGCTGTTGTTCTCAGTCGAGATACATATAATACTAGGACACATTAGGAGATATTTTTCATATATAGTAAATGCATTTAGAGAAACTGACATATGTCAGTAGATCGAGATGTATACGTATTACATTTAAGAATATAATTTATGCAGGTAGATACTTGCTGAACATTTCAGTACGTCCAGTCACACAGTCAGACAGTACGACTATTTCCGTACATTCATAATTCAGTAAGACACGAGTGTACCATCAATATTCTTGATTTATGTGTTTTCGGGAATTTCAGACACATGCATATGCACGCATCGACATACGCACGTGCAAACGCATGAAGTCATGCACGCCCGCATGCATTTGCAGTATATGTACGCATGCACGCACACACGTGCAGACATACTCACCATACACATGCATGCACGACCACACGCATGCACACACAGTCACACACACGCATGCACACATGCACACACATACACGCGTACACAGTCTGTGTGCTTGTATTCTGGCCATAGATTTACTTTGCGTCAGTGCATTCACAACTACCAGACAGACATGTAGTGTTGCTATGTGTACACACATACAGCCACAAACGACAGACCCTCCCAAGTGCATTGCTATGCAGTAGCCTGTTAGTGTGCAAGCCGGCAGGCAGCTATGTGGGTCAACCCTTTTGTTGTGTGCCATATCCCTCCCATTCATGCCATGTTGACCCTACAAACAGTTCTACCAAAGTCTGAATGACTACCCACAGTTTGTACAGCCAAAGCTCTCTGCTTGACTCACTTTCCATTTTGATTGATTTTATTGAAACTGCCCATTTTGTTTGCATGTGTGTTGGAATGGGTGCCTGTCTACTCATGGGCGTGTGGATTGGGCAAGACTGTTTCAGCGGTGGTTACACAGTGTAGGCGCTATAAAATATAATGTTACAGGAAGTGTTAAAGTGGTTTGCACTGAATGAAATGTCCTGCATTGGATGTGGGATGTGTTAATAATTGATATGTTATTGTGCGATAAATACATATATATATATATATGTTTAAAAATAACACTGATAGCTATTTGAAGCCGAAGCGGATCACTTGGCGACACTTAAGTCAGCGCTGTCTGTTTCTCATTTATTAATGTAATCTTCTGAATACTAGAATAAACATTTTATTGGTGTATCGCCAACCAAATTGTGCTTCATAAGCCTAAAATGCTTTGCAACTGGGATGATGCGTCAATAGGACATTCAAAATGTAAACAAAACACTCAAATTGTAGTTTTGTGGAGGCAGTTTGTGGAGGCAGGCCGTGCTAACCGGAATTGGTTATAAAGTGGCTGGTTCCCACGCAAGCGGGGTGAAGTACAGTTGAGTCAACAAACTTCCTGTTCATGCTACTGCCACCTCTGGCTTGAGGGTGATTCCAGGTAACAGAACAGACCGCTTTAACGACAATCTTTCACCAGAGTGGCCTGCGTGACACACTGGTTTCTGCAACGTTGTGATTGACTGTAAGGACATCTAGTGAGGAGGACGTGGTACTATAACGTGTCGACATTTCAATATGAATCGAACCATTTGTCCGTTACTGAACCACCACAGCACACACGGTAGTTACAGCGTGTGCTGTAACTTCAACCAGATCGAGGCCTTCTGTCTGGTGGTAGCTGTTGAAATCCAGGTGAAGCACCTACACGTGCCGCATTAGCACACCACATGCACCGCCACAGAAATAGTCGACTTCTGCTGAACCCACCGTGGCGACTGACTCCAACGAACGACAGAGTCGTATTTTTGTGCAAAAAATCATCGCAAATGAAATTAGGCGTGTGCATGGATGACGTAATCACATCGCCGTGACCTTGGTCAGCGCTTCTGGTTACGTGTAGAGTTAGCGCGGGTTGAATGCAGATCATATTTCTCTAGAAATAGGTGCAGCCAGGAAGTGGCTAGGTCACTGGCTCCAGGCTAACCGGCTGTAATCTCTACAGCAACAGTAGGTCAGTAGTGGGGCATACCTAGCCACACTCGCATACCTAACTACTGTATCTATCTATCTATCTATATATATATATACATATACATTTGAACCTCGCTTTACGGTTACCTCAGTAATATAGTCACCTCACAATTAAGGTTAATTTTGTAACAGTACAGGAAACTGGTCCCCGCTGATATTGTCACCTCGCTATTCAGGTCACTTCGGGCCAGTCCCAAAAGGGTGACCTTAATAGTGAGATTCCTGTATATATATATATACTCACGTCCGGAATATTCGGGGCAGGTAAAAATTTGTGGTACTGAAATCTTGTGTTCTAACGCTCTTGGCCTATTTTAATACACTGCTTAGTCTCGCACTGATTCACGTGACACGCAAACAATTTACACAGCGTAGATAGGACCCACAAATTTTTACGCAGGCGTCTTCAACGAGATTTTAATTTCGCCGGTATATGTTCGTAAGTACTTCACTTAAAACAACTTTTGTAACAGTTTGTTTGCAGAACTTGTAAGGAATATGTGTTAGAGATTTAGCACATAAATATCTTACAGAAGAATTTGGTCAGGTTTTAGTAAAAATGACAAAACAAGATTGGACACACGAATATTGCCCACACCAGTATATATATATATATATACATATGTACATATATATATATATATACGTATATATATATATATATATATATAAATTGTATATATACACTGTATATATATAAAAGATGGAGAGTGAAAGAAAGAGAGAGAGGAGGGGAGGGAGAGGGGAAGGGAAGGGGAGGGAGAGGGGGAGGGGAGGGGAGGGAGGGGGAAACGGAGGGAGAGGAAGTGAGGGAGAGGGGAAGTGGAGGCGGAGAGAGGAACAAACTCATGGGTGGTTGCTTTTTAAAACCACCAAATTCAGATGCAACCTTCGTGTGGCAGTTATGTCAGGTGCGTTATTTCTCTGGAATGCTTTATTAGCAAGGAACACACAGAAAAGGAAGATTAATTCTTTGTTTGTTTAAAAATGTTATTATTACGTACCTTGCGCCTGCCACGCGTGAGCGAACGAGAGATTTATGAGTTTGAATGAGCATGTGTGTACCATGACAAGATGACACATAAACAGGAGACACTAAGACATGTGTGTACGTTCATGATGCAAACATCTCATTCTTCTAGTTTGTTGCCGATGCCGATCTGGGAGCAGCGTTTATGCCGGGACCGGCCAGTGTGTTATAAGGGATCATAACAACATCATGCGCCATTACTCGCGTGAATCATCTTTATTGGTTTTTGTGGGAATGCGGATTCCAAGAAGCGGCGTTTGGAATACCCGCGCCGTTGTATCCTGGGAAGATTGGATTAGGTCAAGGTTAGCAGTTAGCTGCGATCCTCACTCCCACAATGTTTACAAGGTGACATATTTCGATGCACACCCACTCAGCATCGTGTTACAACGAGATTTGTTTTTCAACGGCTTTGTATTGTTATTCTTTGTTATTACGCAATGTTACACCCAAGAGGTATTATTGTTTAAAGAGCAACATATCTCGGAACACACCCACTCAACATCGCGTTACAGCAACATTGTGTTTACAGCGGCTTTGCATTGGAGGAGTGTTATTATGCAATACTACATCCAAGAGGTGTTATTGATACCTTTTGAAAGAGGATCTAATTGGCTGCAATGTGTGCAGGAGGGGGGTGTTAGCCATTGTTGTCAATTTGTACCAAAACCACTTGTACCCGGTATATATAAATATAGTACCCATGTAAAAGCAGACAACACCAACTAAATGACATAAGTCTTGACAACATTGTTTACAAATCTGCCAGTGCTGCAGTTTGTTACTCCTCCAGTCAGTTCTAGTGTTTGAAATGAACAAAAACAGTAGTAACAAGGTTATCCCGAAACAAATACTCTACAGACATTGTAATGTTGCCACTTTATCATCATTGACAATTCAGTATTTCTGACATGACTTGTATTTCCTATATAAACCACTGTTTAAAAAATGTATATGTAAAGAAAACTGGTATTTGGTTTTCGTAATTATTTACAACTTATTGTTTCTAGTAAATATCATATGTGGTCTTATGTTTAGGTTTTATGTACACCTTTGACAAGCATATTGCATAATGTAGGCTCTAATGATTTTATAGGATAGAAGGTAGCTTATTTATGAGGATATATTTAGTACTTTTCACAGCTATGTCGATACATATCAACTTGCAGATTGTACCATCGTAAACTACCAATCGGGAATGTCCACAATAGTTGGTTAGGCCTTTACCAATGTTGCGTTTGCATGCATACAGGAGATGCATACACGCAAACGTAGGTGCACGTCTAGAACAAGGTTGGCTTGACAGTGATGGAGGAGTGAAATCAATAGCCGTCTGCGCTGTCATTGTAATCTGTGCTACTCAATGGAATAAATAGGCGGCTGCAGACAAGTCGACATGGCGCTGTTTTGTTGCACTGTTCTGCAGCTTAGCGGGAGCCCGGAGCTGTACATTGAATCTGGAGGGCGACGTAACCTTCTGTGGCACACACACACATGCACACTCACACGCACACGCGCACGCACACACACACACCTAATCGTGCGGCAGTACCGGTGGTACTGTCATGTTGTTATGATAATTCTGGCCTGGTTCACTCCGTTATGTCGCCTCCCCAGATATCTGTCTCGCACTTCCTGTGTGGCCATCGACGGCGTCACACAACATGAATACGATTATTTCGAACGGCATGTCAAGATCTTGCACAAAACGCGGCTAATTTTATGGTGTTTCGTAATTATTTGCATCAGGAGACTCATAACTCTGGCAGCAGATGGTGATGCTGCTGCATCGCTGCTGCCACTGGTTGCAGCACAGTTCAGCGACTACTTGCACCAGTGGTGCCTGTCGTCAGATGACAGGTGTGTGTGTGTGTGTGTGTGCCAGTCAGCATTGCTAGCACCGTCAACAAGTGGACCGCCTCTGCTGACTTAAATAGCCTTGTAAACATGCAAAATACCACCGGCAGGAATCCAGATAGAAACCTTGATACTTGTGCATACTAATAATAATTGATCATGCGCTGGAGGGGGCCAGAATAGACACTGTCTGTCTGTCTGTCATAGGTGGCATTCATCGGCACGGTGCCGAAGAATTGGCATTGTCTTGTGTGCGTCTAGTGCCTCGGCACCACAAGCATATCATACCAACTGCAGTAGACCAAATAAGGTTGCATGCATTTTGGGGTTTGAAATACCCATGATTGTCTTTGTGTTACACATGTACAATAGCGGTGTTCTCGTGAAAATGTTCCCGCCGGCAGCCAGAAATAAGGGATGCTTCAAAAATGAACAGCGGATGTTCGTGTATGGATCTTCTGGATCCAGGGAGAAGGTTTCTCTATGTAGGTCATCCAGGTGCTAGATGTTACACAACGGTGCGCTGGGAATGTGGCGTGGCCTAATGTGCAGATTGCGACATTGAGGCAGGGATGTAATGACAGTTAGCTCTCCGTGTAGCACGCATCTATGATGCGGCATAGATGCGGCATCAGTCTGAGTTAGCAGATGTAATAGCGGTTTAATGTAACGGTGCATTGGTTTGTGGGTGTAGCATTGGTCTGATGGTGCGGGTGTAGCATTGGTCTGATATAGCGTAGCATTGGTCTGTTGTAGCAGTTATAGCATTAGTCTGATGTAGCAGTTATAGCAGTTGTCTGTTGTAGCGTAGCATTGGTCTGATGTAGCAGTTATAGCATTGGTCTGATGTAGCGAGTGTAGCATTGGTCTGATATGGTGGGTATAGCATTGGTCTGATGTAGCAGTTATAGCATTGGTCTGATGTAGCGAGTGTAGCATTGGTCTGATATGGTGGGTATAGCATTGGTCTGATGTAGCAGTTATAGCATTGGTCTGATGTAGCGAGTGTAGCATTGGTCTGATATGGTGGGTATAGCATTGGTCTGATGTAGCAGTTATAGCATTGGTCTGATGTAACGTAGCATTGGTCTGATGTATTGAGTGTAGCATTGGTCTAATGTAGCGGTTGTAGTATTGGGCTGATGTAGTGGGTGTAGCATTGGTCTAATGTAGCGGGTGTAGAATTGGTCTGATGTAGCTGGTGTAGCATTGGTCTAATGTAGGGGGTGTAGCATTGATTTGATGTATCAGGTGTAGCATTGGTCTGATGTATCGAGTGTAGCATTGGTCTAATGTAGCGGTTGTAGTATTGGGCTGATGTAGTGGGTGTAGCATTGGTCTAATGTAGCGGGTGTAGCATTGGTCTAATGTAGCTGGTGTAGCATTGGTCTAATGTAGGGGGTGTAACATTGGTCTGATGTATCAGGTGTAGCATTGGTCTGATGTAGCATGTCTACTACCAATGGTCTGATGTTGCAGTCTGCACTGATCTGCTGTATTACAGAGATGGCAGCTAAAAGAAGGACCGGTGATAATATGTCACAAGTTATTTGTTTAACATGTTTAATATTGTAAGAAGGACCGGTGATAATATGTCACAAGTTATTTGTTTAACATGTTTAATATTGTAAGAAGGACCAGTGATAATATGTCACAAGTTATTTGTTTAACATGTTTAATATTGTAAGAAGCTGTTGATCTGGTATATTACAGAGATGGCAGCTGAAAGAAGGACTGATGATAATATGTCACAAGTTATTTGTTTAACATGTTTAATATTGTAAGAAGGACCGGTGGTAATATGTCACAAGTTATTTGTTTAACATGTTTAATATTGTAAGAAGCTGTTGATCTGGTATATTACAGATGGCAGCTGAAAGAAGGACTGATGATAATATGTCACAAGTTATTTGTTTAACATGTTTAATATTGTAAGAAGCAGTTGATTTCAAAATTCTATGCATGGCTCTTAGCAACAACATGTGATCTCAAAGTAATATATTAAAAAAGTAAATGGGCTGATATTTGTCATGAATACCCTGTCACGGAAGGGTGTGCCTGGAATAACAAGAACTAGTGGTGACTAGGGTGACAGCTTGTCTGGGTAGAGCAGTTATTGTTGTTTCCAATGGCACCCCTTTCCCTCACACTCATACACTGTCGACTATACTTAGAAATACTCCAGCCATTTATACTTATAGCCACCTTTTGCCGTATTCACAGTTGTAATAGGTAAATCTCTACATTATAGGTCAGTGTGGAAATGCGATGTCAGAAATGCTGTGTCAGGAATGTTTGAGTGAATTCAATGCAAATTAAAGGTGCTTCACCCCAAGTAGTGTTAGTTATCTTTGTCACACCCAGCTAGCTTTACATTCCGCTTAACTTCAATTAGGCAATCTCCAGTTCGACATTTGCATTTCTCAAAGCTTTGAAACCCATCTGCCATTTTTCAGACCGTCTGATCTATTCATCCTCTGAGTGTTATTCTCCCCATTTCATTGGATGTTGCCAAGCAGTTTTGTGTTTTCCACAATTATCAGTACTTTACTTTCTTGTCATTCATTGTGAAATAGTGTAAATATAATTCCAGTTGTACTAATTTGTGTAGTCTTCAGCATTTCCAGACTGGCATCGATGCTCTTCTTCGATTTCATGGTTTCCTTTGCTTTATTTTGATGAACACATATACATTGATCATTCAAGAGATGAGTTAATGCTACGTCAACTGAAAGAATATCATGCTCATTGGAAACGATGTTGAATTAAAGGTAGAACAACAGGACAACATTACAAGTAGCCGAGGAGAGGCCAATAATTCTTGCACATATCGGATATTTGTCCGTGCCATTTGAACAAGATTGCCACCCAGGACAGTATCGCCATATTGCAAGTAGCCAGGGGGAGCCGAATAATTCTTGCCAGTATTACATATTTGTTTATGCTATTTTTAAACGGGATAGTTTGTCCCATTCAAGCATCGAGTGTGTTTTACTTGTTCTAAATCAATGCACCTTGTAATGAGGAGTCGCCACAGTGGCGCTCCATGTGTCTAGTTTGATGCCATAAATTCTATGGCGGGTGTGATGTTTTCTCCCTCGAGTCCTCATTTAAATAAGTAGCAAGCGACGAGATACATGCTCTGCGCGTGCACACACAGGCATGTGTATGCGAGCTGGCGAGGTAAATCAGTTCCCGCGGGGGGACGGCAGCATGGCTGCGGCTGCGTATTGATCGAAGACTTGTCCTCAGAGCGTTATGATTGCCAGGCGATGTAGCCACCGCTTGCCTTGCCGCATAAGTCACTCCAAGAAGATAGGAAACGTCTCGATGGCGTAGCTACGCTAAATTATATGATTACGATACCAAAAACACCACAATGTTGCCGGGTTTAAATGTTTAAAATCATGCATGGATTTGTGTGAAAAATGTAGTCTGCATTTGCGTGACAGGGTTTCGTTGATGTGATGTGGATGTTGTTATGTCGTTTGTTTGCAATATTTGGAGTTGTTGTGGCATTGCGTGGTGGTCATGATTTATTGCAAGTATTTCGCCATGTGGCATCTGTCTTCCATATTAATTCGTGTCCCACCTGCCTTGGAAGGTTTATTTATTTTGGTGCCTTCGGTTTCCATTTCCAGTGAATCAGTGCCTATTTATATCCACTGGTATTTCCATCGCCAACACGACAGGGTCAGGCCTCCTCTTTATAGCTGTCAGTGTGCAGTCAGCATATAATATGTCTGCATTCGTGCAAAAACCTGCGTGTAGATTAGTTACACGGCAGGGGCGTTTTTAGCCGCGCTTGCATATTCTTGCACCCATGCTGCATAATGATACGCAGCCTGTTTACTCGCGCTGTTGTTTGTATTTATAGCGGGTTCGTTGGCGACATCCCATTCGTTGCCGCGCAGTGTGCATTCGTAGCACGTAGCCATAGTCTGGCAGCGTAGCCATAGTCTGGCAGCGGGCTCTCCTGTCACAGGGAGTCTCGCTCCGTTCCATTACTGTCAGTGGCTAGATCTAGGTGTTGCAAAGGTGGATTAGAAACAATTAGTCATGTTTTGTCTTGTCTACTCCTCTCTCCCCCTCTCTCCCATATCCCTCCTCTCTTCCCCTCTCCCATATCCCTCCTCTCTCTCCCCTCTCTCCCATATCCCTCCTCTCTCCCCCTTCCATATCCTTCCTCTCTCTCCCATATCCCCCCTCTCCCCTCTCTCCTCTCTCCCTCCCTCTCCCATATCCCTCCTCTCTCCTCCCTCTCCCATATCCCTCCTCTCTCCCCCTCTCCCATATCCTTCCTCTCTCCCACATCCCCCCTCTCTTCCCTCCTCCCCATATCCCTCCCTTCTCTCCCATATATTCCTCCCTTCTCCTCCCTCTCTCCTATATCCTCCTCTCTCTCCCCTCTCTCTCATCCCTCCCTCTCCCATATCCTCCTCTTCTCTCTCCAACTCTCTTCCTATATCCCTCCACTTCCCCCTCTCCCATATCCCTCTTCTCCTCTCCCCTCTCTCCTATATATCTCCTCCTCTCCCATATCCCTCCTCTCTCCCATATCCTCCTCTCTACCATATCCCTCCTCTCCTCCCATATCCCTCCTCTCTCCACACCCTCTCTCCATATTCCTCCTCTCTCTCCCCTCTCTCCTATTATCCCTCCTTCCCCCTCTCTCTCTCCCATATCCCTCCTCTCTCTCTCCCTCTCTCTCCCATATCCTTCTCCTCTTCTCTCCCATATCCTTATATCTTCCTCTCCCTCTCCCTCCTCTCTCCCATATATCATCCCTCTCTCCCATATCCCTCCTCCAACCTCTCTCTTCCATATCCCTCCTCTCTCCCTCTCT
Organism: Paraescarpia echinospica; assembly: GCA_020002185.1. Lineage (NCBI taxonomy): Eukaryota > Metazoa > Annelida > Polychaeta > Sabellida > Siboglinidae > Paraescarpia > Paraescarpia echinospica. The sequence continues at coordinate 26,380,430 of CM034537.1, read as the reverse complement.
CCCATATCCCTCCCTCTCTCCTCCCTTCTCTCCCCCATATCCCTCCTCTCTCCCCTTTCCCATATCCCTCCTCTCTCCCCCTCTCTCCCATATCCTTCCTCTCTCTCCCATATCCCCCCTCTCTTCCCTCTCCCCTCTCTCAACTTCTCTCCCTTCTCTATCTTCTCTCTCTCCCCTCTTTCCCCATAACCCTTTCCTCATAAACCTTTTCTCCTTCCCTGGCTCCCTTGCCTCTCCCTCTATTCGCTTCCTCCTGATTCACTCCCTCCCGGAGTTGCTCTTTCCCTCCCTATGTGTAGCGCTGTGGTGCAGTGGATAGAGCATCGGACTCTCAACCGTTTGGATCCTGTGCGGTGGTGTCGAACCTCGGGCAAGTTCATTCACTGTACATTGCTCCAGTTCACTCAGCTGTATGAATGAGTATATATATGGCTATAGACATTGGTGGATATTTATGTACGAATAGTCTTCGCGCATTAATTTTTGCATGGCTGGATACTTCCCAGAGAAGTCGAGATGGTGTTCGATTGAACAGGTTTGCCATGGAGTAAAGTGTAAAGCGCTTTGAGCAGTCCTGAGGACTGGATACTGCGCTATATAAGAACTTACCTTTACTTTTTATATTTCCCCCTCCCCTCCCAACATTCCCACCTCCAGTCCCCCTCTACATTGCCCCTCCTCTTTTCACATTTTGTTGCAAAAGGTCATCTCTGGAGTGTTCCATCCATGTGACCTATACTTTATTTCTCTTAATGTTACATTGGCCTGGTAATAGGATCGTGTCTGGCACTGTCCAATCACACCCAGGAATGCCTTGCATTCACAGTGGGGTACTTATCAAGTTGCATGCAACACATCAACCATGACACCCTTTTATGTCGGTCAGAAAAAAAACCGTCTTGTCAGTGTAAGCTCTGGGCACTGTCAGTGTACAACTCAGTGGGGATATTATTATCTCATCTGATCAAACAAGCTGATTGTGCGAAGTGAAATTGTAGGCAGTTCTATATTTATAACCGGGCGTTATTAATAGTTGCTATAGTCAATACAGTGCGACTGGCACAGAAACTTTAGATGTGTATTGCGGGCAGAATTTACACAGTTGGTGCGCAATGTCGTGGAAGTTTGCCTGATGCAAACAGGAGAGGTTGACAGAAATGATGAAAGCAGCAGTAGGTGTCTCCAAGCATGAAATATATTCTTAGGAGTTTATTGCTGAGAAATATACAATATTCCTGCATGGTTGCTTGACAATTTTCCTCAACCTAAAAAGCCATTGCTTCGTTTTTATTTACCTAAAGCGGTCCATTGGGAAATCGGGGAGGCAGTTTTTAACATTTTTTGCATCAGTATTTAGAAAAACAAATTGCACCTGGTTTGACCTATAAACCCAGTGAATGTAGTGCCCCCTCCACTTCCAAATAAAAACAGTCTGTGTGATGGTTTGGTGCATGCAAGGTGGTCTGTATCTGCCTGTGTGTGTCTATGTATTTCTGTATCTGTCAGCATCTGCTTATATTTGTCTAGATATCTGTCAGTGTCAGTCTATATCTGTATGCATCAGTCTATATATCTCTGTATTGTCTGTATTTGATATTTGTGTACATAGATGCACACATATGTGCACACATATGTGCACACGCACACGCACACACACACACACACACACACACACACACACACACACACACACACACACGCATGCATGCACATGTCTATAACTTTCTGTATTTGTCTATATCTGTTTTGGTGTGAAACCGTGCACAGGTTGTTTTCCATTATTTCCATTAACTGAACAACAAACATTTTCTTAACGTTTCACACGCAAAATTACATCTGATAATTAAAAAAGGAAAGAAGAATTGGTACGATTTCAAAACACCTTTACATCACGACAAATATAGATAGGTGGGACGACATCGCATGCTCTCTGAGCGAGAATGTCATTACTTACGTTGGTCCGCTGTGGCGCAACAATGCATGTGGGAGTTGTTATTTGTGCGTGTTTAATCACAAAGTTTGGACAGTCATTTATATATTTGATCAGGTTAAGCATGTCTGGTTAATAATGCATGCTCATGCCAAGGTCAGTCACCTCGAAATGTAATCACATGCTCTTCGCATCAGGGGAGATGGGCATATGTAGGGCCAGATGCCAGCCTCTTAGTAGTACTCGGGGTTGGTATTTGGTGTTATCAGACCTACACCATGGTACACTTGTCCAGTCCACTGTCCAGGGATCTCAATGGTCAGTCTGTGTATCTCTAGTGGTGTATTTATATCTGGCCACTGCTAGTAGCCAGGACAACAGAGGAGTGACATTGCAGGGCTGGCCATTTATAGCCTAGACCCACTAATTATAGATGATCAGTGTTTGATTGGGCAGCTGGCCTTGACAGTGACAGTGTCTCCTAGCTTGGTGGCAGGACTAGTAATTAGTGTCATGTTAATAGCAGCATAAGTGGGATTTAGTTATAAATACCATTCGGTGTTGACCTTGCAATGTTTGTTAAATCTCACACAGGGTTTGTATGCTGCAACTGCTGCGAATCCGGGAATGATCAAGATTGATCTGGGCTTGCTAATGGGTAGTATTTATAAACAAAGTTACTCAGTGCCCTGGTAAGAATTTGATAAATGTTGTATCCCCTGCTGCATAATTAAAACTTATGAAATTGTTTTCCGATTTACTCACTGATTGAAAGTGCATCTTTTCGGTTTTACCCTATGTAATCATAGAATGCATAATGTAATCATGGTTGACAGACACCTGTTGTCAGATTAATAAAAATGGCCCATTAATTATGTATTATGTCTTTATAAATTATTATGTATTATCTCTTTATAAATTTACTATTGTCATTGCTGTCTTGCTTGATGATGCTCAAGTCTACTGTACCAGCTAATGCATCGGTGTATGTGTTTACACAGTAAGCACAATATGTAGATATATTTCACAGAGACCATGCATTGGATCATTGTTTACAGACAGTTTCCAGGCAATGTTGACTGTCGCCAACATCAGTCGTGTATTTACAAACAACACTGCCACTGCATGCTTTCTGACAAGCAGTGCTCTCACCTCATATAAAAGCTCTCCAACTCTGTTCATTTATCATTTAATAATCATATACAAGCACACAGACGTGCATGCCTGTGTGCACACACATGCATACACGCACACATGCATGCACGCACACACGCATGCACGCACACACACTTGCATGCCTGCATGCACACACATGCACAAACCAACTGTTGCCATCTAAAAAAGATTGATTATTGGGTCAGCATGATGATTGTCAGTGGTATCAGCAAATGGACCTTCATAGTAATATTCAAATTAGTTTATAGACATGTGAATTCACTTACAATTAATTGCAGTGATGCTACAGGCAAATAATAGCTGTTAATAGTTCAGCCGGATCAGATTAATTTAAAAGGTCCTCTGAAGCCTTCACCAAAACTAAGTTGACACATTTGCAAAAACGAGCCAGAACTCCCATAGTCGATACTAATAGATAGGTTAATTTTTTTGCAAGCATTCAGATCAAGATGGGTGAAAATATAATTGTGGGAACACCCGCTTCGAGCAGACAAAGATCTGTCATGTGTTCAAGGTGAAAAAATAGTGAACATCATCTGTGCTTGGCTCGTAATGACACCCACGTGAACCTGACGTTGGTTTTATGTTTCGTCTGCAATAAGTGTGCGTTATAACCTCACGTGTCTGGCTCGGTACAGGGTGAGAAAGTGCAGCTGAGTTTTTGGAAAGAAATCTTGGTAACTGGCGCAGGTTTTTTAGCGTGCATGCCTGAAGTGCCACGGTCAGGATGTGTGAACGTTTCGGGGTGGAAGGTTTGTTTCAGGTGGGTCCGGGTGTAATCAGTGCATGATGAAGGGCCACTTTGGCTTGTGCCAGCACGGGCATAGTTGGTGCGATAAGTGAAAACTACACATTCGCACATTATCTGTATGGCCGTGCACTGTCAGTGAGACGTAAGCCAGACTCCCTGCATGGCTGATATTGAGCTGGGTGCCATCTTTGCTGCGTTCTATGTGTGAAGGGTTATGATTCTCGCGATTCCTGGAATTGTCCACTCGGCAACTGGGTAGGGTTTGATAGCCTGTGCACTAGGTCGGCTGGTCTCCTTGTTACTGGTTGTTACAGGAGAAAGTTTGACGGATATTGTGATATTCTTGGGAAGTGGTCGTTGTAATGTCTGTTCCACCTGATGGGCGGCACAAATGTAGCGATTTATGTTCTTCATGGTACGTGGTGACAATCATACCTCCATCAATCCATACGTAATATCATATGTTTTTTTGGCCTTTGTGAGCTTTTGCAACCACCCCTTATAGTTGTCTGCATTGACCACATGGGAACTGGACTAGCCATGTGGTCAGTGTCAGACCCTCTGACCACTGGTCAGACCTACTTGTCCCTTGGTTCTCCCATTATGCCCTGACATTTCATCAATAGAACCACCAATTATTACAGGCCACTAAGTGATAATAAAGTTTGCAGTTAAATACAGTAAATGTTGTCCCTTTCTTGCAGTAGCCTGAGTACATGAAGCAAAGTCAATGCTGTATGTGCGATATTTAATTCCAGGCAGGACTTTTGTTTTGTTAGGGAAATTATGGTTCTGGAAGACATTTCAGATTGGAAAATTTCTTATAGTTGACAGCGTAACAGTTTGTTTACGTGTTACAAGATGGCTGCTGATTACAGGAGAGGGCTAGCTCTAGGAGAAGACCTGTTATATTACAATAAAAGTCATGTAAGAATTTAACAAAAAATTACTTATGTTGAGCCAGGCAAAGTTAGCCAGCCCCCGTTTGCCAGCATAAGTTAACCAATAGTCGTCACACGTTAGCCAGTTACAATTAACTGTTCGAAGTTAGCCAGCCTGATTTAACTGGCCCGAATTAGCCGGCCCGGCCTGAGTTACCAGTGTGTGAATAGAGCATGCTGGGATGCACAGACATGGCCACAGGGTAATACTATGACGAGGTCGCATTGAGGCAGCCTGCAGGAATATCAGTCGTATTGACTGCCCAACTCGGGATGGAGCCGGGCTATTTTTACACCCATTGATTGGTGAAGATTGTTGAGTATTCAGAGTATGAAGTCGGGGCAGGGCAGGGATGTGTGCTTGCTTCGGTTTTATTTAACTGAAGCGGTCCGGTGGGAAATCGGAGAGGCAGTACACATCAGCTATTGACTGACAGGTCGATACTGCGGCTAGAGCGAATATTAATCAGTAGTGAGTCACATTCCCGGAGCAGTGTTTTCCGCTGGGTGGTGAGTGGTGTGGCTATTAATAGCGCGGCGGCTATAAATAGCATGGTTGGTGTAACCATGCTGGCCCAGGGGAGAGAGGTGAATACCAGGCAACAGCATGGTTACTGTGTTACATGTGTTAGGTGGTGACAGTGGGGGGACTAAAGGCAGGCACCCAGGGGTTCACAGCAAGGGGGTCCTGTAGTCCATACCCACTGGGGTAATCTTGTGTAATCAGTGGTGTAGTGTCCAGTGCTTGTTGTCCTGTTACCAAGGAACTCTCTCAGGGCAAGCGGTTTTGTTGAGTAGCTGCGAATATGGGTCAAGTATGCCATTTTGTAGCCTCTGTTACCACGGGTGTGTAGCCTAGGTTACTGGGGAGTTGCGGGGCGTTGTGGCTAGGGATAGCCGGCAAGAAGCCTGAGTGTTGTATCCCCTTGATATGTGCATGTTGATGTGTACACATTGACGTGTGTGCATTGATGTGTGTATGTTGATGTGTACACATTGATATGTGCATGTTGATGTGTACACATTGATGTGTGCATGTTGATAAGTACGCATTGATGTGTGTATGTTGATGTGTGCACATTGATGTGTGTACATTGATGTGTGTATGTTGATGTGTACACATTGATGTGTGCATGTTGATGTGTACACATTGATGTGTGCATGTTGATGTGTGTGCGCATTGATGTGTGTATGTTGATGTGTACACATTGATGTGTGCATGTTGATGTGTGCACATTGATATGTGCATGTTGATGTGTACACATTGATGTGTGCATGTTGATGTGTACGCATTGATGTGTGTATGTTGATGTGTGCAAGTTGATGTGTGCATGTTCATGTGTATGCATTGATGTGCGCATGTTGATGTGTGCAATTTGATGTGTGTACATTGATGTGTGCACATTGATGTGTGTATGTTGATGTGTGCACATTGATGTGTGTATGTTGATGTGTGCACATTGATGTGTGCATGTTAATGTGTGCATGTTGATAAGTGCGCATTGATGTGTGCATGTTGATGTGTGCACATTGATGTGTGTATGTTGATGTGTGCATGTTGATGTGTGCACATTGATATGTGCATGTTAATGTGTGCGCATTGATGTGTGCACATTGATGTGTGTATGTTGATGTGTGCACATTGATGTGTGCATGTTGATGTGTGCGCATTGATGTGTGCATGTTAATGTGTGCACATTGATGTGTGCATGCTGATGTGTGCACATTGATGTGTGCATGTTAATATGTGCACATTGATGTGTGCATGTTGATGTGTGCACATTGATGTGTGCATGTTAATGTGTGCTCATTGATGTGTGCATGTTGATGTGTGCGCATTGGTGTGTGTGCATGTTGATGTGTGCACATTGATGTGTGCATGTTGATGTGTGCACGTTGATGTGTGTATGTTGACGTGTGCACGTTAATGTGTGCATGCTGATGTGTGCACGTTGGTATTTGCATATCGATGTGTGCATGCTCATGTGTGCATGCTGGTGTATGCACATTGGCATGTGCACATTGACGTGAGCACGTTGATGTGTGCATGGAACTATCACATGTATCACTTAGTCATTGTATCCTATGTCATTGACGAATTGTAACTATAATCAAAGAGTAGTATTTGGGAGGAGTTATTTACTCATAGTTACCTTAAGTAATATATCTCTTTCTGATTCATTCGCTGCGCTAGTAACTACCATGTGACGATGAGAATATTTTAGGCACCAGGTATGCACCCAGCACAGAAGTAAATTAAGTCGCATACCACAGCGTAACTTTTATGGTAATTGCCGCATTTTGAGGGCATCATCTTAGCCTGCTCGTGATGATTTGTGACCGTGTTAAGCCAGTGTTATGTGTGTTGGGCCAGTGTCATGTGTGTTGGGCCAGTGTCATGTGTCAGTATTACGCACATGTGTCCGGTGGCCAGTGTTGTCCTGTTATCCTTGAAGGTGACACAGTGACTGTCAAGTCACTACGCACAGTGCACAGTGTCTGCAACACTGTGATACACTCATTACATTGGTAAACGACTTATCGGTGAATGACCCACAGTGTGTCTCCTGTCAAACATTGAGTAATTACCAGAAGGGGTAAGACCACATTAAGGATTCGTCCGCCATTACCCACCGAAAGAGTGCCCTTGAAAATACCGTTTTGGTGTCATGTGTGAATTTTGTTCGAGCACTTTGGCATGGCACATGTCAGTCCAGTGAATACTGAATGTACTACTACATTAGATCTTTCACGAGTTAGCAATAAACATACACTAGTCGCTCGCGTATTCGCACAGTGGCTATTTTGCAGAACGCACCAATATTTCAAAATCCGTCACCAGATTGGGGCAAAATTGAGGGGTGTCAGGTTTGGGTGGATTTTTCTGAAAACTGAGGTATGAGAATTTTACGAGTTTTCCACAGCACTTGTGTCAATGGAGGTTAAATATGCTGTGAAATTTTCAAGAAAATTGTTCGTCAAATTTAGCAGGAAATGTTATAATGGCAGCCTATGTAAAATTTAAATGTGGTCTTACCCCAAATTAGAAATACGCCCGTTTTATCACAAAAACTGCCAAAATGTGATTTGAGCGACGGGTGATGGTTTTTCGGTTGTATTTGGAAGCTGGTGTAGACCAGAATATCGTGCAGCTATTGCATACTGTTAGTATTACATCTAAAAGAAGTTTTAAAAGTAATTAATAAGCCAGTTATTATGTGATATGCATGGAAAATAAAGTGATAAATTTGGTGGCGTGAAAGTTAAAAAGTACATTCCAAGCATGTTCTATGATACTGAGTACCACGAAAGCTTGTGTAAAAAGTGTATATGTGTCAGGGTGTGGAGTTTCTTTTAAATCTACATCATGTGCAACAATATTGACATATTTCCAGTAGGATGAATTTCGCCTTAGTTATATCATTTATATTTTTGTAAGCGACATCTATAAATGCATGTTTCATAACCCCAATACTAATGTGGGTGTTTCTGCTGTTCCAACTTGTCCTTCCTAATTATATGGCACTTATATATATCATACTTAGATCGCACAATAAGCAATAATGGGCAAGCAGGCAACATTTTGATTCCACCCCCCCTAACGCGGCCCTAATTTTAGTGAAATGTTGGCCACCATAGGAAGCAAGTTGTCCACACACTACTAATCAGGCATCTAGCACCTATTTTTTATAGCAACATCCATACACTAACTGAGACAAGAAGAACAATTGAGAATCTACATAAACATACCCCGAATGTAACAGAGAATATCATAACAGTGTGTGACTCTCCAAATGTGCAGCGACCGCAATGATCCAAATTAGTTCATTTTAGCCATAAAAATTTAAACTGGTCACCTAAGAGAAGGGTCATATGTTGAAATTGTGTACATGGACTGGCATGCTATCATTTTCAACGATCATGTGCTTTTCAGCTGTAATATAACCGAATCATACCGAAGTTTGCACAAGGCAAGGCAGCTTAAACTAATTGTAGGCTGACGTCAACTACTCTGACAAGAAGCTGTTTTTACCACTGGTATTTTGTACGTTATATCCGTATATTTAACATCAGAAATGTTTGTTAGTACCCTTGTAAGAATTTGGCGATGTTTGAATAAAATATGATTAGGACAATGGACTCGTTGATGTACTTGGAGAGATACTGGGTGCCACAACTGTCAACAACCTTTATCACGTGTTTTGGATGTCCTTGTCAAACGTTTGTTTCTTTCTGAAATTAACTATTTTGCCAGTAGTATCTCTTGTTTCCAATAATGTGTGTACATCAGTGAAATATATAGAGGCCAAGTAATTGACCTGTGGCGATGTTTGGACACTCTGTATCAAGCAGAGATCTGCGCCTGTGTAAAAGTATGGTTATTTTAAGGGGGGTTAGGACAACAATTTGTGTGACGCAAGATTACACGTTTCACTGGCATCTCAGTTTTGGTTTCATAATGTACTATGTATATACCTCAATTTACACCCAGCATTTTAGCCCGTTATCTACAATATAATTGTAGTTACCATCAAAAGACACCTCTGTGCCTTTCAATATTGTGAATATTGTTGAAATGCCTGGCTTGTGCTCTTGATGCCTACTGGTGTCGTACACGAGTGACATATAGTTCATGATTGCATCAGATTATTTAGCATAGTTTGTGGGCATTACATAATACAAAAATTTGTGAAGATTTGCAAAGTGCATGTTCAATAAAATGCTGCTTAAAATAATGATTTTGTGTATTTTTTGCAAAAGGATACAACATTTTATGAAAAATTACAAAAAAATATATTTCGTTAATATTCTATATATTTGATTCCCATATCGGTAAGATACTGTGTTGGCCTGTATGCTGTGCTCAGTACCATTCATACCAGGCAAACGTCGTATGTAATATAAAGTACCGAATAAGCATGTTTAAACCAACTCGAGGCGCTGTTTAGCTTGGAGGTGTGCACAGTTTAATGACGCATATTTTAATTGTTACTGAGACAGTGTAAATTTCCCTTTGTGGTTAATCTAGTTATATGTATAGCTTGATATAAATCTAACTTTTGTGAAGATTTGCAAGATTCAGGAGATCTATTTGGGGTAAGACCACATTAAGGATTCGTCCGCCATTACCCACCGAAAGAGTGCCCTTGAAAATACCGTTTTGGTGTCGTGTGAATTTTATTCGAGCACTTTGGCATGGCACATGTCAGTCCAGTGAATACTGAATGTACTACTACATTAGATCTTTCACGAGGTAGCAATAAACATATGCTAGTCGCTCGCGTATTCGCACAGTGGCTATTTTGCAGAACGCACCAATATTTCAAAATCCGTCACCAGATTGGGGCGAAATTGAGGGGTGTCAGGTTTTGGTGGATTTTTCTGAAAACTGAGGTATGAGAATTTTACGAGTTTTCCACAGCACTTGTGTCAATGGAGGTTAAATATGCTGTGAAATTTTCAAGAAAATTTTTCGGCAAATTTAGCAGGAAATGAAGGAAACGTTATAATGGCCGCTTATGTAAAATTTAAATGTGGTCTTACCCCAGAAATACATATGGCGGTCTGCGCCCTGCATTGCGCTCTGTGTCTGCGCTATCTTTAGCCGGTGGCCTCCAACACGTTATCATTGAAACCCTTCATTAACTCGCTCCCCTGGGCAGCTCCTTACCGCTACACTGGGCAGCGCTACATTTGCTGTCCATTGTTTTACTGCTGACAAAAACAGGTCCTATTTAAATGTCGGTGTATTTTTTAATATCATTTGCTCCAAAAACGAAGAGTGTCACCTCACTGAAGACGTCATACTACTACCATTACGGTTTGGCCCAATTAAAATGATTATAGTCAAAATTGGTGGTCCGGTAGTGTGTAACATTTTACTCAAATTGCAGTAAATATTTACAGTAAATCCTGATTGTAACCATAGTCCATTTACAGAGATTGTGAATATGGCAGCGATACATTTTTTTTTTTCGTAATTGTTTACAATTAATTACAGTATCATCACTGACTATTAAGATCGTACAAGTCAACATGTTTGTTGTTTGCTGGTGGTGTTGTTGTGAGGGATATTGACCAATCCAGTACAATTCTACAAAATACTGCACTGTGGAATTTCTTGCAACATGTTTTGTTGTCAGTGCAACAACATCAACAGCAGCATGGTTGTGTAGCTTGTATGTCTAATATGACCTTCAAAGTTGCACGTAAATACAGTCAAACTAAGGAAAACAATAAAAGAAATCTGTCCTACCATAACATTTGAGAACATGTACCAGGAAGCAAAACTATTCTGGTAAGCCTTACAATAAACTAAACAATAATAATTGTGTATTTGTGAGGCACAAAACGGGTAGATCAAATAAAATATATTGGGATCGAATTGAATTTGTGGATCTCTGCCAGTTGGTTATAGAAATCTCGGAATTTCATTGAATGTGATGCAGTGTTTTTGTTCGTTTCTCCTATGCATTATACAGAGATGTTTTTGTGCTTCGTAGATTTGAATGAATGCGCTTGTGTGTGAATGTCTGATTGGTTCGTGGGAATGGCAGCCGTATAATCTGTGACGTGTGAGGGAGGACTGTGGGTAATAAGCATATCTATTTGTTTCAGTTTTCTGGATAAAGTCAACGTAGTGAAACAAGATGACTACATGCCATCAGAGCAGGTAAGACAATAATGAATTTTGTCTTTTTAAAATATCTGTCTTATATATCTTATATTAATTAGTATCCTTTTTTTTCCCTTGCTTGTTGAAACAGGTTTACTGCATTGTTTTGTTCAGGAATGTTGTTTTGGCACTGTCATGCCCTTTGCTGTGTTGGTAGCATGCTATCAAGACTTCATTGTTGGGCCTAGATATTCTTGGGCCCGGATTGCTGCAAAAACAATGTAGCAACTATTTACACCTGCAGGGGCGTAATGTAGGCACAGATTGGCAGTAGCGGTGAGCTTGGTTTGTGTGTCCGCGGAATGCAAATCGGGTGTTCGACATCGTGCGGGTTCAGACCTGCTTGTCATTTACACTCCTCTGTCGTCAGTGGCATTTCTTTGGCACTCTGCATCAAACCGACTAATTGAAAGACAGCGGAAAAATCTTCCTGTTTGTTTCCTGTTTGATTAGAGGTTTACCCTGTAAAAAGTACTGTGAAGACTTTTATTAATGTTTTGTCGTATCCGATGTTTTCTTAGCACGAGGTTGTGTAATCTGTACTCATTGAAGTCATTCAGTAATAAAAAACCGGGTTTAATTGACGGCCTGTTGTTCTCTGTCAGAGTCATTTTTCAGTGGCAAGTCCTATTCCAGAATTGTTTATGCTACGGTTTCACATGATCAGAATTTTATATAATTCTTCTGTAATTGTGCATGTAAATATGATCACCCCAAAAGTGCAATCTAAAACAGAAGAATATTATGTTATAAAATGGTTGCTACCGGGTAGATGTCTTTACTGAATGCTCACTCCAGTGGAAAGTTTGGTGTTATTGCTTTGAATTCCAGTCTATACTATTGCTCTTGTCCTGTTCGCTGCATTATCATTGTTCAAATCCAACAGAGATTTTCTCAGTTTCAGAATGATTTGTCGAATTGTGGACTCACTTGATCCATATTTTGTCTTAATAATTAAAGTATACCAAAATCAAAGTTTGTCTTAATATGGAGTATCTTAATCCAGTGTATAGCTTAATCTGGGGCACATTCTGTTGCAGAAAGATGATTTATTTGAGCAACATTTTGTATTAATAATTAAATTATGTCTAAATTCAAAGTTTGTCTTAATTTGGAGTATCTTAATCTGAGGTTTGTCTTTATCTGGGGCATATTCTGCTGCAGAAAGATGACTTATTTGAGTGAGTTTGTCTCAGTGTTTGCTGTCTGCTTCCAGGACATCCTGCGGTGTCGAGTTCTTACCTCCGGAATCTTTGAGACACGGTTTTCTGTTGAAAAAGTAAATTTTCAGTAAGTACCACGCTTTCATGAATCCAGATGTAAAACCAAGGATGTCGATATACTTTCTATATAATGTTCTTAATTAATGTCCATTCACAAACATGACTTAAAATATCACCACCACGCCAATGATCTACAACTGTTCTGTCACTTCGACCTGGATGCATCTTCTCTGGTGACCGCCGTGTGTCGAATCAAGCGATGTATTGATGATGTGAAGGAGTGGATGACTTGGAATTATCTGCTCATGAATGACACCAAAACAGAAATTCTACTAGTTGTCCCCAAATCGGCATCCGCCATGTGTGCGTCGGGACAGATGAAATCAGTGCAACTGAATCCGATGAACTGATCATGTTAGAAATCTCAGCGTCCACCTTGATAGACACCTGGATATGACTGCAAGTGTCACGTACTATCAGCACCTGCTCGCAACATTGGGTTGATTCACTGTTACCTCACTCAACCGACAGCAGAACGGGTACTCAGTGCCATGATTACGTCCTGTTTGGACTACTGCAACTCTCTACTGTTCGGTGCCTCAGCCATTAACATTGGTTGATTGCAGCAACTCCAGAATGCCGCTGCTCACCTTGCCACTCGTCAGGCTCGTTGTGAAAGTGCGATCCTATTCTTCGTGAACTGCACTGGCAACCTATTTAACAGCGCATTACATTCAAGATCGCTGTGCTTACGTACAAGGCGCTGCATGAAGACCTCTCGCCTGTTCACATGCAGAAACTAGTGCGTGCCTACATGCCAGCTAGACATTCTGCACGCCCTAGTTGTCTCGAGAACACGCAGCAGAGCCGGTGACTGTACATTTGCTCATGCAGCGGCAACAGTGTGGAACACTCTGCTGTCAAGTGTTATCAACAAAACATCACTGGAATCATTTAAATCTGTGTTGAAGACTCACCTGTTCACTGCAGCGTATATGTAACTCTGACCCTTACCAACACTGTTTTACCATAGCTGATTGATGTTTAACGTTTATTCATTATTTATTTATTTGTTTTTCATATACATTTTAGCCTCATTTATTGATGTTTACATTAATTTTAGTTTATTTATTAAAATAATAATACTATGATCGTAACTATTTTATTTTATGATATTTATATCACATTCCTTTTCTACTTCTACTATATTTGTCTTAATTACTGTTGTTATTAGTTCATTCTATCTATGATATAGCAACTATTGTTTGTATTCAAATGCATTATTTTTAACATACATTTGTATATTGTTGTAAAACGCTGTGAACAACATTGGAAGTGGCGCTTAACGAAATAAAATATTATTAATAACAGACTAGATACGTTGAAGGTAATAATATGTACTGCCCAGTAAATTATGTTTAATAAGCCAGAAGCAGTTTGAAAGTTTCATCCATGAAATGTATCTAAACAATTCAGCTAGTAATCACAGTTGTAACTACTGATAACTACAGCGTCCTGGATTTGGGTGCAACTGTCCTGGTTTCTGCTACCAAAACCACAAGCGGATCTAAGTACTTCTTATTCCGTGAAATTCGCCTAACAGTTAGCGCTCAACTCGATAGAGGATCCAACGCTACATGCGAGTGGCCGTCTTCTTGCAGCATGTTTGACGTGGGTGGCCAGAGAGACGAACGGAGGAAGTGGATCCAGTGTTTCAACGACGTCACGGCCATCATCTTCGTGACGGCATGCAGCAGCTACAACCTGGTACTGCGAGAGGACCCCAGTCAGAACCGCCTCAACGAATCGCTTGACCTCTTCAAGAGCATCTGGAACAACCGGTCAGTATACTCGTGGTTCCCAGTTTCATTCGCTGTACACAATAGGAAAGATTGTTTGAACAAAAGCCTGGACGACCTCTTCCTTAAGATGTATTCTAAATCGCTATGATATATTTAATCAAATTTGTGCAAATGAATTGTTTGAAAAGTTGTTTTGAGTGAAGTACTTACAATTTTAAAACAGCGAAATTGCGTTACTGCCAATACATGCTAGCGCAAATAGTCGTACGGTAAAGTTATGTACGATAATGATGTCTGCCAGAAATGTAGTATTGATTTTTAGTTCTGTAACTTTTTCATATGTTTCATGTTGGATTATTAATCATATATAATTTACCAACCTGATTATTCATAGCTGGGTTTGTCAAAAACAACTAACTTATTGTTTGGCAATGTCGTCACTCTTCACCACGGAGCGGTTTTGACGATAAATATCAGCAGCTAGCGTGAGATGTTACTGTGGCAAAATTGACGTACATACGCACTGTCTCCACAAGGTCACAAGTTCTTGTCGCACATTGCACCATTGCAAATTGCATAAATCTGTAATTGTATGAAACGGTGACAAAGTGGCAATGTAATCGGACAAAGCCACACGCTGTGTGTAATTACTTGTGCTACCACTCCACCATCGAGTACAGTTACGGTGGAATCCAGGAAACAAGGGTACCATTTTATATTTATTACACACTCATATTGAATTTTAATTTAGGCTATTCAAACCCGGCGTTGAGTACTCCGTTGCTGCAGTCGGTTGCTACACGGGTTTGAAACAATCGAGTTTTGAACACGACGACTGCGTTATGCTGTAACAAAATTGTTTTAATCATAATTCAATGTGTGTGTAATAAAAAATAGTGTAGTCACATCTTAAAATTCCCTCCACAATTAACTTTTTGATCGTCTTGTTTTAGAATCATTTTAGGCGAATTGAACCTGTCCAATATCCATAACAACATGTTAGCTCGTTTGTGAGGATGAGTTTTTTGTTTTACGAAATCATCAGACAAACTACTAAGTTATGTGTCTGGGCAGATCCCGCAAGTGACAGTGTAACGTTTTAAGTGTCTGCCATTCATGGTAATTACAAGATTTCCTTGCTGTGTTTGTCGCAGGGAAAACTAAGAGGCGGTTACATAGGGGCGCAGTCCCAAAATGTATTCAGCATTATATAACCTGAGGATGACGTGTCATGGGGAAAATAATGTGATACAGTGGTGCCACCTAGTGAGTGAAACATGTTAATGCAAATTTATGCTAATAGCCATTGTGTGTCATAAACATAGCAAGTCCTACACACATACTGGTGGGGGTCGCTAAAACCACTGCTAAGCAGATGATGATTTTTGGGACTATGCATATGTAACAAGAACGTTCCTACGTGTAGACTGACCATTGACTCACGCTGTCATGTCGTTTCTACATGTAGACTGACCATTGACTCACGCTGTCATGTCGTTTCTACGTGTAGACTGACCATTGACTCACTGTCATGTCGTTTCTACGTGTAGACTGACCATTGACTCACGCTGTCATGTCGTTTCTACATGTAGACTGACCATTGACTCACACTGTCATGTCGTTTCTACGTGTAGACTGACCATTGACTCACACTGTCATGTCGTTTCTACGTGTAGACTGACCATTGACTCACTGTCATGTCGTTTCTATGTGTAGACTGACCATTGACTCACGCTGTCATGTCGTTTCTACGTGTAGACTGACCATTGACTCACGCTGTCATGTCATTTCTACGTGTAGACTGACCATTGACTCACGCTGTCATGTCGTCTCTACGTGTAGACCGACCATTGACTCACGCTGTCATGTCGTTTGTACGTGTAAACTGACCATTGACTTACGATGTCATGTCGTTTGTACGTGTAAACTGACCATTGACTTACGATGTCATGTCGTTTCTACATGTAGACTGACCATTGACTCACGCTGTCATGTCGTTTCTACCTGTAGACTGACCATTGACTCACGCTGTCATGTCGTTTTTACATGTAGACTGACCATTGACTCACCCTGTCATGTCGTTTCTACATGTAGACTGACCATTGACTCACGCTGTCATGTCGTTTCTACGTGTAGACTGACCATTGACTCACCCTGTCATGTCGTTTCTACGTGTAGACTGACCATTGACTCACGCTGTCATGTCGTTTCTACGTGTAGACTGACCATTGACTCACGCTGTCATGTCGTTTCTACGTGTAGACTGACCATTGACTCACCCTGTCATGTCGTTTCTACGTGTAGACTGACCATTGACTCACGCTGTCATGTCGTTTATACGTGTAGACTGACCATTGACTCACCTTGTCATGTCGTTTCTACGTGTAGACTGACCATTGACTCACGCTGTCATGTCGTTTCGTGTAAACTGACCATTGACTCATGACCTGTTGACTTACGATGTCATGTCGTTTCTACATGTAGACTGACCATTGACTCACGCTGTCATGTCGTTTCTACGTGTAGACTGACCATTGACTCACGCTGTCATGTCGTTTCTACGTGTAGACTGACCATTGACTCACGCTGTCATGTCGTTTGTACGTGTAAACTGACCATTGACTTATGATGTCATGTCGTTTGTACGTGTAAACTGACCATTGACTTACGATGTCATGTCGTTTCTACATGTAGACTGACCATTGACTCACGCTGTCATGTCGTTTCTACGTGTAGACTGACCATTGACTCACGCTGTCATGTCGTTTCTACATGTAGACTGACCATTAACTCACCCTGTCATGTCGTTTCTACATGTAGACTGACCATTAACTCACCCTGTCATGTCATTTCTACGTGTAGACTGACCATTGACTCACGCTGTCATGTCGTTTCTACGTGTAGACTGACCATTGACTCACCCTGTCATGTCGTTTATACGTGTAGACTGACCATTGACTCACCCTGTCATGTCGTTTCTACGTGTAGACTGACCATTGACTCACGCTGTCATGTCGTTTCTATGTGTAGACTGACCATTGACTCACGCTGTCATGTCGTTTGTACGTGTAAACTGACCATTGACTTATGATGTCATGTCGTTTGTACGTGTAAACTGACCATTGACTTACGATGTCATGTCGTTTCTACATGTAGACTGACCATTGACTCACGCTGTCATGTCGTTTCTACGTGTAGACTGACCATTGACTCACGCTGTCATGTCGTTTCTACATGTAGACTGACCATTAACTCACCCTGTCATGTCGTTTCTACATGTAGACTGACCATTAACTCACCCTGTCATGTCATTTCTACGTGTAGACTGACCATTGACTCACGCTGTCATGTCGTTTCTACGTGTAGACTGACCATTGACTCACCCTGTCATGTCATTTCTACGTGTAGACTGACCATTGACTCACCCTGTCATGTCGTTTCTACGTGTAGACTGACCATTGACTCACCCTGTCATGTCGTTTCTACGTGTAGACTGACCATTGACTCACGCTGTAATGTCCTTTCTACGTGTAGACTGACCATTGACTCACCCTGTCATGTCGTTTCTACGTGTAGACTGACCATTGACTCATGCTGTCATGTCGTTTCTACGTGTAGACTGACCATTGACTCACGCTGTCATGACGTTTCTACGTGTAGACTGACCATTGACTCACGCTGTAATGTCGTTTCTACGTGTAGACTGACCATTGACTCGCCCTGTCATGTCGTTTCTACGTGTAGACTGACCATTGACTCATGCTGTCATGTCGTTTCTACGTGTAGACTGACCATTGACTCACGCTGTCATGTCGTTTCTACGTGTAGACTGACCATTGACTCACGCTGTAATGTTGTTTCTACGTGTAGACTGACCATTGACTCACCCTGTCATGTCGTTTCTACGTGTAGACTGACCATTGACTCACGCTGTAATGTTGTTTCTACGTGTAGACTGACCATTGACTCACCCTGTCATGTCGTTTCTACGTGTAGACTGACCATTGACTCACGCTGTCATGTCGTTTCTACGTGTAGACTGACCATTGACTCACGCTGTCATGTCGTTTCTACGTGTAGACTGACCATTGACTCACGCTGTCATGTCGTTTGTACGTGACCAGACTGACCGCCATGTCGTTTCTACTGTAGACTGACCATTGACTCACGCTGTCATGTCGTTTGTACGTGTAGACTGACCATTGACTCACGCTGTCATGTCGTTTCTACATGTAGACTGACCATTGACTCACCCTGTCATGTCGTTTCTACGTGTAGACTGACCATTGACTCACGCTGTCATGTCGTTTCTACGTGTAGACTGACCATTGACTCACGCTGTCATGTCGTTTCTACGTGTAGACTGACCATTGACTCACCCTGTCATGTCGTTTCTACGTGTAGACTGACCATTGACTCACGCTGTCATGTCGTTTGTACGTGTAGACTGACCATTGACTCACGCTGTCATGTCGTTTCTCCTGCAGGTGGCTACAGAGCATCTCGGTAATATTATTTTTAAACAAGCAAGATTTACTAGCAGAAAAGGTGAAGACAGGAAGGTCAAACATAGAAGACTACTTCCCAGAGTACGCCCGGTACACCACAGAAGGTGAGTGGGAAGCAGGGTGAGGGGGTCTGGGGAAGGGGGAAGAGGGCAGAAATACAGTTTTATGTGAGGAGGCTCATCAGGCTTGTTTGTTCAAATCGTTTCTCTTTCAAATCATATTTACTTTTTTATCGTAACGTTTCGACGGCTTCATAAGACTAACTCCACCACTAGATGGCAGTCATATGCGTAATATGGTCACTGGTGTATTCCCATGGTTTCAGCCTGGGTGGCTATTCAGGAGATCATCGTAGGCATGTGATATTCGGTATCGGCTCCATTTCGATTCATATTGTGTTTAATTTTCCTTATTGAGTTTGCTTCTTTTATGAAGAAAAATACCTTTTGGCATGGCAGCACACTTGATGTTGGGTCAAAGGTCAACAGGGCGGGATTAAATTGTTCATTCCGCTTGCACGGGACTAATCTCGGCCCGTTATAACAGGTTCGATTCCTCTTGCTCCTGTTTCAAAGCGTGAGCAATGCCATTCAATCCACGTGGCTTTGGTTCACTTGGCTGTATAAATGAATACATGGCTACAGACAGTGGTGTACATACATGTTAACTAATTGTCTTTGTATAGGAGATGCAGCATGGCTGATCAACAGGTCTGCCCGGGGGTGAAGTATAAAGCACCTCATTCAGTCCAAAGGACAGGATACTGCGCTATATAAAAATGTACCCTTTTTACCTTTGCACGCAGTTTCCAGATGCATCTGTTGCAAGATGTTAGGGATGCACTGTGTCTACTGGAATAGTTTGGTGTGAGGGAATCAAAATTACATGTGAGTTGTATCATTACAACAAATGCTAGAAAAAGCAGACCATAAAAAATGTCTGTCTCAGCAGCACAGCTGATCTTCTGTTGTGTTCCTTTTTATGATTTTGTGCACTGCAACTACCACAGTGTGATTCGGTAGTCACGTATCCTCACTTTCACAGCACTGTATGCAGTGAAATGTTAATAATTATAACAGGAAATTTCAAGATACCGCTCTATCAAAAAAATTCTGGTTGACGAATACATTGAATACTTGTTCGTCCCCACAAAGGTGTACACTTTCTAGCTGAGGCATCCTGGGTAACTAATGTCGGTAGTGTATCGTTGTAAGATAAAAATGCTGTCACTGCTGACTGGCTGGCGTCCGCCACATGCGGATCAGAGAAAGTAAAGTCCGGACTGATTCTCTTATGGTGAATGTTTTCCCGTAGCGCACAGTGAGTTTAGGATGGAACTGAAGTTATTGAAATTGTGAAAATGACAGCAGAGTTGTTGAGATTAACTGAGGTATCGCCAAGTGTTGGCTAGCATGAGTAGATTGTCACATCACGTTATGATGTCATTTAAGATGTGATGCTTCTTGTCTGTTGGTTGCACAATGTACTGGTGACGTTCAGTTTAAAAATAAGTTTTTTTGACAGTTTGTTTGCATGTATCTCGAAAAGGGTATTGAGTTGAGATTGATTAAAAAAGGTGTGTTCTTATATAGCGTGGTATCCAATACTTAGGACTGTTCAAAGCACTTTACACTTAGCCACCTGACAGACTTGTTCAATCGAACACCATGTCGACATCTCTGGGAAGCATTAAGTCATGCTGCAATTAATGCGTGAAGACTATTCGTACATAAATATCCACCACTGTCTATAACCAGGTACTCATTTACACAGCTCAGTGAACTGAGACAATGTGGAGTGGAATATCGCACAAGGTTCGGAATGGCAGCACACGATTTGAACCAGGAATCTCTTGATTGAGAGTCTGAAGCTCTATCCACTACACTGCCGCACTCCATGAGACATCTACTTTTTTGGTAGAACGGATAGTAGCATGAGAGGTGGTTGGGTGTGTCACTTGGTAGAATGGATAGTAGTGAAAAAAGACATTGGGTGGTTGTGTGTGTCACTTGGTAGAATGGATAGTAATGAAAGAAGACATTGGGTAGTTGAGTCACTTAGTAGAATGGATAGCAGTGAAAGAAGACTTTGGGTGGTTGTGTGTGTGTCACTTGGTAGAATGGATAGTAGTGAAAGAAGACATTGGGTGGTTGGGTGTGTCACTTGGTAGAATGGATAGTAATGAATGAAGACATTGGGTGGTTGAGTCACTTAGTAGAATGGATAGCAGTGAAAGAAGACTTTGGGTGGTTATGTGTGTCACTTGGTAGAATGGATAGTAGTGAAAGAAGACATTGGGTGGTTGGTTGTGTCACTTGGTAGAATTGATAGTAGTGAAAGAAGACATTGGGTGGTTGGGTGTGTCACTTGAGTACAGAATGGATAGTAGTGAAAGAAGACATTGGGTGGTTGGGTGTATCACTTGAGTACAGAATGGATAGTAATTGAAAGAGACATTGGGTGGTTGGGTGTGTCACTTGGTAGAATGGATAGTAGTGAAAGAAGACATTGGGTGGTTGATTGTGTCACTTGGTAGAATGGATAGTAGTGAAAGAAGACAGTGGGTGGTTGGTTGTGTCACTTGGTAGAATGGATAGTAGTGAAAGAAGACATTGGGTGGTTGATTGTGTCACTTGGTAGAATGGATAGTAGTGAAAGAAGACATTGGGTGGTTGGTTGTGTCACTTGGTAGAATGGATAGTAGTGAAAGAAGACATTGGGTGGTTGGGTGTGTCACTTGGTAGAATGGATAGTAGTGAAAGAAGACATTGGGTGGTTGGGTGTGTCACTTGGTAGAATGGATAGTAGTGAAAGAAGACATTGGGTGGTTGGGTGTGTCACTTGGTAGAATGGATAGTAGTGAAAGAAGACATTGGGTGGTTGGGTGTGTCACTTGGTAGAATGGATAGTAGTGAAAGAAGACTGGGTGGTTGGGTGTGTCACTTGGTAGAATGGATAGTAGTGAAAGAAGACATTGGGTGTGTCACTTGGTAGAATGGATAGTAGTGAAAGAAGACATTGGGTGGTTGGTTGTGTCACTTGGTAGAATGGATAGTAGTGAAAGAAGACATTGGGTGGTTGGGTGTGTCACTTGGTAGAACGGATAGTAGTGAAAGAAGACATTGGGTGGTTGATTGTGTCACTTGGTAGAATGGATAGTAGTGAAAGAAGACATTGGGTGGTTGTGTGTGTCACTTGGTAGAATGGATAGTAATGAAAGAAGACATTGGGTAGTTGAGTCACTTAGTAGAATGGATAGCAGTGAAAGAAGACTTTGGGTGGTTGTGTGTGTGTCACTTGGTAGAATGGATAGTAGTGAAAGAAGACATTGGGTGGTTGGGTGTGTCACTTGGTAGAATGGATAGTAATGAATGAAGACATTGGGTGGTTGAGTCACTTAGTAGAATGGATAGCAGTGAAAGAAGACTTTGGGTGGTTATGTGTGTCACTTGGTAGAATGGATAGTAGTGAAAGAAGACATTGGGTGGTTGGTTGTGTCACTTGGTAGAATTGATAGTAGTGAAAGAAGACATTGGGTGGTTGGGTGTGTCACTTGGTAGAATGGATAGTAGTGAAAGAAGACATTGGGTGGTTGGGTGTGTCACTTGGTAGAATGGATAGTAGTGAAAGAAGACATTGGGTGGTTGGGTGTGTCACTTGGTAGAATGGATAGTAGTGAAAGAAGACATTGGGTGGTGGGGCGTGTCACTTGGTAGAATGGATAGTAGTGAAAGAAGACATTGGGTGGTTGGGTGTGTCACTTGGTAGAGTGGATAGTAGTGAAAGAAGACATTGGGTGGTTGGGTGTGTCACTTGGTAGAATGGATAGTAGTGAAAGAAGACATTGGGTGGTTGGGTGTGTCACTTGGTAGAATGGATAGTAGTGAAAGAAGACATTGGGTGGTTGATTGTGTCACTTGGTAGAATGGATAGTAGTGAAAGAAGACAATTGGGTGAGAAGTTGGTTGTGTCCATGAGGTAGAATGGATAGTAGTGAAAGAAAGACATTAGATTTAGTTGATTGTCATGAGTAGAATGGATAGTAGTGAAAGAAGACATTGGGTGGTTGATTGTGTCACTTGGTAGAATGGATAGTAGTGAAAGAAGACATTGGGTGGTTGGTTGTGTCACTTGGTAGAATGGATAGTAGTGAAAGAAGACATTGGGTGGTTGGTTGTGTCATTTGGTAGAATGGATAGTAGTGAAAGAAGACATTGGGTTGTTGGGTGTGTCACTTGGTAGAATGGATAGTAGTGAAAGAAGACATTGGGTGGTGGGGTGTGTCACTTGGTAGAATAATGGATAGTAGTGAAAGAAGACATTGGGTGGTTGGGTGTGTCATTTGGTAGAATGGATAGTAGTGAAAGAAGACATTGGGTGGTGGGGTGTGTCACTTGGTAGAATGGATAGTAGTGAAAGAAGACATTGGGTGATGGGGTGTGTCACTTGGTAGAATGGATAGTAGTGAAAGAAGACATTGGGTGGTTGGGTGTGTCACTTGGTAGAATGGATAGTAGTGAAAGAAGACATTGGGTGGTTGGGTGTGTCACTTGGTAGAATGGATAGTAGTGAAAGAAGACAGTGGGTGGTTGGGTGTGTCACTTGGTAGAATGGACAGTAGTGAAAGAAGACATTGGGTGGTTGGGTGTGTCACTTGGTAGAATGGATAGTAGTGAAAGAAGACATTGGGTGGTTGTGTCACTTGGTAGAATGGATAGTAATGAAAGAAGACATTGGGTGGTTGAGTCACTTAGTAGAATGGATAGCAGTGAAAGAAGACTTTGGGTGGTTGTGTGTGTCACTTGGTAGAATGTATAGTAGTGAAAGAAGACATTGGGTGGTTGGTTGCGTCACTTGGTAGAATGGATAGTAGTGAAAGAAGACATTGGGTGGTTGGTTGTGTCACTTGGTAGAATGGATAGTAGTGAAAGAAGACATTGGGTGGTTGGTTGTGTCACTTGGTAGAATGGATAGTAGTGAAAGAAGACATTGGGTGGTTGGGTGTGTCACTTGGTAGAATGGATAGTAGTGAAAGAAGACATTGGGTGATGGGGTGTGTCACTTGGTAGAATGGATAGTAGTGAAAGAAGACATTGGGTGGTTGGGTGTGTCACTTGGTAGAATGGATAGTAGTGAAAGAAGACATTGGGTGGTTGGGTGTGTCACTTGGTAGAATGGATAGTAGTGAAAGAAGACATTGGGTGGTTGGTTGTGTCACTTGGTAGAATGGATAGTAGTGAAAGAAGACATTGGGTGGTTGGGTGTGCCACTTGGTAGAATGGATAGTAGTGAAAGAAGACATTGGGTGGTTGGGTGTGTCACTTGGTAGAATGGATAGTAGTGAAAGAAGACATTGGGTGGTTGGGTGTGTCACTTGGTAGAATGGATAGTAGTGAAAGAAGACATTGGGTGGTTGGGTGTGTCACTTGGTAGAATGGATAGTAGTGAAAGAAGACTGGGTGGTTGGGTGTGTCACTTGGTAGAATGGATAGTAGTGAAAGAAGACATTGGGTGTGTCACTTGGTAGAATGGATAGTAGTGAAAGAAGACATTGGGTGGTTGGTTGTGTCACTTGGTAGAATGGATAGTAGTGAAAGAAGACATTGGGTGGTTGGGTGTGTCACTTGGTAGAATGGATAGTAGTGAAAGAAGACATTGGGTGGTTGATTGTGTCACTTGGTAGAATGGATAGTAGTGAAAGAAGACATTGGGTGGTTGTGTGTGTCACTTGGTAGAATGGATAGTAATGAAAGAAGACATTGGGTAGTTGAGTCACTTAGTAGAATGGATAGCAGTGAAAGAAGACTTTGGGTGGTTGTGTGTGTGTCACTTGGTAGAATGGATAGTAGTGAAAGAAGACATTGGGTGGTTGGGTGTGTCACTTGGTAGAATGGATAGTAATGAATGAAGACATTGGGTGGTTGAGTCACTTAGTAGAATGGATAGCAGTGAAAGAAGACTTGGTAGAATGGATAGTAGTGAAAGAAGACATTGGGTGGTTGGTTGTGTCACTTGGTAGAATTGATAGTAGTGAAAGAAGACATTGGGTGGTTGGGTGTGTCACTTGGTAGAATGGATAGTAGTGAAAGAAGACATTGGGTGGTTGGGTGTGTCACTTGGTAGAATGGATAGTAGTGAAAGAAGACATTGGGTGGTTGTGTCACTTGGTAGAATGGATAGTAGTGAAAGAAGACATTGGGTGGTTGGTTGTGTCACTTGGTAGAATGGATAGTAGTGAAAGAAGACATTGGGTGGTTGGGTGTGTCACTTGGTAGAATGGATAGTAGTGAAAGAAGACATTGGGTGGTTGGTTGTGTCACTTGGTAGAATGGATAGTAGTGAAAGAAGACATTGGGTGGTTGGGTGTGTCACTTGGTAGAACGGATAGTAGTGAAAGAAGACATTGGGTGGTTGGGTGTGTCACTGGGTAGAATGGATAGTAGTGAAAGAAGACATTGGGTGGTGGGGCGTGTCACTTGGTAGAATGGATAGTAGTGAAAGAAGACATTGGGTGGTTGGGTGTGTCACTTGGTAGAATGGATAGTAGTGAAAGAAGACATTGGGTGGTGGGGCGTGTCACTTGGTAGAATGGATAGTAGTGAAAGAAGACATTGGGTAGTTGTGTGTGTCACTTGTAATTAATGCAGTCTTTCTGTCTCCAGCACAACCAGAGCCCGGCGAAGACCCGGAGGTAGTGCGCGCCAAATACTTCATCCGAGATGAGTTCCTCGTAAGTGTCTCTGCTCCCTCACACTGACACAAACACAACGATCACTTACATAGACACCTGTGTAAAGGCATGGAGTCGAACCTCGCTTTACGGTCACCTCTAATACAGCCACCTCGCAATTAAGGTCACCGTCTAACAATCCCAAATTATTTCTGTAACAGTAAACATCCTGCCAGTAAGGTCACCTCACTATTCAGGTCACTTTATCCCAGTGCCGAGGGTGACCTTAATACTGAGGTTCTACTGTTAGATTGGCCTAAATTATATATATTCTGTTAAACGACATACCTCATTTGATGTTTACCAGTATTTGATTCTAACACAACACATCATTTCGGGTGCAAAAAGTGCAGATATCGTGATCAAGAGGTATAGGTTGCCTAACTTTTAACATTCCAAATTGCTGTGGTGAAACCTACAGTTTTGAACGATAAGAATATTATGTGGGTTTCACGTGTTATATTAACATCCAGTGCTATCCTGGCTGAACTGCCCTAAAAGCACCATTTGGTCTTTGGCATAATAAACACATTGACATAGAAAAATTAAGTAACAATGCTGTTTAACGTTTTAAATAATTTCGGACAATTTAATACACCTTTACCAAAACCTGACTTATTATTTCTGTCTCGTAAAGACTTATTTGTTCTGTTTGTTTTATTATGACGTACCTACTACGTGTACAATATTGCAGACTTAGCACAAAGTAAATGTTCAGTTGGGGGTGTTTTACGTTACTTACAATAATTGTAGAAACCAGGCATAAATACCACGTTATCCTGTCTGGAGGGTGGATATTTTTGCTGGTGATGATGATTAAGAGATACTAGAGTGGAAAATGAAAGTGAAAGTTGCATTGCAGCGGATTAGCACGGCGAGCGGTCACGGCCGACACTACTGCTATCCCCACTTCACGTGCGCCGTCGACACAGAGAACATCCGCCGGGTGTTCAACGACTGCCGTGACATCATACAGAGGATGCACCTGCGACAGTATGAGCTCCTGTGACACGTCATCGCATCGACGACAACGCACCGCTGCTACTCGCCGACCATGACGCATCAGTGACGTCACGATGATGCATCGGAAGGTGGCCGTCGCTGGCGTCACCTGCCGTCGCGCTTGGGTCCGACGACTTGGGCGATTCGTTGCCGCATACAGTGGACGATTATCATCGCCATGGAGACATGTCTCTCACGCGCGCTGGCGACAATGGAGCCGTCTGTATTCGTGTGTCGCATCACACACGGCGGGTTTATGTCGATATTTATGTATGTTTTGGGGTTTGCTGACGATCCCTGTGGTAACAAAGTCAATTTTGGGGAGGGGCGCGGAGGTCGTGACCCCGCATTTTATAACCGGTTAGGTTTAGATGAGGAAATTTTGTTTTCTGTGGCAGCGGTGGCGCCACCTGCCGAACTGATGATTCTCACGGCGGTGGTGACAGTGACGGTGTCGCACCAACAACGTACTGGTTGCCACGGCAACAGCCAACTCGTATGGAACGAAATCATTGTGAGCTATAGTTGGCAACGCGATCACTAGGCAAGTTGTGCATACGTGTGCGTGCACGCGGGTGTGCATGCAAACAACGCACTGTAAATAGTTGCTTTCTCTCTGCAAATGTTGTGCTACAGTGTATTCAGCCATGTCTTCTGGCGCTCTAGATGATGATGATTCCAGGTCTAGCAAAAGTGGGAAACGGCAAACAACTGGCCAGCGGACTCTGTTTGGTGATGCTACGTGACATACTGGAGTGTCGGACACTGACGTCTGATGCAATGTGACGTCTGACACAGTCGGATATCTGGTGCAGTGTGACATCCGATGCATCAACATCTGGTGGCACAGTGTGACGTTCGATGCTGCGTGACGTTTGATGCAGTGTGACGTCTGATGGAGTGACATCCAATGTGACATTCGATGCGTGATATCTGATGCAGCATGACATTCGATGGAGCGTGACGTCTGATGCAGAGCTACTGAATGTGATGCTTTATTTTGAAAGGCTTGAAGACCACATGTGAGATTGTTCATGTTTTAATTACCTCTCTGTTACGATCACATTGCCTGTTTTGATAATAACACAACTCTTAGGACTGTCTGCAGTGACCTGTTCTCTAATACATCTCCGATGTGGCCACATTCAAAGGTATCTTTGTGTTGCTATTGTGACAGCCCCGTTCTGGTTGTAATACAGATGATAACGATGCACAGGTGTTCACAATAGAAAGGTTCTCTTGCTACTAGAAAGATCTTGAGTGTGGATGTTTGGCATCATTGGGCTTCAGCCTGCGTTGTATGTGCGTGTGTCATCCTCAGCGTGCGTGCGTGTGTGCTGGCATTCAGAGCACGCAAACCTGAGAACGAATCGTCGCCGTCGTACTATTTAACATTTGTACACAGACGATGTTTACCGCCAAATGTGCTGTGCAGTTTTCACACAGTCCTGACCAACAATAGTGGGTGTGACCTGCATGGTGCACACTGGTGCCTGGTGCCTACACATTGTCTCAGCGTGTTCTGCATTGTCACTTACCTGCCATCTGTGGCCAGTCCACATAGCTTGTGTTAAAAAGCTGCATGGTCAAACTTCCTGGTCGATGGATACATTCATCTGGAGCCTTGTGACAATGCAGTAGCATGCAGCACTTCTTGACATCGGCAGAAAGTCCTTAGCCTTCCCATCCTCAGCGTGCGTGCGTGTGTGCATGCATGCACTTGTTTCTGTCAATGAAAACGTGCATGCTGACATGTCACAGAGACTTGGCCCACTCGTTGATTATTTTGCAGCCAAAATGCAGTATTGTGTGTATAGAGTAGCAGCAGGTGATAGAACCCATGCCAACACGAGTCCTCACCAGACCCTCATGCCTACCAGTCCACCAATAAACACCCATAAGTGAAGTGAGACTTGGAAACACATCTAAAGTTACAGACACACACAGGACTTAAGATACAGACACTGAGGACTTATGCTACACACTGGGGACTTTAGCAACAGACATACAGGGGGAAGTTAAGCTGCAGACATACGGAAACCTGAAGCTACATACACACAGCTAAAGCCAACTGTCTGTGAACATTACATTCCGCAGTGAACTCGGTCGTTCGGGACTCATTGAAAAGACGTCTGCAATGGCTGCGTGTGCGCGTGCATGTGTTTGGCATCTCCACGAGTGTGAGCCAATCACCCTCCCCCACCCCCCGCTAGCACTAACCCTGCAGACTCCCAGTCCTTGTATGTCCAGGTCACTTCACTTCCTTGGTGGATGAAACGGGGCAGGGGGTCGCAGAATAGTTATCCTTGTTTGTTTGATTTATGTTTGAACTACATCAGTTTATGATGGGATTTGTTTAATAAGTTTATACCTTCTCTTGTGTACATATATATGTGTGTATGTATGTATATATAATATGTGTGTGTATGGTATTTAAAATTCTCGCCACATTGTGATGGTCATAATAGAAGATTCCCCATAATAAAATGTCTGATATGAGCGCTATTTGTCGCCTCTATAACTTTCTTTTCGCAAATCGTTTCAAAATTCTTCCATCTTGACAGTTAACCCAATTGGAGAGCATTGATTTATGATATGGCTACAGTGTTTCACATACGCACAAAAGTTAATACAATTTACTTTCTTTTCTTTGGGGAACTACAAGTATATGCATATAGACAGATACACAGGTATTAATGTGTTTAGGCATATATAATACACATTATATATCCATACACACACGTGTTATTTATTTGACTTTAATGATTGCTATTTGGAGCCATGGGTCCTGTTGGCAGATGTCCTGTAAAACCAAATTTTGTTTGTATGAAAGCTGTAGGAGTTGTGTTAGAAATAATCATTTTGAGAGGGTCCAAGTTTTTGAGGATGGAGCAATTCCGGCTTGTTTAACAAGTCCGAATCTCAATGACCATTTGGTGACCAGAAATTCTGTCGCATGTGACAGACTATTAGCGCCACCTAGCGCTCCCCACCAGAACTGGCTCGCCCGCTAAAAGGCAGTATTCGAAGAATCCACCAAAACGTATGGCGTGTGTGTCTGTATATAGTGGTTGTTATGTTATCGGTTGGCTGTGTATTGTGCAGGATTCGGTCTGCACTGTCGAAAATGTGAGCATGTGTCCGTGGTTCAATTGTATTATTCTGCGAAGCATTTGCAGGGAAGAGTACATACAAAGGCACAATATTTGCGTTGCTAGTCACTTGTTCTGCACCATGCTGTTTTAAGACAGTGGGACCCGAACTTGCAAAGGCTTGTGGGATATCTTGGGAAAGGCACACTGTTTGAAACCTCGTTAGTTTGGTTACGTTTGCAGCTGTTTTTTGCACACAAACAGAGGATCTGGAATAGTAAAATATATAGAAGAAATGAACGAGTGCCAGCCTTCACGTTCATTCAACAATCTCAAGGCAGCAAAGCCGGAAACTCGTAGGTGTGGGCTAATTTCCGACGGAATGAAATGATCGCATCCGCCAATGGTCGGCAGAATGGAACCGACTGTCCTCTGTTGTCTGATTTTGTACTAAAATTATTTTATGAAAATGAGTTTTGTGTAATTTGTTACTCATCATCAGATCATTAGCGTTGCGATTCACTATCGTTTAATCAAGGTTTATACGTGTCTTGGTGGTTTCTCGTTTTGTCTGTCAGTTTTGCGGTGTCTGATGTGGGTATACAAATGCCTCCAGTATTAGAATGTAGCATGGACTCGGATTAGCCCGAAGTTATGTTCAACTTTGTCGGGTGCAGTTTTTGCAGAGCCATGAAATAGGAATCGAATTGGTCATTGGAACTATGGCACCTTCTATCCAACATATCGGTAGTGTCATGGAATATACGAAAATGAGACTGCATCATTGTAAAATATAAAAAAGATAGGCCAGCCTGTACTGTACGTACGTCAGTGTGTTTAGTGTGGAAACTACTGTGCTTTTGTGATGACGTTAGATCATTTGACGTTTTGCGGTGCATTTGTTTTCGTCAGCGGAACAGAAGGGGGCCAAGGGATGGATTGTTAAAATGTTCCTCCATGGGATTATAACTCGTAATGTCTTCGACATCGTCACGCGTATTTATTTATAATAAGAAACTTGTACAGTTCACAATGTCATAATGTGAGGCTAGAATTTTAGACGTATAAATATCTGCATGTTTCGTCGGCGGTGGTTCCATGCCGAATGCGACATTACTGAATATGCATGAGTTCTTCAGACGGCCAACAAGTCCCAATCCACTGTATACAGATATGTATATAGATGTATATATCCGTATGACGATTACTGGCACCCGACTCAGATACAAAGCAGCTGTAGTGTGTGATGTTTGTACTTATGTCCGTACCGTTTGCACAAACTGAAACTAACTAATGTTTGTGTAGCCCCGCGTCTGCAACAAACTGCGCCTCCGCAAGTCGCAATGTTCTGAGTCTACCGCTGTAAAATTTTCTGCGCTGGCAATGTCTTTGCATGCTGCCGACGTTGTCGTAGGGTGGCGCCACAGGTCGTTGTTAGAACGGGTCAGTGTTGGTACTTATCCGCGAGCAGTTTACGTTTTGCGCTATGTCGTAGCCTCTGTGTCAGTGACGTTACCATGGCGACCAGTGACCTTCACCATGTCCATTTGTTTGTCATGACACAAATGACGGAGACTGTTGCATGTGTTGGCCTGTAGATGGCAGGCTGTACACATTTT
Organism: Paraescarpia echinospica; assembly: GCA_020002185.1. Taxonomy (NCBI): domain Eukaryota; kingdom Metazoa; phylum Annelida; class Polychaeta; order Sabellida; family Siboglinidae; genus Paraescarpia; species Paraescarpia echinospica. The sequence goes on along the minus strand of CM034537.1, from coordinate 26,348,980 downwards.
GTCGCATTGTCATCCAGCTTTCTGTTGATTGTATACATGATGCTGTATATAGACCATCTGGCATATATATATAAATATATATATATATAAGAATAAAATTAAGACTTTTATAGTAAATTGTGTTGTGTTTTGACATACGTGTGTATGGCGTGGAGATGTAGTAACATGGAATTCAACGAATTAGATCAGTCTTTATAGATTTCAGAGGTGTTTACAAAGAAAATTGCTATTTGTCAACCATGTGTCACAAAGTGATAGCATCCAAGCTACATGTACAAGTCTGGATGTCCGTCACACTAGAGTGAGTGGGACAGCTGAGCCAAGTACTTGATTAAGTTCTTTGAGAACTTCATTTGAATTTAATTTCCATCAAACAAATTATAATAAAAGTTATGCTGCATACCAATGAGCTTGCACTAACCGTGACTACAAGTTCACGACTCCGTTTTATAATCATGAAGTCAATACTTAAAAGAGCCCGACTTGGGTACGGGTAAATGCAACTTGTATTCACCTAAGCGCATTGAAACACAGCATCACTCCAATGTACTGTTAGAAATTCAATGAGTTTCTGACCACGGTGAACTGCTATCACCAGATCACAATTCAACGGCCATGTTATGCCACTGCGGAATATCATCGTGCATACGGAGCTCTTGGGAGTAATAACGTAGACAACCACCAAGACCCCAACAGGAATGAGTGTGCGTCTCGAACACTACAAGTCATGTGATGACAACACGTTGAGACACCGACCGATTCTCTGCCCATCATTGTTCTCGGTTGCCATGGGAATGCATTCATGATAGCGTGTCCAGTCGATGTCCACTGTGAGTGGTCAGTGTGAATCGGTCAGTGCCAGGCGACTTGACTGGGATGGGTGATCTTGCCAAGTTTGAGGTAGTGTGCCGTGGGGGCGTGCTCTGGCTGGGTGCCTGATCCGTCCGCCTGCAGTACGGAGATACACTTCCAGTTGTCCAGGTAGTTGGCTGCAATGCAAACAGAAGTATTTCTTTATGACAAAAACATAAGACAAAGTTTTTTAAAGTGACAACTGCATGTGATTATGTTTGATCGATGAGATATGCCACAGTAGCTACGTGATTCACATACATTGTTCGCAAAACTAATGGAGATCATATGCAAAATGTTGATTGTGACGTACACAAACTGCGACGTACTGCATACATCAATTAGACATTCCTCATGTGTATGATGACATCATTCAATAAGATCCGTATTAGTACTAATGACAGATACCATCTTGATAAGAAGATGCAATAATTTACAGGTAGAAATTTAACTGACCTACCCATCACCTGACCTATTATGGCCTAGCAAAAAGTTCAGTCAAGCCTTCAATATTGATGCCAAACATTCCGTCGTAATTTCTGTTTAAATTCTGGTTCCAAATGTGTTCCTTCGTAATAAAAACATAGGGCGAAGTTGTTTAAGTGAGAACTGCATGCAGGAAAGATTGATTTAGTAGATGTCACACATTTGAAACGTGTGGTGTGGTGTTCGTCCTTCAGTAGCGAAGATGACCATCTTCATCATCATCCATGGTCCTGGCTATGTGGATTCGGAGGTGGCTGATGACGCCTATCCTTGCCCGAAAGTTTCTGGAGCAGTGGGGGCAGGAAATCGCTGCTGGCAGAGCTGAAGCAGTGGAGACGCTGCTTGCCCAAACTTTGCGCACTATCTGCTTGGTTTTGGCTGTCTCGATGCGTAGATAGTGGCTTCCTTTGAGACTGCAGAACATCAAGCTGGTCGGTCTTGATTGAGGGTCTCCCATGAAGCAGGGTTGATGTCAAAGTCCTTCATGGAGACTTTCAAGGGGTCCTTGAAGCATTTCTTTTGACTGCGTGCGCCATTCTGCAGTTCACCATAGAGGATGTGCTTTGGGAGATGCTCATTTGATATTCTGGTGATGTGACCAGCCAATCGGAGTTAAGACACCAGCAGCATTGTGTAGACACTGGATATGCCGGTCGGCTCAAGGATCTCAGTGTCAGGAATCTTGTCCTGCCACTTGACTTTCAGCAGCTTGCGAAGACAGCACAGATGGAAACGACTGAGTTTCTTTGCATGTCGTTAGACAGACAGTCCAAGGTAGAGAGGACGACAGCTCTGTAGGCATTCAGCCTGGCTGTGAGGCTCACTCCTCTACGTTCCCACACTGACGAGTAGTCTTCCGAAGGGCACAATGGCCTTAGCGATTCAGGCACTGGTTTCGTCATCGATGTGCACACTGCGAGAGAGAGTGCTCCCTAGGTAGGTGAACTTGTCTACTACTGTCAGCTTTTGGTTGTTCACTGTCACAGTCAGCTCTTGGTAGGGCTTCCCTGGCGTTGGCTGGTACAACACTTCAGTCTTACATTTGAAATGTAATGTACATATGTAAACAATTCTCCACAAAGTGAATCTAGCATTATCTAAATTTTGTATTTAATTTACAGACAGTACATGCTCATTTATATGAGCACGTACTTAATGTAGCATTACCACATAAAAAATAAAAACTGCATTACCTAAACATGTTTTGTTATGCATGTAAGGAGCTTCTTCTTCTGAAGTAAATGGTTTTTATGTCATGAAAATCGGACAACTACTGACAAAGTTATTAAGTTGGGATTTTCGTTGGAACGGTGAGCATGAAAAATAACACGGAAAGAATAGGGTCACAGTATTTCCAGGGTGTACCCCTATTTTACCATTTTTGTCATTGTTTTCACAACAGATAAGTAATTAATTGAGGTAATTACTTCAAATTTTGCATATATAGGTATTTTCACACAAGGAATTCATTTTTTTGCATTTTCGTTGACCTAATTTGGATATATCATGACCTAATTAGCATAATATTGAATCATAGACTGTAACAAGATGCAATTCATGTCATGTCATTAATTGTTTAGAGTATATTTACAGGGTATTAGAAAGTGTAACATATCTTGTTTCATTATAGTTCATTTCAATCCCAATTTTTTTTGCAAAATTGGTGCATCATTAGCATAATTATTATAAAATGGCGGCCATATTGAATGAGGAATCCCAATGTTTTTATCAAGAAATTGTTATTCTGAGCATGTAATTAACTCAGTAATGGCATTTACAATAGTACAGCATAAACTGTTTCATTGCTATCAATTAGTTACCACAATTTGAATAATTTGTGGAGTAATTTGCATAAAATAAAATGGCGGACATATTAAATGTAGAATCCCAATTATGGAATACATATTTTTCCAAAAGCACATCATTAATATTAGAGGCATGTTGTAAAATAGTACAACACTAACATTTTCATTAGAACTCACTTAGGTGCCATTTGCATAATTGATTATGTAATTATCATAAAACAAAATGGCGGACATAGTAAATGTGGAATCCTCATTCGTGTTATAACAATTTTCAAAAGCATCAATTTATCATTTAATGTTTAGCGCTTCTTATCATAGTACTACATAGAGTTTAATTACTATAATTAGATGTCACTTAATTCCAACTTTGCATAATTAATGTCTATACTAGTTATACTTAGCTATGTGAATTGCAGAAAGTATCCTGGACCTGAGAGATACCTGCATTTAAATACACAGAGTAATGAATAATTGCACCAACATCTGATTTTATTGTTAGTCTCTGTTGTTACAATAGCTATTTAAACGTATGAATATATAATTATTAATTAAATAGAATATAGTTATACACACCAATAATATAATTGTGGCAATAAATGAATATTATAATGGTGGAAATACCAATCTTAAACTGGCTAGTTATTACTACTAGTATGCAAACAATAAATGTAATAAGCTCTTATTTTATATTTAACAGAGTAAGGTTGGAATACAAGTTTCTGAATTTCAAGTTTAAAATCAATTATTAAGTGTAGCCGGCATACTGTGAATAGGGATTGCCTGTATGACAGCTAGACGCCAAATCCGCCTAGCGGACAACCAGCGCAACGCGGTTGTCCGCCTGGCGGATATCCAGCGGAATGCTGATGTTACCATGTGGATGTTATTATTTTTAGCACAGCAAAATGCGATTTCCGCACTTGTAAACCTTTTTAAAATATCACTTAACATATATCATCTGAACAGTCTGAAACTGTCACGTAGGTGTGTGTATACACGAACTTGAATTTTAGGCGATAACATTACCAAACATTCATGTTTATACAATATTTCGACATAACTTTCGTTTGGTTTAACGCAGTAACGTCGTGCAACGACAGCAGTGAAGATGAACACGTCTTCTAATTGGTCGAGCAGATCTCATGACAATCCAAATAGGTTTACAAGTGCGGGTTTTCAATTTGCCGCGACCTGTTTTTGCGAAAACCGTACCGTCGCGAAGCACCGTCGGCATGACACTTTTGGCGCGCATCATCGCTCAATCATGAACGATAAGTTCGTCAAATAAAGGAATTCTTTTTAAAACGTTATGCCATTGTAAAGGACATTATCTTGTTGTTCCAGTGATATTAAATATGTATTATTTAACGCGGACTCAATGATGTAAGGGCTGCGTGACCGGTGACCTGTCGTAGTTTAGCGTCAAAAATGGCCAGATCCAACAGCCGCGGCAGCCGCTGTGGTAATGATACTTAATGCACACTGTTCTCTCTCCCCATTCTTTTTGGCACAGACATTAGTTTAGAATGCGATTTTATCATTATTCCTTAGACACTTAGGGGTGGAACAATAAGTTTGCAAAGTCCCAGAAAACAGCATTATGCAATGGTGGGTGATGGTTTGGTCATCACCATGTATTCCAGTAAAAAATGTAATATGGCGCCACCTATGGAGTGGAACATACATCAATTCACACTTCCACTAATATGGCCATAGCTCATAATCTTCAATTCTACACCCCTATTGGTGTGGACTGTTGGTGGATTTGAACAGATATGAAACACTATATATTTTTAGATGTTGCAAGATTATGAGACCACCCCTAATGCATTCAAGATTGTTTTGAGAGCTTCCCTACCTTTCCACAGTCGCACACAACCATCATCCCCCGAGGAAGCAAGGATTGTTCCCGTGATGTTCCAGCTCAACCGCCACACCTAAAACGCATTAAAAGTAAAGGTAAGTTTTTATACAGCGCAGTATCCAGTCCTAAGGACTGCTCAAAGCGCTTTACACTTTACTCCCTGGTAGACCTGTTCAATCCAACACTATCTCCACTTCTCTGGGACACATTCAGCCACGCTGCAATGAATGCACAAAGACTATTAATTCAAAACATCCACGACTGTCTTTGGCCAGGTACTCATTCATAAAGCTGAGTTAACTGGAGCACCATAGAGTGAACGACCAAGGATCGACATGGCAGACAGCATTTTATTACCTATTTCATATTTTTACACACATGCAGTTTAAATAAGTATACAATTGTTATTAAAATAATTTATACATTGAAGTTTTGCAGTTTTTAACATGCTACAAAACGTACTTATTATTTGTAAAAAAATCCACCTATACAAGTTTTACTGTGTGAATTAATTTAAAGCTTTGTCGAATATGATAAGTTGTACATGAACGGAGCTCCAGGTCTGGTGGTGTTAAACAAAACTTTTATTATATTAAAACGCAATGGTAACCACGATTTCTCCTTTCTCATCCAAGTGTTGGTGCTGTCTGTGATATATTTCCTGCACAGTTTTATCAAGCATTGCATGCAAAACACCATAAATCAAAGGATGTTTATTTAATGGTGACAATTTAAAAAAAATTATGCAACATTTTAGTTTGTTTTTGGCAAAATATACTAGTAATTTGGTAACAGTTTCACAAGGATCCCAACCCGACATTTAAGACTACTACATCCTTGTTAATAGCTTGATGTCTTTGTCTGATTACCTCTGTACCGAACACCCTCAGTGCCACTTTACAAAACATCACTACTATATTTCACGTTCAAATGTAGACCCTAGAAATACTACAATGTCTGCCATGGACCCAGAAGAAGGATATAGTCATACAGATCAGCTAAAATGAATACTATGCAAACAACATTAAAACTTAGCAAGAATTTGTTTGATGTATTTGTGTTCCCATCTGATATAATAACGAGCACACCGGTCTGTTTCAAATAAACTTATTGATTTAAAATTTCTAAATTCACTTCCATGTATACCCTTACCAAGAACTCAAAAGTTTTGCATCGATATGAAGAATCACAAAATGACTACAAAAAACACAAAATTCCACAGAAGAATCTCATCCCTAATAAATTCATGTTTCATACTTGCTAGCCACACTTGCTTATTGTCATAAAAACTTAATGCATTTCCTGTTAACATAACCTATTTTGTTTGAGGAGTTAAATGATGGAAAGTTAGACCATATCCTAGGATAAAATGTGCTGTGTTCCGTAATAACAAATGATATATGCACTTTCAGATGCAATTGAAAATATGTTGATAAATCATATAAGAGCGTACAAGATAAAAAGAACCTCTAAATTTGCCGTCTTACGGAAACTGCCGAGTGACAGCGGCGTGAGATTATGTGACGTCACTTGTGGAAAACAGCCGCCAAACTGGACTGCTCCGACTGATTGACAGCCGCCCCGCGCGTGACCCGCCTCGTATAAATAACTCATAAAATGGCGGCAGGTGGTTTGAGAGCGGTGTCTCTTCTGTTACCGAGACCGGTGCATACGATGGTCAAATATATTTTCGTGACAGTGATGAAAACATTCGAGAGATTAATGTTGTTTCTTGCGATGTTAGGTTGCCTGGTGTCGGTGCGGTGCTATGTACACAGGCCGAGGCATGAACATGTCGAGAGAGTCCAGCAACTGACGGCTGGCTGTTGAGTTTGTTGTGGTGAAAGGGCCAGTGGCGTTGTTGTGGTACTCGTTTGCATCTTGACGCTTCTTTTGAGTCATTTTAAGGACTATTAATTTATTGACATCAAACTATATTTTGACACCCATCTTCCACCTCAAGATATATCCATCGGCAGATTTGAACCACAAGTGATGTTATTCGGCGTAGGCGTAGATCGATCCCGTCCTTTACATACAAAATGTTCCATTTTCTGCCTACAAACTGGGTCTTTGGGGAAGACCCAGTCTGAATTTCCAGTCGAACCCTGAATTGCCACTGTTTTCCATAACACATATCTTTAATTATTCATGTTAATGATAAAAACAGCTGAAACATAATTATAATGAAATAACATTTAGCCACGTAGACCGTGTGACCGTGCAACCGGTTCCACGAGTGACGTCACGTTTCTGCGCCTTCGGACATTTCCGGAAAACAGACATTTCCAGGTTTGCACTGTGAACAGTCACTGTTTAAAACCAATTTTATCAATATTTTGGCAAACATGTGGCTTCGGATTTGTGATAACATTGAATAACACACATGTACAGGTATATTTACATAGTTCTCTGGAAAAAACATTTGGACAAGATGTGGCCACAGTTCTAAACCTTTTGAAATCCCACATGAAAATTGGACTACTGCTGACATGGACAGATCAAACTGGCGTGCCATGCTTCAGACTGACCTTGACATCAACCCAGAAAAACATCTGACAAAAAGAAGACTGATGCCTATGGTGGATCAGTTGATGACATTGTCTCTCAAGACAAAATGTCAGCCAAAGAGGGATGAGAGATTTACCTGCGAGCGGTGATCATCAAACTGTGCGACTTGGTGTATCTCGTATTTACTGATGCCCGGTGGGACAGCTGTTCCTGCACTGCCGGGTTCCTTCCTGGAACGACCACACCTTTAAAGGTTCCTCTTCAATTAGACTTTAAAAAAATTATTTTGTTAAAAACTTATATTGTGTACACTACGACATGCATTTTATGAAACCAACTGCGGATATTATTAAAACTTAGCCACACTCTACATATCTGGATATCAAAGAACCGGATTGATGATGGGTTACTCCAGTTGGGAATCAGCTTTAACGGAACAAATGCTGTAAATGTTCAGAATTTATAGAATTAATTTTGCATTCAATCTGACTAATTTTCGACTTTGAACACTCATACTTATATTATGAGACAAGTGCTTCTTGTCGGATGTGGTAAAACATGTCGATGTTAGTGCATTATATTAAAAGTATCAGAATTATATGTGCAGTTTTTCATATAGTCACAATACAACTTAATAATATTACACCACTTAATCTGTACGAATAAACAGCTCTAATTTGTATAATTATAAGCTCATATCATTCAATTGACTGACATTGGCCAAAGCAGTTTTCACACTAACTTTTAAACCCTGGATAAATATGCTCATTCTCTAGCTACAGTCCATTTCAGGAGAACTAATATACATATGGTACTGTAAACAGGTCTGAGCTACCCACCGTGTTAATGGCTTCAGGGTGATCACAGTGACGTCTTTAGATGCGATTGCAAGCATATGATATGACCGGCCAAGATTTGGTGCAAATGCGACATCACGAACACTGTCGGTGACCGTCATAATCGTCTCGACTTTTGTCCATTTTCTAACGATAAAACATAACTGGTCAGCGACTGCTATTAGTGAGATGTTTGATATTGGTCAGTGTCATTATAAATTTCCAAACACGACGGCAGGCTTAGTTTTGCTGAACTCAGAAGGCATAAGACGAATCATCGAGAATAATAATGCATAGAAACAAATATCTGAAAGTTAATATTTATCCTACAGCGATACCACAGTGACAAGAGCGAACAGAAATTGTTCTATCGATCAGGAAAGTTATAAAAATGTATAGTTACTCTTAATTACTCACAAACAAGATACACACACACACACCGCAGACATACGCATGCATGCACCCACACCACACACATGTAGATAAGTGAGATAACCAGTGAAATATTTTACTATGTTGACATCACAGCCTGCCATATTACACGGCCGACTGTACATACCCCACATCCGAGGCAACCTACCTGGTACTGTCACTGTATTCAAATATCTGCACTTTACCACCGCTGGATGAACTGGGATCATCACTGCCCACAGCAATCATGGACGGATGCATTCTGGAGACAACAAAACTACACGTCAGATCACCCTAATCAGTCACACCACTTTCCAAGTTTGCTCTAAGAAGAAGCAGCAGATCTCACCCCCATAAACAGCAGATCTCCCTCTCATGGCGGGACGTTTTTTCAATAATAATGCAATCTTATATAGCACTGGTATCCGCCTTTGACATGCACTTCCTCAAGCAAACGATTTCGTTTTTTATTCATTCTTTTTAGCGTACAGTACGCTTATGAAATATTCTTAGTTACAAAAATTCTGTTTCTCAAACCAGTGTGAAAATGACAAAATGGTGACGCCACGTGGTGTAAATTATGTGTGTTTTTACTGTTTCTACTGTACTCCAATATGCGAACATTCATTTCCATTGGAACTTTACAAAGGCTGTTGATGCAGGTGGAATTTTCTTTCTCATATTGTCAATGGTTGACAGGAATTACAATAAATGATGGATCCAGTGATCAGTTTTACTCACAAACTGACACCAGACCCTGTTGGAAAAGAGGGGTGTACGCTAATTTGGGCATGTACGCTAAAAAGAACGAATACGCTATGCAGTATGTGATTTTACCTTATAGTTGTTGAGTCTTTCTTCAGCGTAGCATGCCAACTTCTTCACGACACATAAAAGAAGCCATATGGATCAGAAAGGCCAAAACACCAATCAACCGAGACGAGGGGAATTACGAACTACCTCACATGTACGATGACGTCATACGTCACATGTACTGAAGAAGTTGGTGTGCTACACTAACAAAAGACTCTACAACTGCAAGGTAAAATCACGTATCGGATATGTCAAAAAGAAACTGTTTGCATAAAAATGAACTATACCGAAGAATGTTCAGCAAACAAAACAAGACACTTCCTCGTTTCTCGGTTGTCATTCGCTTATTCTGACAATCTACTGGTTGTCTTGCAGTCTCACCCATCTCAAATATGTTTTTATCATATATACATTATCAAGTTCAACATTTTTCATTCTTAAAGCCCTCGGTGTCGATCTTAACTTATTTTTTGGCTGTTCCACCTGAATCGAAACCATCATTCACAAAGCGTCGCACCTGGAGGGATTCCACGAGATACAGCTGCAGCTCGTCTTGCACTGAATAGAGTGTTGAGGGGTCCACTGGCTCAAGTTCATCACATCAGGAGCCTCGTAGATCCGTACGACGCCGTCGGCTGAACATGTTGCCTACGACAGAAACCTTCCCAGTCAACCACAACTTCTTCACACTCGTACAATCTTACAAAGTTTCATTTGTTAATTTTTAATCTTACAATAATCAAGCCTACGCATGAGGGAATGTTAACATTTTCTTCTTTGACGGCTTGAACCTCAAGCACCAAGGTTTCAGTTATTAATATACGACCCCAAGAGTTGGATGTATTACCTACTTTTCTCAAAATACCCCATATTTCAAGAGTTACTGGTGTTTTAAAGGTAAATCTAATTTGCTGACTATATTACAAGTAACTCGCAGTTATAAAACTATTCTAAACATAGCAGAAATGGGCTGTTTCTTAGAGACCTTTTCTGTTAGAAAATGCATAATTTAATATGAACCCCGTATAAATCCAAGCTCAAGAAACACGAGAAACCTCTGTCGCCCGACTATATCTTTAACAGTCAAAATACCAAAAATAAATTTTTACTTCAATAAATTTTATTTTAGGTGACATGTTCGCAACAACAAAAAACCAGGAAAAATACCCAAATGCCTGCCTAGAATCTACACAACAAATATCACACAGAAGTAATAAAAGAAAGAAAATCTGTCCTACTTAGTACCTACTTGGCCTAACATTTGTGAGCATTTACGAGAAACACAAATATTATTTTGATAGGCCTTAGGGGTAGCTGCACAAATTCACAACGTTCAAAAAATGCACATCATGATGCACTGATAAGTTGGAGCTTGGTCGTCACCACATATCATGGGGGCAAAACTGCTACAGTGGCGGTGCTTATCGAGTAGAACATAGACGGACGGACGGACGGACAGAGTATTTATTTTGACCATCATAAGCATATATACAAAAATTCAATATACTGGTCACCGTAAGGTTAGGGAGGCTGCCATTAAGACAATTATTATAAACTAAAGCCACGTCGATGATAACATGGATAATAATGGAACCAGACGTGACATGGCGGCTATTGGATGTGGGTTTGGTGGCCATTTTAACGACACAAAATCTTACGGTGACAAAAAAATTAACACAGAAAATTTAGTCTCAAGGAATTAAAAAGTAGAAAATGTGGATTAAATTAGTTAAAGATGGTTTTGGTCCGACACCATACACTGGTGGGAAGGGTGGCGGCTTAACGCAATGCAAAACACTTCGGTTTTTGGACTCTACAAAGCTATCTGAAGTTATCTGACCACTCCTTACGCAGACCCACCAGCTGTAGTCCCTGGTGCTTCGAGGCAAACTTGACGTCGGTGACCGATGTCCGACTGTCCACTAGACTCGTCCGCTTGACCCATTGACTGCTCTCTCCCGCCTCCGCAGCTGTCGTCACGGCAACAACACACTCAACATTCAACTACTCATCATGTTATCACTATTACGAGATTTCCCGGGGTTATCACTCAAAGTTGCTGTGTAAGAGAAAGAAAGAAGTTTATTTGAACATAACTTGCATAATATTTGTTTCAGCAATTTGTTGTTGCTTAGGGATCATCTCAGCATTTTGTTGTTGCTTAGGGATCATCTCAGCAATTTGTTGTTGCTTAGGGATCATCTCAGAATCTCGATGTCCGATATCAGATGAAATTACTTTCATTGGGGGAGGGGGGTCAGAGGCAGTTTCGCCTGGCGTCGGACATCGATGTTTTACGCTTCATACTGATAATGTTTGCTAATATACTGATATAATTATATCAATGTTTACAAACTTTCATCTGAGGGGAGGGGGGGTGGGGGGCTGAGACCAGATGAAAGTAATTTTGTCTCATATTGGACTTCGACGTTCCGAGATGATTCTTTATAACAACTCCTGTGGCACATTGTGGTCTACTGGATGTGGCAATAGTCACATGTTCACCGAGTACTGTTAACATGAACGTCTGTAAATTGTATCAGAAATGAAATATTTAGTTTAATGACTAGAATGTACAAGTCGCAGAACCCCATTATACAGAAGATTGCAACTGGCAACATGTACTGTATATTGAATGGATCTTAATTTTGTGTAACTTTTAAATATACATGTTTTTATCTATGCATATTTACTATTTTATATGAACATATTGATTGTCTGAAATAAAACACTATTATAATTATTATCAATATAATTCTTGTTTGTTTAAGACATCAATTTAAACTTGAACACACCATAGGCTATATATATACGTATACAAAAATATGTAATAATTTAATATAGTATCTAATATATATGTATGTACACCAATAATTTATATTTTACAAACAAGAAGTAAATAAATCACTATTAAGCCAGATAGGGTTGGTGAACCCTATCAGAGAATTCTTACATATATGTCCACTAGAAAATTTCTGCACAAATGCATATTTTATGTACTATTATAAAATATGATTAAATCTGGCCCTACTTCCATACGTCTTGATCAATGCAATTGACCTATCCATCACATCATCGCAAAAGTCTATCAAAAAATGAATGCCTAACACACGGATAGTTTGTGTATTCCATTGTATATTTTGTTAAAATTCAGCCTCAAAAGATTTTACTTATGACCAAAATATAAGATAAAGTTGTTCAGGCAAGAACTGCATACTGCATCTTTTAGCAGATGTAATGCAGTGCACTTATAATACTTATGAAAATATTGTCGGCATGGCAAAGCTTGACATAAGTCTCGTGCAGATTTTTGATTGTGATGAAAGCAAACTGCGATGTACTGGATAGTCTATTCTCACTGACTTACGCAACTCTTCCCATATGGCGGCAGTGCGGTCAAAAGAACATGTTGCGATGACCTGTCCAAACTCTGGGTGGGCCCAGGTCACACGCCAAACTGACCCACTGTGCGCCTGGAAGACAAGAACGTAGCTAGTCAGTGAACGATTCCTCCTTTGATTTTTTCAGTCATTTTGTTTCAAACTCATTTTCTAACAAACCAAACCCATATCGAGTATCCACCAAGACACAATAGCTTGACTAAGCTTAATACAAATTTGTTATTTAGTTTCATCAGACAAACTATTAAACTGTCAGAATTAGACCGAAAAATGAAAAGAGTGACCTTTTTTATTCAACAAATTATAAGCTTTAAAATTATACCTCATTTGTTGAAATATTGTCCGTAGTTCTTGACTTAGTGCCAATAATGAAGAACACTTTTAAAAGCAACATTTTGAGGATAAATATGTTTAAAATTGGGCTACATAAAACAATACCCATAGCAACCGTATTTTTAGTATTTTATTAGTTTTGTATTATTTGTCAAAGAAAATAAACTGACCATTGGAAGATGAGATTAGAAGGCATACATTTCTACCAGAATCACAAAAAAATTGATGGGACTTGACCTAGACAGCTACTTGCCTTACACTTCACTACTCACCTTCCAACTTGCTGTACACTTCACTACTTACCTTCCAATTTGCCGTACACTTCACTACTCACCTTCCAATTTGCTGTACACTTCACTACTCATCTTCCAATTTGCCGTACACTTCACTACTCACCTTCCAATTTGCCGTACACTTCACTACTCACCTTCCAACTTGCTGTACACTTCACTACTCACCTTCCAACTTGCCGTACACTTCACTTCTCACCTACAACTTGCCGTATACTTCACTACTCACCTTCCAACTTGCTGTACACTTCACTACTCACCTTCCAACTTGCCATACACTTCACTACTTACCTTCCAAATTGTTGTACACTTCACTATTCACCTTTCAACTTGCCGTACACTTCACTACTCACCTTCCAACTTGCCGTACACTTCACTACTCACCTTCCAACTTGCCGTACACTTCACTACTCACCTTCCAACTTGCCGTACACTTCACTACTCACCTTCCAACTTGCTGTACACTTCACTACTCACCTTCCAACTTGCTGTACACTTCACTACTCACCTTCCAACTTGCTGTACACATCACTACTCACCTTCCAACTTGCTGTACACTTCCATTCACCATCCACAAGATCCCAGATCTACAAAGTCACCAAATGCAAAGATGAAATATCATTACCAGTTGCATTCTGAAAGTGTATATATAATTGTCTGTATTTTCCATTGTCGCAAGAGAGGGGTGGTGACAATACACTACTCCTCACAGATAATACCCTAAACAAAATGCGGAAGTTTGTTGAATTAGTTGCATAGCTGCACTTTGTCCTATAAGTGTCTGTTTCTGTTGGTCGTGCTGTTGGAACCACGAAAAAGTCTTGGTGCACAAATGCCCTCGCCTTACATCAAAGAGCAGTTACAAAAAATCCCAATATAATTGTCCCTTTGACCATTCTCAAGAGTGGCCGAGTGGTACCGTGTATACAAAATAATCACTTCTACTTCCCAAACATTCCATGTAACATGAGACACGTATGGTTGGCTGAAACGAAAATGAGCCGAACAGTTTGGCAGATGATATTATTGGCTGACCTTAATTTTTAGCATTTTGCAAGGTGACCTGCCACGGGGTACTGAGACTGGTGTAATCAGATGTGCCCTTTGGAGCATGAGGATGGTATTTTTACTTAGTTGATGATATCGACTTTTATATGTTTGGCAGGAGAGATACGTACATCAGACACACGGATCGGTCTGGGCAGCGGCTTTGCATCAATGATATGTTGTACATTTAAATATTGTTTTCTGCCGAATGTGCCATAATATGAACATAAAAACAACTTGCAGTTTGTACACATGATCGTATATATAATGTGCATTTTTTCTTATAAAAATATGTCTGTTTCATTACAGGCACATATTGTGTAAGTTCAATGTTGGGGAAATTTTAATTGTGTGCTGTCGTAACTTAGATCTGACAGAGCAACTTGGACATAGTCCAAGGTACAGATGTTGTAAGGTGAGTGTGGGTGGGCTCAACCATATCTCAGACTGTCATATTAACACAGTAAATACGGAGTTCTGTCTCATGGTCCAAACCTTGTCATGGTGAGACAGCTTGTGTCTCAGTGACCCGGAGAGCTAAGCCAGCAGGAGCTTTGGCTCCTGACAGGGTTACCCAAGCTGGACAGGTCAAAGAGTAGAGGCCAGACTAATAGGGACCATCCTCTCCTTGAGGCTAAGAGATTTGCTTGGGGCCAACAACCCCAACTGTAAAAGAAAAGTGTTACAGAAACATTTACGACAAACTCAAGAGAGCAACATGGCTTGGGAGAGGTTGGGCCTTCAAACAGATGCAATATGACGCAGTATAGTGAAAGCCAATAGGAAGTTGTACGACCGACTGCCTTACTGAAAACCAAGAAAATCATTGCTACCTGGAACGTCAGAACAATGTATGAAGCAGGGAAAGCAGCACAGGTAGCAGTGGAGATGAAGAACTACAAGATAGACCTGCTTGGACTGTGTGGGACCAGATGGTTACAGTCTGGCCAAGTGATACTTACAACAGGAGAGATGGTGCTGTACTCAGGACATGACAATGAGGATGCCCTGCACACTGAGGGTGTTGCCTTAATGGTGGCTAGGGAGGCTCAGAGAGCACTCATTAGCTGGGATGCGATCAATTCCAGACTGATTACTGCCAAATTCATGACGAAAAAGAATACAATGATTAACGTGATACAGTGCTATGCTCCCACAAACGATGCGGACGAGGAAAGGAAAGATGACTTCTACAACAGACTGCACAGTGTACTTGAAGAACAAGGGCTGAAGGATGTTACCATTCTCATGGACGATTTCAATGTAAAGATAGGAAATAACAACACAATTTTGAGCAAGGTTATGAGCAAGTCATCGGCAAGCATGGATTAGGACAGATGAATGAAAATGGAGAACGGTTCGCAGACCTATGTGCCATGAACAGCCTGGTCATAGGAGGAAGTGTCTTCCCACATAAAGACATTCACAAGGCAACCTGGAGATCACCTAACCATATTACCAAAAATCAAATAGATCATGTGTGTGTTGGACAGAAGTTCAGACAGTCGCTGCAGGATGTGAGAGTGAAGAGGGGGGCTGATGCTGCTTCTGATCACCACCTGGTGGTGGCAACACTCAAGCTTCATCTTAAGAAGCACACAGCTCAGGGCAGCAGCACAAGAACATGTTACAACATAGATCTACTAAAGGACAAGGGAACGACAGAAAAGTACCGGATCAACCTCTCGAACAGATACCAGGTGCTGCAAGAACTATACGATAGTAACACTGAACTAGAACCGAAGTGGCAACAGGCCAAGCAGATGTTGACTGGTGCTTGTGAAGAGACTGTAGGCAGAAAGAAAATAAAGCACAAAGACTGGATGACAGCTGACACATTACTCAAGCTACAAGTGTGAAAGGACTAGCCACGAACGGTATGATTAAAAGGCACACGACCATGAACGACCATGCACGACCAAAATGTATGTAGTGTTGGTAACCAAGTGGGTTGTTGGTGGCACATAGGAGGTATGTGTGTGCAGCTTGCCAAATTTCAGATATGTTCTTCCCATTGGAGTAACAAAATTCAAAACTTTAATCATCGCTTGTGGTAACAGTTCCATTCGCCAGGTGGCGCTACTATGCAAAGACTAAATACTCGTCCGGAATATCGGATAAAATGCCTAAATTATGTAACTCCTGGGTGAAATACAGACTCAAAATTTGTAATAATGCACACACAAACCATAATGTATATACCATCAACGGCCAAATTATCTACCAACATATTATATTACATGGTCGTGCGTGGTCGTTCATTAACTTCGTGGTCTTGCGCCTTTTAATCAAACCCCCCAAGAACCCGTCGCCAAGAAGATCCTGAGGAGAAAGTGGGGTTGGATTGGACACATACTGAAAAAGCCAACAACAAACATCACAAGACAATCCTCAAGGAAAAAGAAGGCGAGGAAGACAAAAAACACATGGCGAAGAGACACGGCTGCAGAAGAGGTGGCTACACCTGGAAAAAAATAGAGAAGATTGCCCAAACTTCCAAAGTCGTGTGCGCTGGAGAGTCGTCGTCGATGGCCTATGCTCCGCATGGAGCGAAGGGGATAAGTAAGTAAATACCCTCGTCGGTATCCGCGCTTGTGGTCAACTCATCCAGGGTTACCCACCACTCAGCAGCCAACTGCCCATGCCATGATCACCATGAATGATGAAATTGAACGACATGATCATGATGATGTTGATTATTGATAATGATGCCAGATTCAATCAAGGAGTTGGCACCTACCTTCACGAACTGATCACTGGAACAAGTGGCCATGCGACGACCGTGGAAGTCATAAGCTACATCATGAATGAGATCACGATGTTCTGCAGGGATGGTCTTTGCTACAAACATCGTGGTCTTCACTTAATTTCAAAACTAATTTCTTTTCATCTCGAACCCGCCGTGTTGGAATATCCTCTTCCTGTGTCACATTGCAATATTGTCTCCCATTTGTTGTTGTTCTGAATAATGTGGCAGCCCCGATTTCCTGGTAATGTCCCACAATGTTTTTTGTTGACTGAAAAGTCATGTTTATTTTTATTACGTTCCTGTGTAGACTTATTATGATAAAATGTTAAGTCCAGTTAGTACTAGTTAACCAATAACAAACAAAATATGAATTAACTAAACGTTTTCGATACGTTTTAGCATAATAACCAGACGCCTGTTTGCGTTTGATGACCAAACAAACACAGGCAATCATTTCACGTAACACGTCAACATCCAATAACTTCCTGTGCAAATTGGTGATGTGATATTTAGGATGTAATTCCATAAAAACATTGATGGTTCGAGTCAAAAAGTTAATAACATGTCGTCTGACTTTATGACCAGACCATTTTACGATGCTGTAGCTTGAAAGCTCGCACTGTTGGCGTCTTAGTGGGTGGGTGTTGGCAACGTTATGCAAATTTACTCTTAACAAATTATTGCCTTGATCGCTAGACTAGATAATTAGTGCCCGTCACTACCTCCAATACAGTTCAATAATAGATTGCATCACCATTTCTAATGCATATCAGATTGCATTGGGGCACTTATGTCGAATCCGGACCCACCTCAGGCCCGATTTCGCCGTTATAACTTGAATTTTGCCTAATTTGCTTACCTCAGTGTGTTAGTTCTACTTTCAACATCATCCCAGTCATATTTATATTCGAAAATATTGTGTTGTAGTGTACTTTTGAAGCCCGAATAGCGACCAGGTTTGTGCTGGTCTGCGTCGCAGCGGTCGTGCGTTACTGCATCACATGCATAAAATGAGCGATATAGCAGTGTATGTTGATACAAACCGGGGCGCTATTTACACCTCAAAAGTGCGCCAAGACAATATTCTTAAACGTAAATATGCCTTGGATAATGTTGAGTAATGGAATTAACGTACTGAGGTATCAAAGTTAGACAAAATTAAAGTTATAATAGCGAAGTCGAGGTGGATCTGGATTTGACACAAGTGTCTGCAGTGGCATTAGTCTTTGTTAATGAGGCCTAACAATGATAGCCTAAATCTGCATCATTGCAACATAAAATGGTATATTTTAGAATAATTCATTACCTAAGACTAAGTCTAAAGAACTAAACCAGTACTAGGCAGTAGTAATATTAGTATGTGTCTCCATTTCGTCACAGAAACGCATACATCTTCCTGACATGACAGTGTTATTTTTACTACTTTCTTGTTTCACTGATCCTTTCATAATGTTGCCATTTGGTGACTAAATAACACTCTGGTTTCTAATGTTATAACATGTAGCCTACAGTATTTCACAAATAACGTCTTTGTTTTACCCTCTCTGCTGAGATCACAGGAAGAAGATGCCTGTCACAAGGTTCCACCATCGCCATGGCAAGAACATCCGACTGGCTGAAGATGACATGGTTGCACACCGACAGTCAAGCTTTGCCCACGCTATTGCATTTGGTGAAAAACCATTACACCCGATGGAAATATTCCTGATCGAAATTCGTGAGAACGAGCGTGGATGGAGTGGTCACCTACGGATTGGGCTTACACAGCACGACCCGGGCAGAATTTCACAGCTGCCCCAGTATGCACTGCCAGACCTAGCAAACATGGGCAAGTCATGGGTGTTTGCTGTGACGAAATCGCACAACAAAGTCTACGATGAGGATGTGAGTGCAGAGGCGGGGTCACAGTATCGTTCCATCTTCGGTGATGGGCCACACATTCAAACTTATCGCGGCACATTTAAGCGGAGTCTTCTGAAACCACTACCGAAAATTACTGATGAGGCAATGGAGACATCGACTGATTCCTTAGATGAAGCAGCCGCAGGTGCTGAGGATAATAATATCTTACCGACAGACGTCGGCAGCAGAATAGGCATTGTGTATGTGATACGGGACCAAAAAGCCGAAATGCATTTCGTGATAAATGGCGAGGACCAGGGCCCATGTGCCAAGGACATTCCCTATAAAGATGGGCCAGTTTATGCTGTGGTAGATGTATACGGCACAACAAAACAAGTGAGAATTGTACAGCTATATGGTGGTAAGTACTACTTATTATCTTATACCATTGTGATTTTCTTTGATGGGAATACATCACTGCAGGCCTTAAATTTGGTGGCAGACATTTGTCACAAATCCCTGGCTGCCATCTAGCCATCATGCCTCAGAAATTAAACAATTTTCACTGCTAAATAACCTAAATTGGCCATAAATGGTCCTTCCCAAATCTATTAAAGTTAAAAACAACAGGCCATACCCTCAAGTTTTCCAAATTCAAGGCCTGCTATTACAAATCAGGACAATTTTTTTTAGTTTTCCAGGTATTTGTTGACAATATTTGTAGATACCTATCACAAAGTAGCATTGTTGTAAGTGAGGATGGGATCAGTTTGTAAAACATTTTTCTGCAATGTAAAGCTTCCAAATATTATGTGAAATATGACACATTATACTTTTTTTGCGTGGTTGATAACTAATAGGATTGCAGAGAAATTTATATGCATATAAATATAATCAACAAAATAGATAAAACTACTATTTGTATTAAGTATTATATATTTTTGAAGAAATTAATGCAAATTTGTATACATTTCGACATAAATTAGCTGTTTTGATTTAAGTATGTGTATACTTGTAGTCAGGCAATAAAATCCCTCCCAATTATTGTTCTAAAATGTACAGAAATTGTGAAAAAACATTTTATTATTTCCAAAAGTGATTTCAGCACCCTGTATTTCATTGTTTTGTTACATTACAATGTCCAAATTGCTACCATCTGTTGTCATGGATACTTGCAATAATTTGTTAAATTTGTAGATATCTACTATTTATACTTTCAGGATAATTCAGCCTTAAACTTTTTATATAATAAATTATATATTTTATGAATTTCAACCTCCAAAATGAGAATGAGGGACAAGTCCTGCAGTCACTGTATCTGCACAGTGAATAGTTCTTTATTGATCAGATGAACAACATAGTATTTCAGGATAGCGCTCTGTCACTTTGATTTTGGATATTTTTGGCTGAATTTTGATTTTTTTATGGAGAAAGTGCCAATAGTTTCAATGTAAACTTTCAGTGTTGACCAATATAGACTAAATGAGGCAGAAAACTTTCCTGAAATGTGTATAAGTTATTTTATTTGTTTACCAACTGTTGCAAAATTGGCAGTTACATTCACAGCCTTAGACGCGTCCCACATTCTTATTTTGGTTGCCAAAATTTGTAAACTATATATAACAAGTTGAAGTTATTATGGAATTTCTTGATTAATGTTATTTTAAATTAAAATATATGTAGTGTACCAACTGCCCTAGTAATTAATTAATTTTATTATGTACCATGTGACTTAATAATTAACAAAATTTTTGTTTTCTTGTAATTTATGCTGTGCAATTCTTTCTTTGAATGTAAAGGGAGTACAGTGTTGAGTCTGAAATAAACATATTGATGGATTGATTGGTATATTTGTCATATAACATTTTGTTTATTGAGAAATTGGTTGGACTACAGTTACTGTGTGGAACCTCACTATTAAAGTCACCCTTAGGACTGGGCAAAATTTACCTGAATACACTACAGTAAGCGAGGTTGCCAAGATGATCCATATTAGAGAGGCCAATTTCTTATATTTTCCACAAGTAAAAATGCTTTTTCTACTTTTTTCCACAAGTTTCCTGTTACATATATTTGGGTTCATGATCTTAATTGCGAGGTGGCTGTAAATCCTGTAATATTTACCGACGTTCAACTGTACTTTAAAAACCATATTCTGTCGATTGATTGTCAAATTTATTTTCTTTGCAGTTGGAACCCTGCAAAATGCATGCCGTGACGTAATCTTACAGAGGGTGGCGAAAGACAGCATCGACAGATTGCCAATGCCTACAAAGTTAAAAGAGTATCTTCGTTATGAAACCTGAACAATGTACTCTCATTACAAGAGATGCGTTAAATTTGTATATATATATAAAAGATGTGTGATATGTTCGTAAGTGCTGCTATGCATACTTGCGTGTGACAGTTGAGTTCATCACAAGACACCATGTAATTTTGACTGATCTGTTTGAACATTTGCCCACAGTAAACAGAAATATTGGTTTGACCACATACATTATGCTATATACCATGCAGCAGCATGTTAAGCTATGTTACCAGTAGATTGTATTATTTATGCTGTTAAATGGAATTCTAACCTACTTTTTTTCACTGCCAATGTGTTCATTACATCACAACACAACAAACTGTGCATATATTGTGATCAAGTAGTGCTTTAGGGCACTTTTAGCAACCAGAATAGCACCCCATATTGCATATAAGATGTAATATAACATGCTTTCAAAATTCCAAAAATGGGTTATGCTACGTACATTTTGACTGTTAAAATAAAAGTGCCCGAAAGCACACAATTTGATCAAAGTACGTGCACTGTTTTTACCTTAAATGATGGGTTGTACTGTAGTGAACATACACATGGGCAACTAATAGAAAAAATTAGATAAGATGCAGTTAGCAGCATAAATAATTGATGCCAATCCGATGCACATGTATACCTTCAGCCAGCAACAGTACAAGACTACATTATGTAGACTATTGGAAGGTACCATTCTTAATTAAAGTTGTTCCTCTATTTGAAATTGTACAACAGATGCATAAACCTGTCATGTATCAGCACCAAACAACCAACCTGGTTTTAACTTTGACAAAAATGTGATTATGAAAATCCAAAATTTGGTCTATATAATTGCACGGAACACTGATTTCAGTAATGCGAGCAATTTGGCACCACTTGAACAGAAGAACCGAACTGTGCGTGCAAGACGAGGTGTAATAATGTTCCATTGCTCGATTTAGTTGTCTCCCATATATTTTCCTGTACACCTGGCAATCTTGATCTCAGGTAATCTGTGCCCCACCAAATACAATAATTTGTGTGCTTTTGAAACAGGACTGGCCTCTGTAACATATTTTCAAGCAGGCTTGGTGTCAAATACATTGAAACATTTCAAATACACTATTTTACAACAATACATAAAATTGATCAAATACAAATACATTCTGTTACAATTTCAAATACACAGGGTTCAAAGTTAATACCCTATATCAACCAAACAGTTGAGAATGTAATTGCATTAAATAGTGAAGCAGTGGATTAGGTTAGACAGGTATGCATTTACCAGTAATATCCAAAAATACACATGTATGTATAATACTGTATTTGCTGTGTACTTGATCAAACACACCAAATATGAACATTAAATACGAGCTGGAAAAAGCAAATACAAATATGCAAAACCTGCATATTTTAATTTATACAAATTCATATTTGACCTCAATCCTGGCGATCATTGGTACAGCCAAGTCGGCCATACCCTTCAACAATACACATGATCAAAGACTACGTATGCATACATGAAATAGTTTGTGAATGTTTTACATATTCAGTTTTCCAAACTTATTTGTTTATCAGCACCTCATTGTCATTGAATTATGTTAGAACAACAGTGTGTGGTATTGGCAGTGTGTGCTTTATTGTTATCTTTATTTAATGTAGATGGTGACACAGTCTCTCAGTCACTTCTGAATATCAGTTTCTTCATAAAATGACCTTGACTGTTCCATTAACTAGAATCAGCCATTCAGACAAGGGATGGTGATAGTACGAGCAGGAAGTTTGGTGAATCAGTTATACTTTGTTCCACTTGCTGACATGATTATAGGAACTAACCAATGTGTGCCTAACATCAAAGAGCAATTCCAGGAACTTGCTGTTAGTCCTGTCTGCCCCTGTTGTAGCTGGTGTTTAGTATTTCATTGTTTTGCATACAATTTTAATGTTTCAGTGGCACAACATTCAAATTGAGAATAATGCATTGGGTGTATTAAGCACAATTTGATGGGCAATATACTTTCAATATATTTATTATAGTGTTAAAGGGACATTATCAGAACCTTCCACATTTTATAGTTTAATGAATATAACGTCCTTAAGATTTAAAAAAATATGCTGACGGTATACTGCCCACTAAATTCCTTTTGTTAGTAATTTAAAATTTCAGTCTCCGAAAAGTAAACAAATCAAACTATAAACAACTCTATTAATGGCAATATATTGCGGATGGGAGCTGATTTAGCTGCAAAACTCTTTGATGTTCAATGAAGTTGCGATTTCCCTACATTCCATGGATTAAGACATGACATATAACATTGTTTGATTTAAGTGTACTTTGAGTTAGACAAATCTGTGAATTTGGACAATTTAATTGTACAAAACTCCCAACTAAGGGCATGACATCAGTAAACCAATGAAAATCGTTGAACGTCCTGTTAAAATGAGAATTGTCGACAGGATGACTCCATATTGTGTTCCACCTAGGTAATCTTTCATGTTGTGATGCCGTACACAGTTACAACTGTGGTATCACTGGCAGCTGTAATTCAGCATTCCCGGCATTTCCACCATAAATACCGGCCAGTATTGTTAATATTGTATACTGTTCCATACGTTCTGGATGCTCATGTGATCAGTCAGTTTGCTTGCATATATAGATAAGTCTGATAAGGTGTTGCTATAAATTGTAGACGTAGAATGTTCTGTGAATTCTTATATTGACACTGGCAAGAAGCTAAGAACATCGTTGTTTTTTGGGAAAATGCTGCATTAATTATTTGGGAAAGTACGTGTGATGAAAATAGTGTCTAACAAAGTGTTGCATTTTGCCTGTAAATAAAAACTTAATTATCTCTCTTGTCAAGTATGTTTTTGGTACTAAACAATTGACATCAAACAGAAATTCTGTATGGCAGAACATGTCGGTTGTCTGTGATTATAATTATGGTATTAATTCGCAGTAATACAATACTATAAAAAACAATACACTCTATCTCTGCATAATCTTTGAGAATATTATGTTTTCTTTCTGTGTTTATTCCATTATGTTATCTGTTAATAGTGCATGTTGGAACGTTTGCATATCCAATGGTGGCATTGATTTTGTTTAGAGCATATATGCACGCAAATGTGCCTCTCGTGCAATGTTTGTTCATCCACAAAATGAGCAAAACAGGTAGCGAAATAACTGACTGTACTTAATAAGCTAATAGCAAACATGTAAAGTTAAGATTTGTATATAGGTGTCATTACTCAGAAACAAAATCTTCACCAGCATCTGTACTTTACGTTAGACCAAATTCTTTGCCGGATCAAATGCTTTCCTACAACTGTTTTATTGTGGCAACAAGCATGTTCTTTTATGGATCTTTTGCATTTATCATACAGCATTATTGTTCCCATTAGTTTAGTTAACCAGTGCTTAGCAAAATTATGATCTACAAATATAGCCATATATTCAGCTCTTGGATGTATTGTCATGCTTTTACAAAGCAATATTGGTTGGAGAGTTTATAGAAATGGAAACTTTATCCATTTTATTATTTTGAAACATGTTACAAAAGATTGGTACATATTAATAAAAAAAAACATCAGCAAGATTCATCTGTAATTCCTAAACATTGTCTTTAAATATGGCAAATATTCTGTTAGAATGCCACTATTGTTATATCGTGTGATATTTAATTACTATATATTTGCATGTTAATATCATTTAATACCACAATGACCATTTTGGGAAAACCACTGTATACTTCTGAATATTTACAATATATCAAGATAAATTCTTTAACAAGTTCTAATTAGGTTTGAGGTTTTATGTCAATAATATTTTTCATCACCATCTGTACACATGACCTGTGTTGTGCTTGCTACTGTTTCAGTTGTTTTTCTTTGATGTAATTAGCAACTATTTACAGCATTAAGGTTTTAATAGATGCGTCTATGTATCAGTGGATATGAAAATGGGGGCCAAAACTATTGACTCCGAGTGGGTAAAACCACTTCCTGTTTAAGCCGCTGATGGTTTCACGTCTTTCATCAAGTTACAAAAAAAATCATATTGTCAACAATCTAATCCTGGGTGTCCATATCATACGTCAATTTTTGTTGCAATAAATAATCTAAAACAGTGTAACTCCATCTTCGAAACATTGGAATATTGCAAATGAATCATGCCTGCTTAATTTCTATAGACAATTTTGTTTAGATGTTTCCCCTTTGCTAAAAATAGAATATTGTTATGAGGTTAGGGTTCAGGGCTGAGGATCAAGTACAGTTATGTAATTGTAATACATTACAAATGTGATTGTATTGGAAAATAAAAATATAATGAGTTATGTGATTGTGTAATTAATTAGCAAGATGTTGCACAATGCAGTTACATAGATAATTTTATAATAATATTCAATTGTGTTTTATGTATTATAATATAAGTGAACTTTGTGCAATATTGATCTTGATGTAAAATTTGTTTTCTACTAAGGATAACAAACATGCAACATATGACAGATTTTTATTGTGCAAACCTCTGCGATCAGGGCGCTATATGTTTATCCAAATCACGGTCCCCTGTGTGAGAAAATTTCCTGGGGGAAATAAATTGCTACAGTGGTGTCACCTACTGAATGGAAGAAATATCAATGTACATTGACACTGCTGTGGATATCAGAACCTAACAAAGAGGTGGATACTTCTCTAATAACTATGTTACGTAATTTGAACCCAGTGGATTTGCTGTCTTTGGAAACCATTTTGGATTTCTCAAAATCTTCATTAACCTATTCATCCCGTGACCTGTTGTCCAGCAAAAATTGAAGCCATAAAAAATGGATGCAGAACATATGGTGTGGTTTTGTATTTTGTTTAAATTCTGGCCACAAAAGTTTTTCTTTATGAAAAAAACGTAAGGTCTTTAAAGTGACTACTGTAGGAGGGAATGTTTTATTTAAAACATGTCATGCAGCAATGATAACGTAATTCATGCATATAACCGTTATCAACATTGTTAGCAAAGGTAAAGCTTGGTGGAAGTCACCAACAAAATTTTGAGTGTGATGTATGCAAACCATGACGTATTGGATACAACAATTCCCACCCGACATATTGGTGGTGGAGGTAATTTGAACCAATGAGAAGCATTTAATTTTTGAACCTTGGGAACTTATGAGATCCCTTTGGGAAGTTGGTGGCTCTGTCATAAAACTATTCCACGGAGGCTCACAAAGGGGTCGAGATCTACGACAACCTCTGCATTTGCTTAGTAACAAACATTGAGACAATATGTGACCTGCCATTGCAAAGTGGGTAATAAGTCGCAGAATTGTGATATGGAGTTTTGTACCTTTTTCGATTCCTCAGAGCATAGGCTTAAGATGATACCTCATTTGTTGAAATAGCTTCAATAGTTTTTTTTATATTTATTGTTAAAATAGATGTGAACTTCAAAAAGCAATGTTTGAGAAACGAGAGCATTTTGACTTGAATTGTTTATTATTTGTTAAATATGTTATTTGTGAATGTGTTTTATTAGTTTTGGATTTTTTTGTCAAGGAAAATGAACTGGCATTGAAAGATGGGATTATAAAATATGCATTGCAGTCAAAATCACAAACTGACTGGACGTGACCTAGACACCAGTTCTATTTTTGGCTCGTGCAGAAAAAGCCTGTGCGACTTAATGCCCAGCCCAGAAGGGCATTGATGACTGGGTAGCTCTTGGAGTGACTATGTACCACATCAGTGACATGCTTAACTTTGTTTTAATTAAAAACAAATCACAGGTATCTTCATTTCCACTCACATTTTATAGAATTCTTTGTTTATAAGCAAACCAAGGATTCCATATATATATATATATTTAACAATACTACCTTTTTTTGAGATAAAAATATAATAACTGGTAATTAACTTTTTGAATGTGTTTGATTATTGGTTGTATTTGTTGATCATAATATAATTATATATGTAGATTATAATATTAGTGATCATTATATTTAAAAAAAGCTTTATCTACCTTGTCAAACTGATGTGGGGTAATTTTTTTAATTTTAATAAAAACATTTGGGAAATGCAGAATTTCAGGCATTTTTGGTACATTCTTAAAATCGTGTAGTTTCTGCGTCTTAAGACATGACCAAAGTTTTAAATTAATGCATTTGAAGAGGTATTTATAATTCTGAAAATATGTACTGCCATCACTAATTTATTTAGAAATATTTTTATGGTATCAGATTTAACAAGATTGCCACCCAGAGAATTAACCCTAGATGGCAGATGGACAAGGAATTAAGCCCTTTGGCTTATCGAGAGTCCAACCCTTTTATCTATGTGTACACCGCCCTTCTGAGGTATGTCGATTTTATTTTTAAACATTCACGCTACTAGCACCCACACAACCAGCAGATAATCTGTTCCATTAATTTACAGTTCTTTGTAAAAATGATCACTTTCTTATATCTAATCTACACTGCTCCTTTGGCGGGCTTTGCTAATGTAACTTCATGTCCTCTATTTCTATCAATATTTTCATAACCATTCAATATTTTAAACTTTTATTATTGCGATATAATTTAAATGCTTAGCAGTTATGGGATTAAATGATGTTATGCTTCGGAATCTAACCACATCGTCGGGTTTACAACACAGTCTGGAGGGTTCGGTCAGAATGAGTGGGAGTGAGCCCCCTCGACCTCGAGTTCGACCCCGACCCCTCGTCCCGGGCTAGGCCAGGCCACAGAACAGTGGCCCAGATTCGGTTTCTCCACCGAGTGTGTCAAAAATGCTCTCGGCCCTGTTTGCTAGCCAGAGTGCGTAGTCAACTCAATTTATTATTTTCATCATACACGAAGCTAAGTCGTTTAGAATGACCTTCCGCCGAAACATTGACGAAATGACATACGG
This sequence comes from Paraescarpia echinospica, assembly GCA_020002185.1. NCBI lineage: Eukaryota > Metazoa > Annelida > Polychaeta > Sabellida > Siboglinidae > Paraescarpia > Paraescarpia echinospica. Next base: position 26,320,565 of record CM034537.1, on the reverse strand, counting down.
GCACCTGCCGGGTGAGTTAAACCGCTCATTGGTCAAAATCGTAGAATGAATCGCGTATTCAAACTCCGAACTGACGATGTTACGCTAAAGGTGATACGCTATTATTTTCGGCAATACCCACAACATCATAGCGGTATTACTAAGTTTTTCGGATACATAATAGGGTATCACGACGATGAGATTGTTCGTCTCGAAATTATCATAATATTATATTTTACACATAATAGTGTCGAAACGATAGGTTCACGCAAAGATTATTTTTTTGGGTATGAAATGTGACATGTCCAACAGCCAATCACAAATAAGCTTTTAAGACGCATGTGCAGCAAGGCGGAGGCAAGATTTTCAGCGCAGTGCGACCTAAAGTCTACAAATATCTTTGCTGGACTGTCTTCGCTATTTCGCAAGGAAGGACGGATCTATGTGGTATTTATTGTTTTAATTCTTGTGTAATTTTGTCTCTAGTATGTTTTGTAATGTTAGTTTGGACATTATTTACTCTCTATGGGATAAAGTGCCCAGTTTTCAGAATACTAAACTTCACAAATAATAACATCTTCAAAAGAAAATGGCGATCAAAGGGATCTTTTCCGTTGGTTTTAACAGTAGGTTTGGGTTTTCCTGATTTTGTAATGTTTCTTATTTGATCTGGGGTCTCTCACTGTTGTTCTGCCGGTGTGGTGGTGAGCCCAAGTGACGGAACACGTGGGTTGGGGTAAATACACAAATCTATGGCCCGGTTCAAACGGCGGGATGGCTGCCGCACGACAGTTGGACTAGCGTGCGCGTGCCTTCGCGAGGGTGATCGCATCTTTTGTTACACGCGGCCACAGCTAGCGTGCGCAAGACATGTTTGGTGTTTTACGTGGACGTGTTTTTATTTCGAAATCTACCATTATTTTAATTATTGGGACCTTTTGCCCTTGTCCGCTTTCCATTCTTTACTAGTTTAGGCAGCCACAACTGGTACAGCCTACAGGGGCAAAACAAAAGCAATACAACTCATGTAAACAGTAAGGTACTAAGGTCACATTCCAAATTTTTGATATTGCCACCTGAGACTGACAATAATTTTTTTAATAAGGATATTTCGAGGCTGGCGGATAACGGTGCATTGTTAGTGTGTACAGTAGATATATATATATTTTTTCTCACAATCCTGTTTTATACTTATTTTGTACTTATTACGCTATTCAGTGTGAACATGTATATTATCGCTTAGTAACTGGGAAGAGCACACTATCAGGAATTTTGCTTGGTCAAAGACGAAGCCAATGTTACCATTAAATCTGTTGATAGATTTAGCTGGGCCCCAATTTTACCATTTGTTTGTTCTCATCATGTGGATGTTGAGCGGCGCACAATTATGTTTCTTGCCAACATTACAGCCACATTTTGGCTAAAAAACGAAATTCCATGGTGTCATTTTATAAAGTGGAAGCAAAACTACACATAGAAAATCATCAACACGGCAAAAATAAACTCACTCATGATACAACGCATTGATCAGCCAATCACTTGCGATGAAGCTTACTAAAATGGGGGCTTTCTTATGGGGTCGCAATATTGGAATAGTTGCTTCATTTTGATTTGCACAAATGACTAGAAATGTGGCAATATTCTGCTGTGCAGTCGGTTATTTCAAGGTTTGTCATGATTGAATTACTGCTGTCAGCATGTTATGGTTGCTCATAGCAGTGTAAAAATTAGTCTCGTGACATGGATCACAGCAGGTATATTAGTGTTAGAAAAAACCTGTGCCAAACAGACCTGGGGCCGAGTACATTTTTATGAGTACGAGTACTTTGACGATGGACGAGTACGAGTACATTGCTAAAAGCTGAGTACGAGTACATTCTCACGAGTACAAGTACATTTTTGTAAATATCAATATTAAATAATAAAGTATCGTAAAATCGACAATTTAGTGGATCTCTCTGCAATGTAGGCATGTGGTATCACTGTCATGATATATCTAGGGGCAATATTGAGTCACCGACCAACTAGGCACACGTAAACCAATCATAAAGTACGATTGACATTTGAGAAACAAACTTAGCCAATCAAGTTGATATCTGTCTTTAATGATCACAAATGAGTGGGTAAAAGAGACTGACCAGTGGATATCCCCAGCCAATCATTTGAACTTTGCTGGTTGTCTCCAGGTTAAGCATGTAAAACAAAGCAACCAACAGGAGGATTTGTTACCTGGCATTCCACTGGCTACATGTCTTTGTTTAGCATTTCTCTTATCTCTGCTCCCTCAGTGCTTGTTCTCTCTGACCTAGACTATCATGCCACATGGCTTCACTGGTGTCACACTAAGTTGGCACCGGATTATATTAGTGTAGTATCAAGTCTGACTTGAGCCACCTTACTTCTACAGAGGAAGACTGGCAGTTCTTGTTCTTAGCAGTTAGCACTGTGCCAAATGGCATGGTCTCCAGACTACATTAAATGATTCCCTGTCTAACAGGTGGGTTAACTGCTACTAGTAGTTGGCTCTTTATGGACATCCTGGTGGCTTGATTAAACTGTTTTATGGCCTGAACTGATAGCCTACAATTATTGTTTGCTTAACAGGGTGTTTCTGACTGGGGAAAGATGCTGCCTGTTGCCATGTTAGGGTATCATAGTCATGGACTCATGGCTATCAGAGAATGAGGATGTACTATGTGTAGGGATGGCAAGGTGGCATTCTATGTGAAATAACAAAGTATTAAAAAAAATAGTTGAACATTTCAATATTTCAGGAAAGTTTGATTTTATAACTGCAAATAAATTAATTGTTCCCAGTATATATTGAAAAGTACTCAGATGTACTCGTAATGTACTCGTAAAATCTTAGTACAATGAGTACGAGTACATGACCCATAAGTTTTATGAGTACGAGTACTTCAAAAATGTACTCGAGTACATGAGTACCGAGTACTTCCGCCCCAGGTCTGGTGCCAAAGATTATAGTCGCCCAAGAGAGAGGTTACCTGAGACAGGTCTTACTATGTTAAATATTATATTTTTAGTGACATCACTTTCATCTAGGGTTCCTCATGGTAATAGCAACCCAGTTTATCATGATCAGTGTTCGAAATGAAGGCCTTTGAATCAGCGGTCGCCGATTCAAAATCCGTCTCGCCGATTCGATTCGCCAAAATGTTCCAAGTTATCAGCCCGACACCGCCGGTTCACAAACGCCACCAGTTTATCTCCGACACGGCTAGTCTGCATCCGATGCATAGTCTGTTAGAATTCTTAGACCCATCTCAGTTATAGGAGACAGTAAACGCAACTTTGGTAATAATTCAACAATAGTTCGTCAACCCTGAAATTATCATGCGAACGGTTGCATTCAATAGCAAAGCCATTTTTCATAGTTTTGCCACATCCTTTGGACTAAATTTTACGTGTTTGGAAGTTGTCTCGGTTGTAGGTCAGAGTTAGGCACACTTTTTGTTCTTTACAAATAAATACGGCCTAAATCCAAATTTGACTGGTGACAAAAATGCATTTTATAGCTTGACCAACATCAGCAAGGTGAAGGCCACGCAGTTTGGTGGTGTCACCTAGCAAATTAACCGGGAAACACCTAAAAAGAAATGGCAAATGTTCTGTATACATGCATCTGAGTGCAACATCAATACAGTTAAATACAAGTACTAGCTTTGGGCTGAGTTTGAAAAATCAGGACAATAGTTTGGAACAATATTATTATTATAGGCTAGTTTGGTAATTAAAAATAATATTTTACAATTTGCACTTTATTATTATAGTGTGCTTATATATACGTACGTGTTTGTACATTTTTCAAGACCTATTAGTTATTTTTGCATATAAATATATATATGCAATGCAAAGTTTTATTATGTTAGTGTAACTTAGCTCTATTATATTATAGTACATATAATTAATGTTAACGTTATTACTGTTTAATATCTTATGAACTTACATGTAAAATTTATATAAAAATGATAGACATTCACGTGTGTAATTAAAGAATGTGGAAAAATGGAAATGTGTCAATGTGGTTTGTAAATTAGTAGGCCAGTTCAAATTCAGCAGGGTCAGTTAAAAATTGATCTGGGCCAGTTCAAAACAAATCTGGGCCAGTTAATTTTTTTGCTAATTTCAGACACTCATGATGTATGTGTTTTGAATGAATGCATTTATTTGGTTACACAAAGTTATTACAGATAATTGGGGAGAACAGTTAAATTAGTAAAATGAGTAAAATGTTTTTGTCCCTTCAAAGATAATAGTTTTTTCGTTTGTTTTTATTGTAAAATCATGTTATACAATATAAACTATGTCTAATGTAACTTACTGTCATTTTAAAATGTATTTTGTGAACCATTTTGTGGTTGCTGAAATTTAAGTGCTTTGGGAGGAAACAGTTTGTTTACATGCACTCTGCCCAATAGCTCTACCTCACCAGGAAACAACTAGTCCTGATATTCTTTTACTAGTCCTTAACAATAAATGCTGTGTACCACCATGCTTTTGTGTCATATATATGTGACAGTTATGGCACATAGTAAAACAAAAAGTGGCTTAATTTAATCAACAAAACAAGCCATTTCTCATTTCAATGAAATGTTCAACAAAATGTGTCGTTAATAGAAACAGATACATGTGATTTCGTAGATCCAATTGCAAAGTCGTCAGAAGAAATAACTAATTTATCCAGGGAGAGCAAACGGCAATGGTGGACAAGGCAATGTCTGCAGAATTTGAAGCCTGACACCGACGTTTCATTAGCATTTCCTTTCCCGAAGCCGACGACTGAACAATTAGTAACACTGCTGGCGTTTTGGTAACATGCTAAGATAATCAACCGATGCAGGAATAACACAACTACAATGGGATAGCACGTAACTATATCTGTAACCCATGCATGTATGTTTGTCCATGTCACTCATCACCCTAGGCGGCACTACCTATCCTAACCTGATGTAAACAGCCACCATTTACATTCTCCGCGTTCAGCAGGTGTCCTATTCGACGGTCATATGGAATATTTAGCTGCGTGTGATAAAATGCTTCCGTGTTATTTTATTCCATCACAACACCCAACCAGCATGTACAAACGTAAATTAATTCACAACTAGTCCGATGGGACTGCTCCTCTAAACATGTACTAGTCTGGTCATTGAAAATCGGACCGGCCTTATTTCACAGCCTGACATGGCGTGGCCTCAAGTTCGAAGCCATGATGACAACATATTGACATTAGAACTTCTGCCCCCATTGGGTCAAGACCTTCAGATTTGTCTGAGTTCAACAGGAATTTGAGTGACGGTGTGCACAACAATTTGTATATGATCAGTGAACTGATTCCAAAAGCTTTTGTTTCATTAAAACATTTGGGATGGTCAGTATGGTAGAGTACATATAGTTTGACTTCGATAATAAATCATACTGTATAACATTATTTTGCATTTATAGCAAATGGAAAACCTTCAAAACACAACTGTCATTAATTTATTAGTTCAGGTCACAGATGCTTTCTAAAAATCATATACCATCTGTCACATCCTGTTGTGATTGTGTGGGCAAACAAAAATTATTTATAAATATCATCATACCATATATTTGTATATGTATCTAGTGTATTTATAAGCATTTGATGAATTATTAGTGCCCTGAGATTGAGTTCTTTACTTTATAAAATTGTGTATAATCAATGTTTTTAGAATACATTGTCAGAAATGTTATTTTTACTGTTATAATGTTAGCTTGGCACTTAAGCTGAGGTACTTTTCATTACAGGTGAATGGAAATGGAGTGAAATGGCACTCCAAGAACGCAAGATGGGCAGTGTGATTATTCGAACATAGCTACAAAGTTCACTTAGGTAAGGTAATTAGGGAGACGCGGGTTACCTTTCAAGATGGAGGAGGATAATATGCTGAGTTTGTTCACGGGCGACTCTGCTGACTTTCTCGATGAGCTGGTGCAGTCAGCACCAGGCGATGATCTCGGAGACATCTGCCTGAGCAATGGCGCGGGCGGCGGACTGCTTGATTCGGGGATTGACGACGTCACTGGGCTGCTGAATCCCACAATGCAAGTGGGAATGCAGCAGCAGAACCCACAACAGCAGCAGGCAAACTACATGATGTCGCCAAACATGGTCATGCAGCAGCAGCAGCAGAAATTGCAGCATTTCGGTAGTGATTTCAACCAGTTTTCACAGCAATCGTCAGGAAACATTTGTCACATGAACGACGCTGACGTCGGGATGATGGGGGGTGGTGCAATGATGGGGGTATCACAGCAGCAGTTCGGCAGCCCCCCTCTCAACAATGTCAGCATGGCGATGTCGAATCCACAGCAGTCGTACAACGTGTACCCTGTACATGAGAGTCCACATGTGACGCCGCCGCGACAAACGACACCACAGCCCCAGATGTGGCCGGACGGAGTGGCGCAGCAGACGCCGCAGACCATGCCCGGCATCCAGGTGGTGCAGCAGGGGGGCGGGGTGACCAACTACCTGTCGCACCACGACTACGCCCTGCCAGCCAATCAGCAGCAGCGACTGACACACTACGGCGACCAGACGCAGCAGGTACAGGGGGTCATCGGCGAGGTGATGGAGAATAGCTCGTACGGCATGCCGCAGCTTGGTTCGCCCCCCTCTGTGTGCCGACTCACCCACATGCCGATGTCAGGGTCGACACAGATCACCAAGGTACAGCAGCAGCAACAGTTGGCATCATGCAACGTGGCGCCATACGCTGCCGCACAGCAGCAGAACAACTTCATCGGCGGTGCACAGACACAACCACTGCAGCACATGAACTTCTCAACTGACGCCACCCTACCGCAGTCGACGATGCAGACAGTGGCGCCAGCTCCGGTGCTCGACACATACCACCAGGGTGGCCAGTCTCAGGGAACGGTGGAGGCCCCCCCGCTCTCACACTTCCAGCAGTGCAGCATCAACCAGCAGACTCTCCAGTACCAGCAGCAGCCGGCGCCCATCATCGCCGCCAACCAGCTACGCACAATAGCTCCGAGGCCAGTGATGCCGCAGCAGCAGCAGCATCTACAGGTGCGCGCTCAGCTCGCGAAGCTGCCGGGGACGTCATCTCAGGGAAACTTCCAGCAGCTGTGTCAGATCACGCTGTCGACGGGTTCGGCAATGCCTGGCGTGTCTGCCTCGCAGCCGGCGTTCACCAACGCCAGACTCACTCACTCGATGCAGAGCTTTGCAAATGTGGGCCAGCAGCCCCTCAGCACAAGCACGGCGGTGACCAGCACCCCGCTTACAAGTCGCACCCTGACCATCGTCGGGCAGGTGGGCGGCAAGGCGGGAACGTCGCAGCGGCTCATCATCAGCGGCGGCGCAGTCATCACGGAGATACAGCAGCTGCAGCAGCAGATACAGCAGCTGTACAACATGCCACAGACGCCACAGACGCAGCAGAAGATGCTCGACCTGCAGGAGCGCATGCGCACGCTGAAGGCGGAACAGCAACAGACGGTGCTGCAGCAGCAGCGGCTACAGAAGCAGCAGGCGTTGCCGGTGGTACAGCAGCAGGCGGTTCCGGCAGTGCAGCAGGCGGCAAAGAAGGTGCAGCTCATACAGATGCTGCAGCCCAACATTAAGACACTCTTGAAGCAGGTGAGAGGACTCTTTGTTCCTCTGCTGTTTTTCACGAAGTCCGCAGTGAGCAGGCATTGATACGGTCCTCGATTTTTGTTTTCCTTCGTCCATCATTGATCCGATTTCACTACTGTTTCCATCAACTGTTTTTACTCCCCCCTTCTCCTGATTCCATTTCACCATCCGCCTTCAGTCCTCTGTCTCCTGCTCTTCGTTCTACTTGTTGCTTGTCAGGAAAGTTCCAGAGAATAACACACCAGTCCTCTTTGCTAGCGATGCAACATCTGTGTGGTATATTTTATGACCCTCAATTTCACAGTCTCACTCAGTTCTCTATGGGCTTGGGAAGCACATAAGACTTCAACAAGTGTATCACTGCTGTTGATGTGTAGACTGCTTGGTGATGGTACCCATGTGAAGCTGCATACTACATTTTGACATTTTCAAGGTAGATATCTACTACATGATGATAGCCTACATCTGTCTGTTATTTTGCCCCTTAAATTAAGCTCTAACTGGTACCCCTGTGCATAGCTACAGAAATGCCATGTTTTCCACAAGCAAGATTTGCCTGTGTTGTGACTAAGTTTGAAATGCATTTAATGGTGCATGAAATTCGCACCTGTGATCAGGTCATGGCTGACTGGTCACACTGTCAACCAGCTGCCATCTGTCTGATTGGCATCCTGCTGCTGTTTGCCCATTAGGAGGGGACTCATGTTACCTTGCCACCAAGGACCACTTTGAAATATTCTTTGGGTCGTGGTAATTATGTCCCATTATGAATGGTTACAACATTCAATTGCCGCTTTGATATATTGATTCCGAAGAAGTTATGCATCTGTGTTATAACATAGTTAACTATTACTAAAGTAACTGTCTAGACTTGGTCTGTGTTGTTTTTCTTCCATGTCAATATAGGTGTAATATATCACTGCAAGATGATGCACATGCAATTTGTAAACGTAAGTCATGTTTTGTTTACTATAATCAAAAAATATTGCTGTCTCTCAAATATTGTTCCGGTGATATTAGACTTTTGACTTTGATTTTTGTAAAATCATGCTAATTGGGTTTTTGTTTACCTTTTGTACAATTATGCTTAGAACTTCATTCATATCGCCTTTAAATACTGTTTAAAGTTTATTTAATGAATGTTGGAACAAGCTAATGTGAAATGGCTAATTTAAACCTTATATTAATTTCACATGTCATTTTGATAGTGAAACCTAAATATATTGTGAGTGTAGTTTGTGTAGACATTTGGCTTTTGTAATACATTGACCTTAAGGAAAGTTGGACATTAGTTGTTATAACGCTTGCCTTGCCTTGTGTGCGTTTTCAGGGTGACGGGAACCAGCAGGGAATGTCATCACAACAACTTGTCAGTGTGAATACCTCGCAGACTGTCACCTTGGCCGGGGGTCAAAAGGTCATGACCCTAGCTGCTGCAAGTCAACCACAGCAAACTGTCACCTTACCCGGAAATCGTCAACAAACTGTCACCTTAGCTACCGGTCAACAGCAAACTGTCACCTTAGCTGGAGGTCAGCAGCAGCAAACTGTCACCTTAGCTGGAGATCAACAGCAAACTGTCGCTTTAGCTAGTGGTCAGCAAACTGTCACCTTGCATGGTGGTCAGCAACAAACTGTCACTTTAGCTGGAGGTCAGCAGCAAACTGTCACCTTAGCTGGAGGTCAGCAGCAAACTGTCACCTTAGCTGGAAGTCAGCAGCAAACTGTCACCTTAGCTGGAGGTCAGCAGCAAACTGTCACCTTGTCTGGGAGTCAGCATAAATTTGTCACTATAGGCGGTCAGCAGAAGTTTGTTACTTTGGTGGGAAGTCAGCAGCAGGCCGTGTCTTTGGCCGGTGGACAGCAGAAATTGGTAACGCTTGCCAGCGGCCAGCATAAAGTAGTGACAGTTTCCAGTGGTCAACAAAAAATGGTGACGTTACCTGGCGGTCAGCAGAAAATGATGACAGTTACTGGTGGCCAGCAGAAAGTAGTGACACTGCCAGGTGGTCAGCAGACTGTGTTGACGTTACCGGGCGGTCAGCAGAAAGTGGTGACGGTTTCTGGCAGTCAGCAGAAACTGCTAACATTGCCTGGCGGTCAGCAGAGACTAGTGACATTGTCGGGTGGTCAGAAGATCCTGACGCTACCGAGTGGTCAGCAGCAGATTGTGACGCTGGCGACGAATCAGCAGCAGACTCGGCCCCAGACGGTGACACTTGTTGACGGTCAGCAGAAAGTGGTGATTGGCAGCAAGCAGCAGAGACGACAGATCACACTACAGCTGCAGGCTCCAAAGCCAGAGAAGATAACCGCGGTCAAAACGGGTGCACCTATAGTTCCGCAGCGGTCGAAGCCTGTTGCGCTGCAGCCAAAGCCCATTGTGGCGCCACCTGTGGCACAGACCGTCACCATCGATTCAACAGACCCACTTCAGGAGTTCATGGCGCCTGACGACGACCTGATAGTGGAGTGCGAAACCATCGATCTGGACGATAGCGACGCAAAGGGGCTCTCCCCCCTCGACACCCCACTGCTGGTGCCCTCCCCCGAGGACTCCCAGACGAGTCTGAGCAAGGAACAGCAGAAGGCAAACCGCATTATCGCGGAGGCGATAGCGAAGGCAGCGGCAGAAGGAAAGGCGATACCGAAGGTTGTGGTCGTCGATGCGGCCGGGATCAGCGGCACGAAGGCAGAGAAGAAGTCGAAGAAGAAGAAGGAACCGCGACCGCCGAAGGAGAAGAAACCAAAGGAACAGAAGCCAAAGAAGATCGTCAAGAGTAAACCAAAGCCGGCGAAGAAGAAAAAGTAAGTTTTCTAAGTTCTCACTCGTCACGTATGCGAAAACTGCAGATTTGTGCTTTCGTATGGCAACTGGCAAACTTGCAAGTTTTTAAAAGAAAAACTCGTAATGAAAGACATGTTCAGATTTCTGTGTGTGTTACATAGTTAATAGTAATGACTTTGTGCATTCCTTACAAAAAAAGTATTGGTTGGTTGTACCATAAATTTATTTGGGTTTATAAGAGTAAAATTAATTAAAAAAATTGTAATTTGTTGCCAAAATAGAATTTCAGATGTGCATCGATTCAAAATCGTTTCAGTTAATTACATTACATTTTCCTGCAGGTTATTAATAAATAATTGCACTTTACAATAAAATGGTGAAATCTCGGTTTGTAATTTTTTCACCTAAACCAGGTTATCCCAAGCATCGTCACGTATGTAATGCCTAGCCACTTTCTGTAGCAACAAATACAAGATCCAGGTATGTTATTATGATATTGGTTGATCTCAGCTAGTGTTGTGTCCTTGCCAGAGGCTATATCTCCTGCTACATCTCAAATTAATCATCTTGTAGGTTGATGCCAACATTCCTAAAGAGTAAGAAGAAGAGAAAGCAAAATGCATCGTCGGACGTGTCTGACGGGGAGCCATCTCCCCAGGGAGGGCTCCAGGACATTGACAGCATGCACATTCAGGTATGCTCCCTTAGTCATCTGATCTTACGACAGTGCAAAACTTAACAGTTTTCATTTCCGTCATATAAGTTATGTAATTAAAAAATACTAATGTTCCGGTCTATGGCGATTTTGTTTATATATCTTACTGACAGCTGAATTCAGAATGGCTTGTTTGTTGTCAAATTACTTTAAGGGTAGCCACTACTCGAAAACGGCCATAGGCCATATCTCTGTTAGTACTGAACATATCTTTGCCAAATTTGGAGTACTAATTAGTTAAATAAATAGTACATGATATGTGGAATGTGGGCTCATTTGATTGTGCAGTGCCATGACAATCAACATTTCTAGTGTGATAGAGGGGCATGCATCCTTGAAAATTATTCTGAGATAACGACTGTATGAGTGATAATGCAGTTGTCAAGAATCATTAGCTAGAATACTCCAATAAGGTGGTTTTGGGCAAGGAAGTTTTACTGCAATGACTGTTGTGAGATGGGACTTTAGGTTTGAGCTTTTTTCATGACGTCTTGAAAAATGCTCAACCCTGAACAACAGTCACTGAAGTCAGATATCCTTGCCCAAAACCACCTTATTGCACAAAGGAGTATTCTAGCTAATGAATCTTGACAGTTGCATGATCACACATACAGTTGTTAGCTCAGAATAATTTTCAAGGATGTGAAAATCCATCTCACTTGAAACGTTCATTGCCGTGGTAATACACAACCAAACGTGCCCATATTTCACACATCGTATACTATTCTTTTTTCTAATCAGTGCTCCAAATCTGGTTATATATAATATTAACACAGATATGGCATATTGGTTTTATGGCCGTTTTCGAGTAGTGGCTACCCTTAAGTTAAGTTAGCAGTTTATTTGTTAAAGTTAAACAAGTCAAACTTTGGCCACTGCCTAACTTATTAAAAGGGGGCTATGTTAGTGACATGCTGTGTCTTAATGGGTATCTTCTTGACCTCTACATTTGTGTTAATTATTCCATTTTGTACATTTATGGTAAAAAATAAATATCTGTCTTGTTTAAAACACTGTCTAATCTTTCTTGAAGAAGCGTCGATCGAGTCGACAGGTGAAGCGCAAAAAGTACCTCGATGACCTTGACCTGAATCTCTCTGACGACAACGATGATGACGAGGGGCGGAGTGGGGTGAATAGTGTCAATGACGGCAACGCCTCGTTCTTTGTGGTAAATACTAGTAATTTATTGTGCACTTTAAAGGCTTGCATGAACTATGCTGTATCCCTGATGTTGGTTTGTCTTGAGTAGGCTGCAAATCATCCCATGAGAAACTCATTAGACAACTTTTCTGACATATACAACATAGAATATTTGCATGTTAATGAAAAATCAATGTTTTTTGTTTTGGTATAATAAGGTCCGTGTCATACCAGAATTAACAGAAAACTATTTTTCATTAGCATGCAAAGTTTCTGTTATGTCAAAAGTATGAAAATGTCACTTCTGTTTTTCGGACAACTATCTTTCAACAGTTTTGGGGTAGTTTCGGGCAATGGAATGGCAATATTTTATTTTACTTTCCTGAAATGTAAACTTATTTGTGAGAATGTTTGACTGTTCTGGGGGAAAGCTGATGCAGGGTTGATTGTGTTTCAGGAGAATCCAGATGAGGGAGATGCCCAGATTGTGGAGAAGATACTGGGAATGCGAACTGTGACCCGCCAGGTCATCAAGGAGGTACGATTGTGTGTCGATGTGGAATGTTGCAGTCATGTTAAGCGGTAGGTTTTCAATTACAGTAAAACCTGTCTTGAACGATCACCCGTCTTGAGCTACCACAATCTGAGGCTCAGATGTTTCTAACAGCAGTGTTCCTACAATGAATAAATACCTGCCAAATACGACAAGCGATCACATAAACCAGTCACGAGATATTAAATATTGTTATTTTACTTCTGCTGAGTGAATCATTCTAAGGGCACCTCACGGCCCCCAAAATGCCAAATTTTCCTGCTATTTTCCTACTGCTGTAAGCCTCCTGCACTGCTCTCTATTTATAACTGGATAGTGGACTTCGCCCTATCTCTGATCACTGGGGTGGCTGACTGTGTATTGGACTAGCCTGGGCTCACAACCTGCCGTTGTCCCAGTGTCAAACAGAAAGCCCCTTAACTATAATGTGTAATGGGAATCCCTGCTGCACTGGCAGAACCTGAGAAACTTTAAAACGGCAATAGACATAATTATCAATGCAATATAAAGATACGATCTAGGATTAAAATAAAATAACTTAGGTACAAAATAATATCTAAAATAAACTAACTTGGGTGTACTCGAAAAGGTTAAAGCATATTTAGCCAAAATTATAAGGAATGTTATTCAGATGTTTTACTATACATGTTGCAGCTATTCACTCTAATTCAATCAGTATTATGTCATTAATTGCTACAATTTTAAAGTAAAAATACACACTGTAATGTACCTTGTGAACATATAAAGTTTTATCATAGTTCATCTCTTTCTTCTTTCCATTGTGGGGGAGGGTGGTAGGGGTAAAATTTTCAAATATCAAATGTAATCTAATAAAAAATATTTTGTGACTAATTTATGTTATTAAAGGGGGGGAAATTTTCCGTTAAAAATAACAATATGAAACTTTCAGCCTTGTGTGTGTTGTACGGGACATAGAAGTAAATTAATTAATAATTTAACATATTTCACATCCATACTATTAAAGTTAATTTTTTTAACGTTGTATGTACATAGGATATACCCCTAATGAGTTGACTTATAGCACTTAGTACCTTTAAAAAGCTCATTTAAACAAAAAATTAATAATGAAAGTCGGATTCAGAAAATGTCTGAAAAAATTAAAACCTTTACTTTTCTTCAGAATTGTCCAAAAAACATCAAAATAAAATTAGTTTTCATAAAAAATTAAATGTCCCAATCACTTGATATATGAATCAACTGTCAACAACAAGTTGTTCAGAGCAATTTTCAATATTAGCATGCAAGGACACCTTTCCAGGGAATCGCTCGTACTGTTTCTAAATAGAATAGTTTCTCACTGAGATGAAGTTAGGTTTCCCAAAAGTGACTGTGATGCTTGTCTTGTGTTGCAGAATCTCGACGTTGACATACAAGTTGACAGTGACAGTAACGTGGATGAAAAAGAACCAGAAATGGAGGAGATGGAAATTGAGGAATTCTATGTGAAATACAAAAACTTGTAAGTCTGTTCTAAACTTGTTAAAAATGACGGATATATATATACAGCGTAAGAAATTACTAGTCCGCCGGACAAGTGAGTTCTGAAATCTACTTGTCCGTCAAAATGTTCACTTATTTGGATAAATGCTAATGAAAAGCAATAATACAAGCTTTATCCAAACAAAAACTAAGAAATGATTACTTTTATGATGAAAACAAACAATCATCCTGCTGTTTATTATAATAAGAAACTAAAATTAATTTCTATAGTACACAATCCATATAGATTGCTCCCAGGCACGTTATGTACATGTACAAACACATCTTGGGGACGTGTATCTATTGCTCCATGGCGTTCAAAGCAAATTGCAACTGATGGTCACTCGGCAGCATTGTTTCGATTTTCTAACAAGCGTGCATGACTGGAACATTGCCAAAGGCATTTTACTTATTTTGCAATGGTATCAGTGCTGCCAACATGCGACCAAAAGGAATAACACCAGTCAAGTTTGTAACCCGGATGCTTATAGCAATGCGTCATTGCTTGTAGAAAATTACGGCATTTAAATGTTTGTTTTCAAAATGAAATCGACAGCAGTAAAATACACTCCGAAATATACTGTAAATTTTCAGTTATCCACCGGATAACCATCAGTGGACATTCTATTTGTCCCTACAAATTTTTACTTGCCCCGGACAAATGGACTATTTTGAACGCAGATATATATATATATGTATATACAGTTGTATATACATGAAAATACAAAATTTTTGCATTGAATGACGTTTATTTATTAACGTGATAAGAGAGAAATGTGGGCTCGACATCCCAAGGCCAGGCCTGTGACTGAGCCCATACTAGTCTCCTGTACCTCAGGTTGCCAGAGCCCACATTTTGGCACATAACACAAGCAGTATTGGCATACATGATATCATATATCAAACAATGTCATTACTGCTAAAATCACCATAGACCTACTGCACAGTATAATACTAGCCAAGCACACCAGTCAACCACACCAAATCTAAAACCAACACTACCCGCTGACGCATTACACTATATATAACTGAGGCTAAACCTTAAAAGTGGGGTCGATTATGCCTATGCCTGACCTACATTTCTAAAATCATCAGTGGAAGAGAAGCGAGCTGTCTCCGCATCAAAACCCCGTGAACACATTGTCCACCTGAACTAAGAAAATGGGGAAAGCATTGAGATATGCTGACGATCCCTCTTCCACTAATGATGCACATGTGTTATTAATGCTAAACTCTACAGAAGTGGGCGGGATGGGAGGGACGCAAAACTCTCAACCGAATAGTCTGCTCTCTCGAACCAAAGTGGCCGACTTCTCCTAGCGCGCGCTACTACTATGCGCTGATTGGTCCTTTGCGCCCACGGCTAAGCAGAATTAGCATATAATTAAAATAATCCATTGGGCCAATCATCACTTGTCTGCATTGTTGCCCGCACAAAATACGTATGCTGCATCGTGCCGGTGCAGCATACTCTCATTTATGCAAGCAACAACACAAAGTCCAATATAGTGATGAAAAAAGGCCAAATGAATGACGTTTATTTATTAACGTGATAAGAGAGAAATGTGGGCTCGACATCCCAAGGCCAGGCCTGTGACTGAGCCCATACTAGTCTTCTGTACCTCAGGTTGCCAGAGCCCACATTTCGGCACATAACACAAGCAGTATTGGTATACATGATATCATATCAAACAATGTCATTACTGCTAAAATCACCATAGACCTACTGCACAGTATAATACTAGCCAAGCACACCAGTCAACCACACCAAATCTAAAACCAACACTACCCGCTGACGCATTACACTATATATAACTGAGGCTAAACCTTAAAAGTGGGGACGATTATGCCACCGGTCACCTCAACCTGTGACCACCCCACGAATATAAAACTGTAAAAGGACGACAACACTAACACTCATTCAAGCAATCCTAATGTATTTCTTAAACGCATCCGATGTCCATCTACCTGCTGCCCTGATCTGTGCATCTGACTCCCCTCTCAGAGCCGCAGCAATGGCTGCCCCGATGCGCTAGTCTCATAACCACAGAAAACCAGCAGTTTCTTTAGGGACCCATCAAATTCCTTACGCAACATGGGGGAGCCATCGAGGTGCGCAAAGAGCAAACCTGGAAGTGCGCCTCTAGCTTGCTGAAATTCCCGGAGGAAAGCAGCCGGATGGATAGCTGACCCATGTATGCATTCGCCCCTGACCTGGAGAGATTGTGGACCCTGCCGAATACTGTGTTTAAAGCGCCGGAAGGAAAGCATAATCAAATCTCCAGACAGTAAAACGTCGCCCACATGCAAACAGCCGTGTACCATATTCCGGGCACGAGGCACCAATTCCCTAATGCGCAGATACGCTTTGAAGGCAATTACCATGATTGCCCGGAGCATGAGACACTTGTAATGTGATGAAAACACCGTGGGTAATGCCTGTATCAAACGTGCAAGCAAGGTAGGGTGACAGGCAGACGGACATCAGGCACTGACCCAAGATTACGCGCACCTGCTAACAACTTAGCTACCAGGAAACAATTGGTTGGGTCGGCAAAACCATTAATCTTATGGAAATAAGCGATAGCTGACACGGTTGAAACAATGGATGCCGGAGCAGAGCCAGTAGCATGGAGGTGGGCAATAAATAGCAACATCGTAGGTATAGAAACAGGCAGACAAGTTGTGAGAAATAACGACTCATGGAATGCAACCAACTTTTTCCATGCACGCTCATAATGTCGTCGAGAAGATGGTGCCAATGAGGCCTCCATCAACCTGCTGAAAGACTGTCTAAGCCGGCTGGGGACACACTGTGGGGTACTTCCACCATGGCGCCAGTGCGTGGAACTCTTCCACCTGCGAACGAGATAGTTTATCAGCCAGCGTGTTAAAACGGCCTGGGATATGTCGTGCTGTAAAGTTGATATTAAACTGCAGACATGCCAACACCAGGGGACGGACTAGATTTAACAAGATTTAACAATATTTAACAAGATTGCCATCCAGAGAATTAACTCTAGATGGTAGGTGGACAAGGAAGCCCTTTGGCTTATCGAGAGTCCAACCCTTTTATCTACACATATCCAGCCCTTCTGAGGTATC
The DNA here is from genome assembly GCA_020002185.1 of Paraescarpia echinospica. Taxonomy (NCBI): domain Eukaryota; kingdom Metazoa; phylum Annelida; class Polychaeta; order Sabellida; family Siboglinidae; genus Paraescarpia; species Paraescarpia echinospica. The sequence continues at coordinate 26,303,137 of CM034537.1, read as the reverse complement.
GATTTTAATTTTAAACATTCACACTACTAGCAACCACACAATCTTCAGATAATCTGTTCCATACATTCACAGTCCTTTGTGAAAATGAAAACTTTCTTACGTCTAATCTACACTGTTCCTTTACTAATGTAACTTCATGTCCTCTAGTCTAGGGCCATGATGTGGGGTTCACGCGATGTCTGGTTATTAATCACAGGTACCAGGGCTTCGTTATCCGTAAAGAAGCATACGCTTTTATTCTCCCAAACATTACCCCACACATGTACTGCTGCCAGTATAGGATACAACTCCAAAACCGAGACATTGAATGAACGCCACTCCACCGGCCAGAGACCACAAAACCATTCTGCCCCATACAGTGCCCCGTATCTTACTCCCCCAGCTGCATCAGTGTATAGTCAGAGATAGTCACCTGTCAGAAATTTCTCATCCAGAAAAAAGGCCTTGCCGTTGAAATGCTGGAGAAATTCCAACCATACTCCTAGGTCAAGTTTAGTTTGTCTGTTTAAACGAATGTGATAGTGTGGTTTAAGCCTACCCATGGTTTAGTCGATTAAACGTCTGAGAAATGCCCGGCCAGGGACTACGACGGCCGAAGCAAACGAAAGCACCCCGATTAACTGTTGCAAATCCTTAAGTGTGACTTTCTGCTTAGACTGAAAACTCAAAAGTAATGCCCTAGCTCTCTCAAGCTTATCATCTGGAAGTCTAGCATGCATTTGGACGGTATCCAGGATGATACCCAGAAAAGGGAGTGAGGTGGATGGGCCCACAGTTTTTCCCGGAGCAAGTGGTACCCCAATCTGTTCACACATGGCGATAAAAGCCCTAAAGTCATCATTGCACTTCTCAAATGAGGGTGCCAGCAGGAGAAAATCATCTATTACATGTATCACTTCAGTTACCTGCAATTTCACCTTGGCAGCCCATTCTAACGCTGTACTAAAACGCTCAAAGATAGCACATGCACTCGAACAACCCATAAGAAGCACTGCGTCCATGAAAAACTGGCCCCTCCACTTAAAACCCAGTAACTGCTGGTGAAATTGGAATTATCCGAAAAGCTGACTCAATGTCTACCTTAGCCATGTAAACAAGCCCGGTTGAACGCTTAATAAAATCAATGGCATCGTAAATCGTTGCATATTGGACAGAAGATAATTTGTTAGGAATGAAGTCATTGACTGAGGATCCTTCTGGATAAGATAGATGATGTATCATGCGAAATTCACCTAGTGTTTTCTTCGGGACAACGCCCAGAGGCGATATTCTGTAATTAACATCAAACGGTGGAACAGCATATGGACCAAGTATTCTGCCTAATCCTAACTCCTTTGCCAATTTACTGTCAATAACCCCCGGAAATTCATCAGCAAACTTGAGGTTACGTATGTCTACACCGCGCAGAGGTGGCAGGCCAACACAACCTATGGAAAAACCAGACGTGAAACCATGTAAGAGGTAATTGAGTAAGGCAGTATCATAACCATGCAACATTTGCTGGAGTGCTGCTGGGGAAACTGGTGTGGATATGTCACTTTCTAAACCAAGAGGTGGACGGGCCACCAGGGGCTAGAGGAAGGGATGGGAGCCGCCGCAGAAGTTACACTTGTGGACGTATCTACAGGTGTCCCTATTGCACAGCTCCCCCCGGTTGTAGGCGAAGCATGGACTGGTAGTCTGCGGCCTGGCCCTGCCCTTGCCCTGAAAGGGGGACCCAGTAGCTGACCTGCGACCAGACTGCGACGCCTTTAGCCATAGCTCCCAGCTGATAACATCCCAGGACCACCCCCACCGATACCGCAAAGCCCGAAAGGCCTCGTCATATGCTCGCCAGTTGCCCCCATCCTCCGCTAGACCCCGGATGACCTCGATGTACTTAAGCATCTTCACTGCTGCATGCAAATTTGTTGGCTGCAGGAGGTAAACTGACATTGAAAGTTGAAAGGCCTGCCCCCACTGCTCGAAAGACAAAACTGCTTTTTGGTTTTGTCGGGGACACGCAGAAAGTTGGGGTACTAACCCCTCGATGGATAGAGAGGGCATAATCTTGTTGTTGGGTCAGGGGGGGTGTGCGAAGGAGGGACAGGTCGATAAACTCGCCTGCCCAGAACTTTGCGTGTAAGGCATCAGGAATTTGGTAATCCAGGGGGAGGGAGGTTGAAGTACAAGAAGAAATGAGATTCTGCGTGGCCTCCGACAGTGACCCTACAACACCAGTACCTGGGCAGACCGCCTCTGCATTGACCCATGGGACGTCAGGTCCCACCGGCTGCGGCTGAAATGCAGGGCTCGGCTCCGCCCCCACAGGTTGAAGTGGGACAGGGTGTCCCCAGTCCATCACCGGAGGTGCTGACATGTCAGCGGCAACCATCTGTGCAGCGCTGCCTAGCGCAGCTGGGGCCGTCGACGCTGCAGGGGAGGACGCAAGGCCTGGACCATGGCGTGTATCTCCCCCAACAGTCGCTCGGTCGACGCAACCCGACGTTCGATGTTCCGTTCCCATGTGCTCCGCAGCATCGCTGGCTCACGCGCATCGGACACGACCGTCTGCAGGCCAGGTGCATCATCAAAGTGCTGCTGGATGGCGCACTGGGGAGGCGGTCGTCCCATCGACACCGGAGGCGAAAACGAGACAGTGGCGGCTTCGCGAGGCGCTGTGCTGACCGGGGGGCGAGACGGTCTCGATGCAACCCCGGACGGCCGACTCGGCAGTGGCGCGACTCTTTGCGGTTGATCTGACTCGACAGCCCGAGTGCGTGAACGGGTCTGTCGTGTGGTCGCCTCGCTACGTGGTGGGCGCCCGCGTCCCCGTGGTGCTCTGGCTGGAGGCATGCTACAACCACAATACACTGCATAAGAGAAAAAGATAAACAATGACCATCCGCACACAGCCCAACCTGATTGGTAATAATGTGTGTGCCGACAACTGTCAGGTTATTAAACACGAGCCACCCTTGGCACGCACAAACCAACTGCCACGGCAGCCAATCGTGACAAGACACTCCATGAGTGTGTCAATTATACAAGACGTGTGAGAGAGGAAGACTGTGGGTGCAACTCTAAAATCTGCCGGAGCTGCAAATTGGAAACGAAGGTATACTGTGTTGACACGCAACAAACTGCACAAGGCAGCAAAACAGTGACGTAGCACTACGTTGCGTGTAACCATACCATCATTTATAAAACCGTATACTGTGTGAGAACGCAACAACTGCCAAAGCGGCAAACGTGACAGAACATTACGTTACGTGTGAGAGAGCGTGACAGTGTGTGCAACTCCAAAATCTGCCAGAGCAGCAAATTGGAAAAAAAAAAATATATACTGTGTTGACACGCAACAAACTGCACAAGGCAGCGAAACAGTGACGTAGCACTACGTTGCGTGTAACCATACCATCGTTTATAAAACCGTATACTGTGTGAAAACGCAACAAACTGCCAAAGCAGCAAACAGTGACAGAGCACTACGTTACGTGTGAGAGAGCATGACAGAATGTGTAACTCCAAAATCTGCCAGAGCAGCAAATTGGAAACGAAGGTATACTGGGTTGACACGCAACAAACTGCACCAGGCAGCAAAACAGTGACGTAGCACTTCGTTGCGTGTAACCATACCATCATTTATAAAGCCGTATACTGTGTGAAAACGCAACAAACTGCCAAAGCAGCAAACAGTGACAGAGCACTACGTTACGTGTGAGAGAGCATACCAGAATGTGTAACTCCAAAACCTGCCAGAGCAGCAACTTGGAAACAAAGGTATACTGTGTTGAGGCGCAACAAACTGCACTAGGCAGCAAAACAGTGATGTAGCACTACATTGCGTGTAACCATACCATCATTTATAAACAAGGACTACTGTGTGAACATGCGACAAAGACAGACAATTGTGACACATTTAATTCGAAGTGACATACTATTTCTTTTAGCCTAGGAATGCCGCCCGGTTATGCTAGTTCCGCGTGGTCAGATTTGCCCCACTAACCAAGATGTGCCCCGCTAACCAAAGATTTGCCCCACAGCCTTAAATATCGCGCCCCGCAGACTACGGTATAGACGGTAGTTGCCGATGTCGGAAAAATGCACCCCGTCCCGTCGAAAAACCTCCCGGACACTGTTCCACAGGCGCTTATGCCTCCAGAAAAATACCCCCTCAGAATCCTGGCAAAACGCCTCCAGGTACTGATTTATCTCCATAACCTGAGCGGCACCCTCCTCATAGCTACAATGGCGCCATTTCTGCCGCCGGCTAACCTGGCAAATCACCACTCGACTCACGCCCGAACTGATCAGCCGCCGCGCCAGACGCTGAATGTCCAGTGCAATGAGGATGGGAGTACACTGACTAGTAATGTCATTTCCTCCAATGTGCATGACTACAACGTCCGCGCGACGGCCGACAATTCGGGCCATCGTCGCCGGAGCCAACAGTGTAGCGACCCGAGCCCCGCGAATGCCCTCATATGAGATATCGCAGGGTCGGCCGTGCACCGTGCAGATGAAACGCAACGCAAAAATGTTGATGACGACGTGAACAAATTACGGCAATGAAATCAAAGAAACGCAGTAACAAGAACGCAAAACTCTCGACCGAATAGTCTGCTCTCTCGAACCAAAGTGGCCGACTTCTCCTAGCGCGCGCTACTACTATGCGCTGATTGGTCCTTTGCGCCCACGGCTAAGCAGAATTAGCATATAATTAAAATAATCCATTGGGCCAATCATCACTTGTCTGCATTGTTGCCCGCACAAAAATACGTATGCTGCATCGTGCCGGTGCAGCATACTCTCATTTATGCCTAGCTTGTAAAATGTTCATTCATCATAGGTTATTAACAATTCGTTTGCTGACACTAATTGCATAAATATGATAAAAGACTATCTGTATAAGGTATAATTTTTAGATTTAGAATTATGATGCAACAGTGACCTAAGTTAATGGTTTTCATAAAGAAAATCTAAAAAGTGAAGGTTCTCTTTAAAAACATTTAGTTGATTTACTAAAACATTAAGTAAATTCCTTCTTTAATGTTAGTAGGCATTTATGTTTGGGTATAAATACCTTTTGCTGTGAAGCATCCATTGTTGCCAGTGAGCCCATAGGCATTTAAAGAAATCTGGGCTTCCTGTACTGGTGTACAAGTGTATCTTTATATCCTGAGCATCTTCATCTGTTAATATGTTGACAGTTGAGCAATAGGAGGATTAAGCATGGATTTTTTCAGTACTTACACCATATTTGTTTATGGTATATGTACAAATATACTGTCACTGAATTTATATGTCTTCTTATTTGAGTAATTTGTTCATGAGGGGTGGGGGTGATATCCAGGGTGTTGGAAGATAATATGATACCCTAAAAGTTATTTCTCCCCTCCCCCCATGCCATAGATGCCATGCAAATGCCTTGGCGGAGGAACACACCGAGAGGTAAGATAAACACAACATCCTGAAGTGATGAATTTTTCATATCTGCTGCAGCTCATATCTACACTGCGAGTGGCGAACGGCGGATGAGTTGGAGCGAGGAGACAAGAGAATCCAGATGAAAATAAAACGCTTCAAAATCAAGAAACTTCAACAGAATGCCTACTTTGCTTCGGTTCGTTCCCGACTCTGCCATTCTTACATGCAGCAGGCTGGAATTGCTGATGACATCTAATCAAAACATGTAATTTTTTACTAATATAACAGATGATGTGCAGCAGTGCGGACCAATAAACAGGCAGTGAATCGGAATAAACTTTGTAGCTAGATTTTCACCGAATCCTTCTGCATGTTGCTGATTTTGATGAATCTTTCAATTTTTTGGCCAGAAACTAATCATCCTGTCAAAGCTGTGTCTGGGATATATCTGTTGGAAGAAATCTTGTTATATTCATCACCCTATGGTCATATACAATTGTAATATAATTCATTTGACAGTGAAAGAAGAACTGGCTAATTCTCTGGGTGTCCCATGAAGTATGTGTATTTAATAATTATTAAATAAAAAATTGTAGGCATATGCTGTATTAAATATCTTTATTATTAATAAATAAAAAATGGTAGTATTATTCTGTATTTAAAAATGCATTTACGTTAATAAATTTGAAATTCTTACATTAGGATGTTGTGCATGCCTCAGTAACACTGTAATGAGACCTCTGACAGTCATGTCAAACTGTAGTATTATACACAGCAACCTTAAACAAAGCCACCAACAATTGTATTGAAATATACAAAACAAACACAATTAAGGACTGCTCCCAACAATGTATACTCCCCTGGCAGGTCGACGAGGGTGAATACTTCAATCCGGAGTACATAGAGGTGGACCGGGTGCTTGAGAAGTCTGTGACGACGGACCCTGCTACAGACGAGGAGGTGACATACTACCTCGTCAAGTGGTGCTCCTTGCCCTACGAGGATAGCACCTGGGAGCTAGAGCAGGATGTCGACGCGACCAAGATAGAGCAGTTCGACAAGTTCAGCACGCTGCCTTCCGAGGAGGACCGAGAGGTTCGGCAAACTTTATTCAGTAATATTTACTGCATTTATTTTTCAAATGTGTTATCTTATTTTAATATAACTATCAGCAATATATTTATTTATTTATTTTTAACCACCAAGTGTACTTTATAGATCTTATACTTTCTCAGTCCGTTTTAGTTTCTGGAAGTTTTGTTTATTCTTTAATAGTTTACTGTATTTATTTATTCCAATTCAGTAATATTTTACAGTATATATATAATTTCTTACTATTTGAGAGTAGCTATCAACAATACGCTTTATAAGAAGTTTATTATTAATATACATGACAATACATATATTTCTTTATGAGTGAGGTCAGGAAAAATGGAACACTGTCATTTTCAAAACTTCTGCGCTTTGCCATTCAGTTATTAAAATGAATATCCCATTTTTTATTTTTGTCGGAGATAAAACATGGTCTTTTATGCAAGCAACAACACGGAGACAAATATAGATATGAAAAAAGCCAAATGGATGACGTTTGTTTATTATGGGTAACCAGTGTATAAGCCTTTTTGGCACACTGTAATATTTAAATAAAAGAAATGTGGACTCTACAACCCAATGCCGGGCCTGTGACTGAGCCCATACTAGTCTCCTGAGCATCAGGCTGTTAGAGCCCACATTTCAACATATAAAGCAGCAGCGGTATTCCTAGAACAATTGAAAGGAATGACATGTAATCACAGCAGAGCTCGTTATGTGTAGAGTTAATTTTAAAGCCAACATGATTAACTAAGCCAGCATGATTAACTAAAAAGTGCCTTTCAGAATACCACGCTATCTGCTGCCAAAAACACTAAATCTAAAATTATACTAATACCAAATGTGGGGGTATTTCGCCCCGATATATACAATTCCATACTATTCCTAAATCGAAAGTGGAAAAAGGCATGCAACATCTCTTGCAATAAAACCCTGTGAACACATCCGGTGCAAACCCTATGTTCACAATCAACTATAAATGTGGGGAAAGCATTGAGACCAGCAACCCCTTCCAATAACGATGCACAAATCATGACTACATCAAACATTCCTGGACGAAAAGTAGGGAGGCGGGTGGGTCAAATTAGACAAACGTCTGCCCCTTTATGCTTTCGCAAACGGAGTGCGGGATCAGCTTAGGATTCTCCTGAGGGACACGCTCCAGTGCGCGCTGATTGGTTGATTTGATTCTCCCACGGGAGTAATTAACTTGTCCTTGCATAAATTAGCCTCCTCTAATGGGAGGCCTCCGTGTGCTGTTGTCTTGCACAAAGTCCAGTATGCAAATCGGCTGTGCCAGATGTGCACACCATCATTTATGCAAGCAACAACACAGAGACAAATATAGATATGAAAAAAGCCAAATGGATGACGTTTGTTTATTATGGGTAACCAGTGTATAAGCCTTTTTGGCACACTGTAATATTTAAATAAAAGAAATGTGGACTCTACAACCCAATGCCGGGCCTGTGACTGAGCCCATACTAGTCTCCTGAGCATCAGGCTGTTAGAGCCCACATTTCAACTTATAAAGCAGCAGCGGTATTCCTAGAACAATTGAAAGGAATGACATGTAATCACAGCAGAGCTCGTTATGTGTAGAGTTAATTTTAAAGCCAACATGATTAACTAAGCTAACATGATTAACTAAAAAAGTGCCTTTCTGAATACCACGCTATCTGCTGCCAAAAACACTAAATCTAAAATTATACTAATACCAAATGTGGGGGTATTTCGTCACAGGTCACCGAACATGTGACCCCCCACATAAACGGTCTTATCTGTCAGGAAAGACAAGTTTAGCAAGTTTCATTAAGATTTGCCTCTTCTGAATCTATTTGAATATTTAAAAATGGGAGTATTTTGACATAAAAATGTAAAAACTTCTGACGACAGCATTTCAAAGCTAAAAACAAAAATTAAGGAATGTCTGAAGGCTTCCTTTTAATTTGTTAAATAAGATTGGCTGGCAATCTACTAATAATAATTATGGTGTTTTGCATAGTTGTTTTGTTAATGTAATTTTGCCATGCATATGGCTTCACAGACAATTCCACTTACCCCTGTAAAACAAAACATTTAGATCTGTATAATCTTAATCTTGGCTGATCACCATTTTCTTTGCCTAGGTTGACTTATGCCATTCATGCTTTTTTGTATGTACTCAAATTATCTAAGGGTGTAAAACACACCGCGCGCAGACCGCACGCACCATGACAACCACACATGCACTCGCGGCACACAAACTCGCGCGCACGCACACACACACACACATACACATTGTATCTTAATATTACGTAAATTCAAAGAAATTAAAGAAATCTTGTATTCTGCCTGCCACTACACAGAACACACAGAGGAGAAACACTCATGGCTGTCAATAACCCTCTGTGCTACACCTCTCCATAAACACTCATGGCTGTCAATAACCCTCTGTGCTACACCTCTCCAGAAAACTATACAAGAAATATGGGATTATAGCTCAAATAAGTCCACAAACCAAATTAATGTAGTTTGATATTAGCATTTAAAGGGGTGGTTATTGGCAGGGACATTGACATAAAAATATCAGCAAATCTAGCACTCATGATCAAAGGAAAATACTAAAAATACTGGCAGTTTCTTGTTCTAAGCAGAGTTCTGTATATTAGCATGATCTCTGGGAATGCCAAGTATAGAAAAGGAAAGGTTCCCCTGCAAAATATTTCAAGAAAATCTGGTCTTCCCTGTAGAACTTTTTGAGATTCAAGCCATTACATCTATCGTATGTGGGGATTCCGAGGTTTAATGATTGTATTCAATGCGCCTGTTCCAAGCATACACAAGTGGAAATGGAGTTAACTATTTTGAAAGCCATCAGGAGAAAAAAGCAGAAAGTCCAGCTTGCTACAAATTAGGAGACTGTGTTCCGGTAGCCCAGAAAGTCAGATGATGTCCACCCATCTACTATTTACTTTAACCCACTAGACCTCATAGGAGTGGATCCTCTAGTAGTCCCACCTCGTCAGATCATCAAGAATATCATTTGAAAGTAAAACATGATATCAGTCAGAATTACCACAAACAGGACAGGTCATAATATCGTGTTTGATTAAGCTTTACGTAATCACATGTCTGGTAGCCATTTTGACATTCATGTAGTCAGATTTTCAGTTATTGCTATGTTAAAGTAATCACAAAAAGAAAGTGATTGAGATTATGTAAACCAACAGCCCAACCAAGTAGAGACAGTTTAAAAATATAGGTTTGTTTTATCTACCTTGTTGTTTATGTCGCGTCTGTCACAATTGCTGCCGAGCCAGTCAAACAGGGTTTTTTCCTCTAGAGTGGAATCTGTTTTTTCCTCTAGAGTGGAATCTATGTTTTTCCTCTAGAGTGGAATCTATGTAACTCAATGCCCCATGAGAGGTATGCTGAGTTAGGTGTGAGGTGTAAAACAGGCCCAGACAATTATTTAATTTTTCTGTGGGGAAAAACAAATCTGGGTGGAACTTTCCCAACCAGATTTTAAAAAAGAGTCAAAATTTTGCAATGTCAACCATTTCTAATATTTCTATTTTCCCTAGTCAGTAGCATCACAATAAACCTATATAAGCAAGAAAATTAATTACCATTGTAGAATGTTTGCTGAACAATTTGGTTTTGACTGGAAATTCGGTGCACATCTTCCCCAAAGACCCAATTTGTTGGCAAAAAATTGAACATTTTGTGTGTAAAGGACGGGATCCATGCTATGCCTACGGTGAATAACATCACTTGTGGTTCAGATCTGCCGATGGATATATCTTATGAAGTGGAAGATGGGCTTCAAAATACAGTTAGATGTCAATAAATCAGCAGTCCTTAAAATGACTCAAAAGAAGCGTCAAGATGCGAACGAGTACCACAACAACGCCACTGGCCCTTTCACCACAACAAACAGCTGGCCGTCAGTTGCTGGACTCTCTCGACATGTTCATGCCTCGGCCTGTATACATAGCACCGCACCGACACCAGGCAACCTAACATCGCAAGAAACAACATTAATCTCTCAGATGTCATTATCACTGTCACAAAAATATATTTGATTATTGTATGCATCGGTCTCGGTAACTGAAGAGACAACGCTCTCAAACCACTAGCTGCAATTTTATGAATTGTTTACACGAAGCGGGTTGTTTTTGTGTTGTCCGGTCTTATGTGATTCATAAACATATTTTCAATAGCATCATCTGAAAGTGCATACATCATTTGTTATTATGGAACACAGCACATTTTATCCCAGGATATGTTTTTTAAGTTTATTGTTATTATTTTCAACATCTTGTTTGTAACTTTCCATCTTGTTCATGATTTTCCCATCATTTCAGTTGATCAAATTGATCGCTAAGTCTGCCTTCAAGTCTCTCAAACTCAAAAAATGTTATAGAAAAGATGTAATTACTTGAGTTGTAAATAGTTGCGTAACTGTGATAAAATACAGTAACTGTTGTGTTTCTAGCAGTTGTTTCTGTTACCTGTGCGTGTGAAGAAACTAGATCCAACTCTGAGATTACTGTGTGCGGATCAAAACAATGAGCTTTTTAACTCTGATGCACAGATTTCTTTTAATTTTTAATTTATTTAAATTGGTCAGACTTCCTCATTTCTGTCCGCTACGAATGAGTAGGCTCAGGTGATTGCTCTCATTCTTCAGTGTGATGACGTAGAGTCACTGTGTTTCAGTACAAGGAGTCACCGCAGGTGAGTGAGTGGACGAAAGTGGAAGAATCGCCTCGGTTCAAGAACGGCAACGGACTGCGAGACTACCAGCTGGAGGGAGTCAACTGGCTGACATTCAACTACTACAGCAAGTGAGTAGTGGCTCTCTCTCATATGAACATCTATTAGTTTTTATTCTCTGACAAGCAGTTGATCCTGTTATTAGAAATGTTATATGTCCTTTGAATATCTCTGGAAGTAATTCTGCTAGCTAAATTAGGTTTTGAGTGCTGCGTTCAGCTTATTCTTCTCTACAAAACCGCCAAAACTGTACAAAAATTATAAAATGTTTGAACAGTATTTGTTGGGAAAAAATGGTACATTTGTACACTCTCAGTCGAACTAATCCAGGTTGAAATCCTCTTTGCTGCTGTTTCAAAGCTCGGGCTATTCTTTGTTGCCTCGGTTCATTTGGCTGTATACATGAGTACCTGGTTGTACACAGTGGCGTGAACATAAATGAATGGTCGTTTGGGCAGTAATTGCCGTGTGGTTGAATGCTTCCCAGAGCAGTCGAGATGATGATTTTTAAGATTTGTACCATTACAGTCCAGGCATTTTTATGTAAGCAGCAACCATTCATTTCCCTCAATTCACTCGTCATTTATCCACCATAGTTTCCTGGCGTATCCACCCATTTGTTGACAACTTGAATACAGTTTATCTATTTTGAAATTGACCAACTCTTGCTTTGATATGCTTCTGAGCGTGGTTTAGGTACAATAGAACACATCATTATAATGTTAAGGTGAATTTCAGTAATGCACTACCTCTATTCCTGTGGATTTCAGCACAGTCGAAGCCTGAGGGTCCCAAGGATTTTGGCGCAATCAAAGTCTTACCATGCCATCATCGTGTTGCAGACAAAGTTGTATCCTGGCTGATGAGATGGGCCTGGGAAAGACAATCCAGAGCATCACATTCCTCGCAAATGTCGTCAGATACGGCATTCGTGGGCCCTTCCTCATCATCGTGCCTCTGTCGACGATCGCCAACTGGCAGCGTGAATTTGAGATGTGGACGGACATGAACGTGATCGTGTATCACGGCACCACACCCAGTCGCAACATGATCCAGGAATACGAGATGTACTTCAGGGATGAAAAGGTCAGTGGTTGCACGGTTACGGTGTTGAGTGTTTTCATCTTGTTTAGCTTGGCAGTTGTGTTTGGATTGATTTTTGTTATTTTTTTATGAACAAACATTGCAGCATTTATTTGAAAACTACATTTTTTTAAAAGATGGTGTTGATTTATGATGCTTTAAATAAATACTGGTACAGTTCTCAAGATTATTATTTATTACAACCATTAGAGGTCGTTAACAATTGTCGACATTTAATTATCCGTACTCAGACTTAAGTGGATGCGATGGTAGGAGCACTTTTTTTCTTATTGAACTTAGAGAGTTTACATTTTCAGAGGTTGTGAGTCATGGTTAGAAACTGAAGTGTTGATTTTTAAAGAATTTTTGTGGGGATTTTCCTGCGGTATGGCGGCCATCTTGGGCTAAACTTTCATTCCACTTATCTCGGTAACCTCTAGACATAGACATCCCAAATTTAGTGTGTAGTTACTCCATACTATCCCAATAAAAACTGTCAAGAGTTTTCATCGATATTTTAAAAAATGTTGAATTTTTGAAATGTTAGATTTTTTTGGTAAAACGGAGGGCAAATTTTACATTCAAAATCCATTATGCAAAAACCAGGCAATGTTTTAAGAAAAGTTACTTAACAGTTTTCAAGAGCACACTCTCAAGAAACATTGGCAAGTTCCAAGCAGTTCTATCAAGTTACAGCTCAGATAAGTGACACGGAAGGCAAGAGGTGAAGGGAAAAACATGTTTCATCGCATCCCTGGCCAGACACCCCAGGTGAAATGGTGTTTTTTGACAAAAAATACTGAAAATGGTTTTCTGCCAGATTATTATACCTTTGTATGCATACTATCAATAAAGTTAACTTCTATGAAAATTACATACCTCTAAGTGAGTTTTAGTCATGGATTAAGCATGTCGATATCATGTAATGAAATCCATTATGCAATCTTTGACAGCCATTTTCTCAAAAACATTTTTCTTCAAATTTCTGCATTTGGAAACGGGATATCTCTTGGAATAATTATGCTATGTAAATAAAGTTTTCAGTGTTGCATTCAGCATATTCTACTGTGTGCAATGGTCAGACACTTTTTTAAAATCATGAATAGTTTGAAAGATGTAGCCATATTTGTTGCCAAAAAAACAAGATTTTTTCGTATTTTACCCAAAAAATTATTTAAAAAATAAAAACAACATTTCAAAAAATGCTCTGATCATTGCACAATAGACTCTATAGAGAACATGGATTTGCAAGAATTATACCTATATATCGATTCAATAAAAAGTGGCAGCTTTTCCAAATTAGCCAATATTTGCTCAAAATGGCAGCCATTTTGTTTGTTACATGGAAACGGGGGGTCTGGCTGAAAAAAGTTCAATATATATTTTACTCAGTAGGACCCATTTCATGCATTGGGCAGAAAAAATTGAACTGTTTGCACAAATTAAAAAATAATCCTATCTACCTGCCGTGTCTGGCCTTAATAAGTAGTTTAAAATGTTGATAATTGTCCAGATTGACAGTCGTGTTGGCGTATAACAGTGTTATGACGTGCTACGTGCAAAGGACTTAATAACAACCATCATTGTCATAGTTACTCTAATTTATTTATAATCGTTCTGGTTATGCAATTCGCATGCAACCAACATTTTTACAATAGGTACACAGTCCTTAACTCCTTCCTCCAAGCACTCTTTACGAATAAATTTCTACAATTTTAAACAATCCTTTAATGGTACATTTGTCAGTGTATAAGATGACCGGTGTGGTATTTCTATTATTACTAACATTTCATAGCGTCAGCTCGTTCATAGGCGCATACATACATTATAAATTTATAATATTAGATAACAATTAAAAAGTGTATATGTTTGGTTAGTGGTAAAGGTGATCTTTTGTTGCTGTAGGGCACAAAGGTTCTGGACGAGTACAAGTTCACGGTGCTGATAACGACGTTTGAGATCATAATCTCCGACTGCGAGCTGCTCAGTGACATCGACTGGCGTGTGTGCATCATCGATGAGGCACACAGACTCAAGAACAAGAACTGCAAGCTGATGGAGGGACTTAAAATGTTTGACTTGGTGAGTACATTCGCCTGTCCACTCTCTTCTGTTTTGTTACGCATTCATCTCATGGAATGCATTGCCTAGAGCGTTGGACTCTCAATCGAGAGAACCCGGGTTCGAGTCCTGTGTTGTTGTGTCGGACCTTGGCAAGTTCATTCACTTCACGTCGCTCCAGTTCACTCAGCTTTATGAATGAGTACTTGGCTATAGACAGTGATGGATATTTGTGTACGAATATTCTTTGTGAATTAATTGCAGCATGGCTGAATGTTTCCCAGAGAAGTCGGTGGTTTTCGATTGAACAGGTCTGCCAGGGAGTAAAGTGTAAAATGCTTTGAGCAATTCGAAGGACTGGATACTGCGCTATATAAGAACTTGACTAGTAGAAGACAGAGAAGCTTGTTGCAGCTGATATAAACATGGAAATATATGGTTTAGAAGATCAGTGCAACTTTTTAATGTGGACAGTGATTATTCCCTTGGTGGAAGTGACTGACACATCCATTAAGGCCAGACACGGCAGCTGATATGACATATTTTGAAAAATATACAAAAAATACGTTTTTGCCATATTCCGATAGCTTTGTATGTGTTCTATCAATAAAGTTCACTTTTATAATAATTTCATACTCTAAATCACTTTTCTCGTTAATAAAGTGAACCCCTATCAATTAATAAATCCTGTTTTAGTTCTCAAAACGCGGAATGCGTTCAATAATACGCGATGTTTAGACCTTAGTAACGCTGCCGTACTTTCAACGTACACCATCTTGTTTAGTACGAATAGAACCGCCAATCCATCCTCTAACTGTTTGTGTAGACGGCAATCCCGCCCTTTGACCCGTATTTCTGGGAAATCCTAATATATGGGAGCACAATTTAACCGACTATCTCCTTATTTGGCGTTCGTCATTGTGACACGTCAGCATCGGGATGTTCCGCCATGCTTGGTGACCTGCGGTGACCCGGATAATTCCATATATGGCGTGAGACGCGTGGCGTTTCTCCCACAATTCACCATGTTGCTATTTCCGGGTGTAAACAATGATGGCGTCCAGCGACAGTTTTGACGAAATCAGCATGAATCTTGTTGAAGCCAAACATTATAAATTTGCCGCAAAGCATGCGTTTCGGCAGAAAAAGAAATGGAAGGCTTGGCAACTGTAGGATTCACACGCGTAACGGGATTTATTGGTGGCAAAACAGCGTATTTCGACGGAAACGCAGCCGCGCGTAGCCACTGCAGACGCTGGCTTAGGCCTTAGCGCCGACGCCGGCTGTGATGCCCGGAGACGGCGGGGAAGCCGGCGGTTGAACAGTGGCAGAGATCTTTGCCAATACTGCATCGCGCAGTGAGATTAAAATGAAAGTTATGCAGTCCTAAAGCCAGAAAGGCATGGATGCGACAGTCAAATATGGTAAGTCTTACATAATTATTTTTTTAGATGTCATATTTCCGTGTAAGCAAGTTAGACAATTCAACTAAATTTATGTCATGTCATGACTAAGTTTTTATGTCAGTTACTACTTAGCTTTATATTCCAGCCTTACAGTTATGGTCTATGAATATTTTGATATCTTTACTTTATTAATAAAAACACTTACTTATTAATAAACTTTACCTCATACTCATATGCTAATTATGTTGTTGCACATTACGCACACTTGTGCACACGCACACACACTCGTAAATATATATATTTATTTGTATACATATACAAGAACACATGCATGCATGCACGGTACATTTCCAGTAGGCATTTTTTTTATTAATACATGATATATTTCATTTCAGCTTCATCTCTTCACTGGTGCATGATTGACTTGGCTGGCATAAGTGGCCTTCTTCAGACGGTGGAGTGTCCCCAAGGAGGAGGAGGAAGGACCAGCACATGAATGCTACAGTCCTGTTCTTCATATTAATCAATCACTATCCTGTTCTTCATATTAATCAATCACTATCAATATAGATTTGTGCTCCGTACAACTCTGGCAGTATTAAAGTTATGCCAATCATGTTTACATCGTTGTATTCAGCATTACTTTCTGCACACAACTGCAACCTTATATTTGTAATAAGTTGCATAATTATTTTGTTATATAGGTATTTATAACAAAAAAATGTCGGAATTTTGGTCAACATTAAAAAAAAATTAAACAAAATATATAATTTTCTAATATTTTAAATATCAAGTTGTAGTTGTGTAATACCAGGCAGTCTAAGTCTGATAGTGAAAGAATTATGAGTGTATCTTCTATAGTAATGGCTGGGGACTGTGGACAAAGTTTGCTATATTTTCTCATTATGGTGGCCATTTTGTTCGTTACCATGGCAACGGTGGGTCTGAGTTAAAAAAGTTCAGTATATTTTTTTACTTCCCATGACCTACTCTTTCTTGCTGGATAGATAAGTTTGCCATAATCATCAAAATAAATAATACCCTATTTAAGCTGCCACGTCTCCCCTTAATGTTGCTTGTGCTTCATTATTTTGATACGAGTCCTCTTGCTGTCGTTTCGTACCTTGGGCAAGTCCATTCAGTACCGTAAATCCTGTATTTGTAACCGCTGCTTCAATTACAGTAATATGTCACCTAGTTGATGATGATGACAGCAAAGTTGGGGTGCGGCTTTAAATACAGTAATTTGTCTAAAAAAAATTAAGTTGGCTCACGGTTGTCAGTAGAAACGTTGGCACTTGTGTGAATCGGGAACCACCTCGATTTTGCCATTATAACTTGAAGTTTGCCTAACTTTGATACCTCAGGGGTGCGGTTATAATTAGGACTGTGAGTGCAAATACAGTATTTACGGTATATGTTGCTCCAATTCACCAGCTGCTTGAATGACTATAAACAGTAGTGGATATTTGTGTACAAGTGTGCAGTAATTACAGCATGGCCTGAGAACAGATTTGCCAGGGAATGAAGAATAAAATATGTTGATCCATCCTAAGAATTGGATGTCACACTATACAAGAACATACCTTTTACAGCTGCCTGTATAATTTGTACTACAGCAGTAAAATGTCTGTAGACATGGGGTGTTGTGATTCGTAAAATTAAAGTCAATTGCTGTTTTTGTGTCTGCAGGAGCACCGGGTCTTATTGACGGGTACGCCGCTACAGAACAACGTGGAAGAACTCTTCAGTCTGCTTAACTTCCTCGAACCAAAGCGATTCAACAGCATCGAAGCTTTCCTTGTCGACTTCGGCGATCTCAAATCAGATACTCAAGTTCAGAAACTCAAAGCGGTGAGATTTAATCATTTCAGCATTGATGGGAACGGCTGTACACATTTTAATAGCACAAATTAAACTTTGGAGCAGTATTTGAAACTTGCAACAATCCAAAGTAAGTTAAAATTTGATCTTGGATCTATGAACAATAGGTTCCATATTGCTGTACACATTGTGCATTTGAATAATCACATTTTCTCGTTTGAATCGGTTTTGTACCGTACTTCACACTAGACCTTTGTTTTGTAGAGGTCTTTATTTCGATATCTTCCTTCTTAACCAAACTTTGATTATTGTTAATCTGATGTATTTGTCTGTTCTGATGTGACATTTAAGTTAACATTACTGTCCATACCATTCTGATGGTGTCAGCATAGATTCTCAAAAGGTGTGACTTGTCTTTTTTATTGACTTTTCTGGTCGATTTTGAAGTGCTAAGATTGTGTTTTCTTCGTAGTTGTTGAAGCCAGTGATGCTGAGGAGACTAAAGGAAGATGTAGAGAGGACTCTGGCACCGAAGGAGGAGACCATTGTTGAGGTGAAGCCACTGATAAAATATGTACTGACATGACTATGTATTTGGACAACTGGCGAACCTCGCTTTATGTTCATCTTAGTAATACAGCCACCTCGTAATTAAGATCGGCCTACCACACTCCCATATTATTTCCATACACAGTAAAGTATAGGAAATTATTCCTACTAATACGGTCACCTTGCTACGCAGGTCACTTTTGTCCAGTCCCGAGGGTGTGTTTTTATGTACCTTGTGTTTCAGACACCTATAAAAAATTACTTGTCTTTGTTCCTGTGTTACTGGACACCAATTATTAATGATTTTTATAAAATTTAGCTTCTCACCGATGAAGTTACAATGCCCTGATAATAACAGGAGTACTCGAATGAAACACAGTGTCACCATTTGTTCATAGCCGTAAGTATTTGAACAGCGTGTCTGGGAATTATTGTTCTATACCTTATGTTTTTGGATAGCTGGGAATATAATAATCATTACAATAGTGCATTCTTAGGGGTACAATTTTTTTTTTTTTTTTTCATAATTAGTTTTTTCTTAGGGATATTGTTAGATTTTTATAATTTGTTGACTGCACTGTCACAGTGACCGAATTTCTTTTCAGTTGCTGTAAAAAACAACAAAACAAATTTTATCAAGTTGGTGTTCATAATGTTGACACTGTGAACTTACGTGATTACCTCTGATCAAAGAAGGCTGGTAACAATGAAGCAATTTCAATGTTTCTAAACAGCTGTACTTTTGTTACTGGTAGTTACTGAAGCACCGGTTCTCTGTGCATGTGATAAAACTAGATCCAACTCTGAGATTACTGTGTGCGGATCAAAATAATGAGCTTTTTAACTCTGATGCACAGAGCTGTCGTAATTTGAATTTAACTAAATTAATTGTAGTGTGTATACAATGTATGTGTCACCATCCAGTTTTGTAATGTTCTACTGCACTGCCGCTAGGTGGAGCTGACGAACATCCAGAAGAAGTACTATCGTGCGATTCTTGAGCGAAACTTCACGTTTCTGGCGAAGGGTGGAACATCGACGAACGTGCCGAATTTGATGAACACGATGATGGAACTGCGCAAGTGTTGTAACCATCCATTCCTCGTCGCAGGTGAGGGCACTGTAGTTACTCACCCTCAGACAATGCAGTGTTGCTGGGCTTCTCGTGTCTCACTTATTGTTTTGTACCTAGCATTTGAACAGTAGAAGTAAATTAATTTACAATAAAGTACAGAAATACAGGAGACTAGGAGAATTTTTAAACACATTTGTTCTGTTGATTGTCTTAATGTGTCACTGCTGTTATTAATGTGTCACTGTTATCTTTGATGTGTCACTATTGTTATTTATGTGCAGTCTGTGACTGCTGTCATTGACATTTTATTTGTGTCAGTGTTCTTTTGTTGCTGTCACTTGTGTGTCACCTGTCACTGCTGTGTTTGGTGTGTTGCATGTGTCACTGCTGTGTTTGGTGTGTTGCATGTGTCACTGCTGTGTTTGGTGTGTTGCATGTGTCACTGCTGTGTTTGGTGTGTTGCATGTGTCACTGCTGTGTTTGGTGTGTTGCATGTGTCACTGCTATCATTAACATGGCATTGCCGTCATTGACATGCAGTCTGTCATGGCTGTCTTTGATGTGTAGACTGTCATTGCTGTCATTGTCTGTTTCACTGTCTTCATTGTCATGCCCCCTGTATCACTGTCTTTATTGACATGCACCCTCTATCACTGTCTTTATTGACATGCGCCCTGTACCACTGTCATCATTGACATGTCCCCTGTGTCACTGTCATCATTGACACATCACCTGTGTCACTGCTGTCACTACTGTCATTGATGTGTCAGTGTCGTCACTAACATGTCCCCAGTGTCACTGTTGTCACTGATGTGTCACCCGTGTCACTCATCATTGAAATGTTTATTAGACACGCATCAGCTGTGTCACTGCTATCATTATGTGTCACTGCTGTCACTGATACGTCACCTGTGTCACTGTTGTCATTGCGTGTGTCACTCATCATAACGCGTCACCTATGTCAGGAGCGGAGGACAAAATCATAGAAGAGGCGAAGCAGCAGTCGAGCGTGGTGCCGGAGAAGCTCTTCCAGCTGATGATCCAGTCGTCGGGCAAGCTAGTCCTCATTGACAAGCTGCTGCCGAAGCTGAAGGCTGGTGACCACAAGGTGCTCATCTTCTCTCAAATGATCCGTGTACTCGACATCCTCGAAGACTACCTCATCCATAAGAAGTATGTGTCTAGGAATCTAAACAATCTATGTATGTGATACTACAATAATTTGTTTGCAAGTGCGACCACTGCACTATTTGTAATTGAATTATTTTCTGGCTGTTAGGGATCATCTCAGAACGTTTATGTCCGATATCAGACGAAATGGGGAAGCGGGGTCAGAGGCTGTTTTGTCTGGTGTCAGACATCGATATTTTACACTGGACCGATAGTGTTAGTATATTCATATATCCATGTTTACAGACTTTCGTCTGAAGGGATGGGTGGAGGGCTGAAGCCAGGCCAGAAAGTAATTTCGTTTGACATTGGGCATTGATGTTCTGAGATGATCCCTTATGTTATTATTCGAACTGCAAATTTCATTTTACTGTTATCGGAAGAGACAATAATTTTGAGCAAGGATTTAGTTTTTGTCAAGGTGTCTTGGAAAATGCTCAAAATGTATTTCACATTGCATGTACTGTTCAATTACCTAATCAGTGTTCCAAATCTGGTTAAGATATGTTCAGTATTAACGGAGATATTGCCTGGGTTACATGGCCATTTTTTGAGTAGTGGCTACCCTTAATATCGCTAGTGAAACGCAGCAGTGCACAATGTTAGCCCACCCAATGCCACTGCAGTCACTGGACTGGTCACTGTTGCAGGTACATGTATGAGCGCATCGACGGCCGTATCCGTGGCAACCTGCGACAGGAGGCGATTGACCGGTTCTGTAAGCCCGACTCTGACCGCTTTGTGTTCCTGCTGTGTACCCGGGCCGGGGGCTTGGGCATCAACCTGACCGCTGCTGACACTGTCATCATCTACGACTCCGACTGGAACCCTCAGAACGACCTGCAGGTGAGGGGCTGGAATGTATTTTTTTTAGGTTTCCAGTACTTTTTCCAGTAGTCTGGCATATTCCGGGGGTGTTGCCTACTTTTTCCAGTGATCAAGTGGTCTTATGTACATTATAATTATTTAAGAACTTATTTATGTTAATTGATTGATATTGTTATTTTTTATAATAAATTTGTGCATTCTTATTTATTGATAGTTTAGTATCGTACTGTGTTTATTTTAAGTTAACGTTACGTTAACATACCCTGTGTAAAAATAATAAATATTTATATTATCGTTATTCCCAAAGTTATTTGATTTATTTCAGTTCTCTACAACATCATACATGTGTTAATACATTGTGTTTATTATTGGATTAAAAAAATGAATTTAAGCAAAAAATTGAATCCTGATTGAAATGATCATTTAGATGTATATACTGCCATCCTCTATCATAAAAACCAGATTTCATCTGTGTTATCCTTGTCAATAAATGTGTCACCGTGATTATTGTCTTCCCACCTGATATCTGTCGTCTGTCCTCAGGCCCAGGCACGCTGTCATCGTATTGGTCAAATGAAGGCAGTCAAGGTGTATCGCCTGGTGACGCGCAACTCTTACGAGCGAGAGATGTTTGACCGCGCGTCGATGAAGCTTGGTCTTGACAAAGCTGTGCTGCAGCGAATGGGGGGAAAGGAGGCAAACCCGGTAAGACTCGTCGGAGCACAACATGTTAGATACTCTGTGTGTGCGTGCATGCTTCAAAAACTAGAATAACAGATGATTTACTGTCCAGTAAAACCTAGAAAGGCGACCTGTGTGTGTGATGAACCTAGATCCAACTCTGAGCTCCGACTGTGAGGAACTACATTTTGAGCTTTTTAACTCTGATGCACAGGTAACCTTGAAGCTTTAGCTGTTTATCTGTTGTCATTGTCCACAAACAACATGTTTACAGCAGTAACATTACAGTTACTGTGTCTTTATGCAATGTGTGAAAGGTCAAGTGGTGCTTGCTGTTGTTACATAGTGCTGCATGGATGGGTGTCTAACAAATTGTGAAAAGCTTATATTGTTAACATGCAGAATTCATTTATTTTCAGGCGACCGTCACCTCGTCGCATGTAATCTGTTAAATCACAGTCAACACACATGACACATCTAGAAATAGAATAGCCTTCCCTAGAAATAATGGCTGCGTTGATGCGTGACGGCACATGACTCCTTGTGGTCACATGACACTTCCTGTGTCGAGCAACTACATTACGTCGTATATACACGCGACCCAAATCACTTGCGATTACATTGCAAGCGATATCATTCGGCTTTGACACGTCTTAATGACGTCGACATCACTTCGTAGTGGCGACAGCGTCGCCTGGTGTAAACCCTGCTTAGGTGTTTGTGAGTGTACGTGTTCATAGATAAGTATGTACCGTACATGCATAGTAATTCTGTAATTTATTTGCAAGTGATTTTAGCTTAACTGATTAGATCTTAGAATAGCCACTCTGTACAGTCCTACTGCCAACAACTGTAATTGAGGCCTTGCGTTCCATAATTCCTGGCGATTAACCAGTGAACTAAACACTGCCAATTTTTTTAAACCCTAGCAGAGCTGTCTGGCTACAGCTTCAGCGCATCACATTGGGGAGTTGCTCAAGAAGGGAGCTTACCTTGAAGATGTTGTTGTGATTGCAGCAACAGATGCAGCTGAGTAAGAAGGACATTGGGGAGTTGCTCAAGAAGGGAGCTTCCCTTGATGATGTTGTGAGTGTAGCAACAAATGCAGCTGAGTAAGAAGGACATTGAGGAGTTGCTCAAGAAGGGAGCTTACCTTGAAGATGTTGTTGTGATTGTAGCAACAAATGCAGCTGAGTAAGAAGGACATTGAGGAGTTGCTCAAGAAGGGACCTTACCTTGATGATGATGTGATTGCAGCAACAAATGCAGCTGAGTAAGAAGGACATTGAGGAATTGCTCAAGAAAGGAGCTTACCTTGATGATGTTGTTGTGATTGCAGCAACAAATGCAGCTGAGTAAGAAGGACAATGGGGAGTTGCTCAAGAAAGGAGCTTACCTTGATGATGTTGTTGTGATTGCAGCAACAAATGCAGCTGAGTAAGAAGGACAATGGGGAGTTGCTCAAGAAGGGAGCTTACCTTGATGATGTTGTTGTTGTTGTGATTGCAGCAACAGATGCAGCTGAGTAAGAAGGACATTGAGGAGTTGCTCAAGAAAGGAGCGTATGGAGCCATCATGGATGAGGACAATGTGGCAGACCAGTTCTGTGAGGAAGACATTGACCAGATCCTGCAGCGACGTACGCAGGTCATCAAGATAGAGTCGGAGGGAAAGGGCTCAACATTCTCCAAGGTATTGCTGCTTTTTTAATGTTAAAATAAATTGTGTTCAGATTCATGTCAGCATGGAAGTGAGTTTCAATTCATGTGTCAAGGAGAAATTTTTAAAATTCTTCCTACTTTATGAACATTTTCTCTGACATTTCTGCTTTTCGTGTCCATTTTTATTATTTTATGACAGGGACAAACTGTTTTTTTTCATTGACATTTCCAAAGGTTGCATTTCTGCTGTATGAAATTAAAATGAATGTTATCAGTCCTGGTGTCGAAGATGTAGACACTTGAACTAATCTCATTACCGTTTGCTAAGATGTCGCCTGGAACACAAAGCTACATTACGTTACATGGGACTTAGTGAATGAAAGTACTTGTAAGTTGTTTGCTTTAGTTTTGTCATGTTAGCTTTACATTAGCATGTGTTTGTATGTACGCGATGATGGCGGACCAGTACTGAGCTGTTTAATTCTGATGAACAGTGGCCGTTTTAATATGATTAAAATTGACAGCTTCATTCGGCCGAGATGGCCTGTGCAGTGTAGAGATGGCTGATGTTAGTAGATTTCAATGTCTCTATTGTTCTTCAGGCAAGCTTCAGTGTGTCTGACAATCGAACTGATATTGACATCGCTGATCCAAACTTCTGGCAGAAGTGGGCAAAGAAAGCTGACCTGGACTTGGATGAATTTGGAAGCAAGGTATGACGCAGTAGAGATTCTACCCACTCGATCCAGCAGTCAGTGTGGCCTAATGTTAGCTTTTCAAGTTTTAAAAGAGTGTATGCAATGACAAATTTGTTTTGCAAGAAGGATCTTTTGTGTAAGTCAAAAAAAACGACTCGTAGGAAGATCTTCATTGCAGGTGATTTAACATAAATTTTTTACTAATAACTTTTATGGATTAGAAACAAACATAGAGTGCCACAATACCTTCAAGAGGTAAGTTAAGACACTTTTTTTAAACATGCATTTTCTCTCAAGCAAATTGGTGTGCACTTATGGACTCTGAACATTTTAGTAACCAAGTAATATTATTTACTATTTGAGTATAAAAAGGCAGTCAAATGTACCAGACACCCCAAACCCACCCCAAATCTTTCCAGCCTACCCGCATTAATAAATTGTAACTGGTCACTGGCCTAGCTAGGACAACCTTTTTTTAGAAATCGCACGCGCTTACCCGTGTAACTGACATAACCAGCAACAGGCAGAGGGTGGATGCTGAGTTGAAATTTCAGCCCGATTCAAAACTATCGGAGATGTGGATGCACACACAAACAAACAACAAACTTGTAATATAATATAGAACATATGTTGTATTTTTAAATATCAGTATAACTTTTGACACTCGCTTTTTATAATACACTAACTTGATGGGCGATAATTTCGACGCTCTGTGACACATAGCTCCATGTGTAGGAAATATATGAAATGCGAAAGAGGGCGCTACTTGAAAGCGTGCGGACATGACCAGTGACAGGTCGACCTGGTGCAAGTTAAACGCTGAGGATTTTCAAACGTCAATAACTTAACAACTTTTCAAAGTTTCTGTATACATCCAGCGACATATTTGTAAATGGCATAATTATTTTTACGATGATATAGAAAAACATTAAATTCTGCGGCTGGAACTCCACGTACAGCTTTTTGAAATATTGAACCCCCAAGTTCTCCACCCCCGGACGAATTTTGAAAATGTCTAAATCTACGAACCATCTCAATGGGCCCGCTAGGTCACATGCAAAATTTCAAAACTGACAAAATAGTGTTACAAAGATAATTTGGGACTGTCCTAGGGTGAAATTAATTGTGAGGTGGCTGTATTACAGAGGTGAGGTGAAGTTTGACTGTAGTTTAAATAAAGTTTTGTGCGTGTGTGGAAGGAGCTGATCATGGCGGAACCCCGACAACGCAAGCAGACAACACGCTACGGCAACCAGGACAGCATACTTGACATGTCGGAGCTTGACACCAGTGACAGTGAAGAAGACGCTGGCGCCATCGAGGAAGTGCCTGGACGTCACGGGACGCGGCGGCGCAAGTCTGGGCGGCGCGGGCGGCGCATGAGAGAGCGCCACGACCAGACGGGGCATGGCCCTATCGAGTACTACACACGCTCAGACTGCTTCAAGGTGGAGAAGAATCTCCTCGTGTACGGGTGAGTGTGGGGAAGGGTTAGGGTGAGGGGGGAGCATTAGGGTGAGTGGGGGAGGGTTAGGGTGAGTGGGGGTGGGATATGTATAGAAGCTTCAATTACATCTTGTTGACACTTGATGCCATGACGTTCTATAGTATGAAGTCTAACCACTTTTATGATATGATTCAAGATCACTATCAGGAGGGGCTAGATGAACAACTGGTACGCAAAGTGTCATTAACAAAAGATGTGTTAGAGAGCGTAGATAATGCGGGTAGCACTGTCTGTAGATGAGTTGCACTCATTGCTTGCTCTTTTATTTACAGTATATATATATATATTCTTTTAAGGTGGTTCCTGTGGCCAAGACATGCATGTTTTGAATTAATAATTGATAATAAAATGACACGATAACCGCTGCTCAAAACTTCATCAAATTGTACAATTTGTAGTACAAATAAATGTATTATTTGAGCAGTCCTAAATAGTGGATACCGCACTATATAATGACTAACTTTACTTAAATAGTCTTGATATCCATTTGTTAAAATGGCAGCTATCGATGTTAATCAGAAACGTTTGTACAGACAGACTTGCTGTTTTCTTATTTCCGGTTTTACAATAAATTAAACCTTTTCCTATTCCGTACTGTTTTTTTGGCAGCTTTCAGCTGTCTTCCAAAGAAAATTCATCGTATCATAAAATATAGAATGCTGCTGAAACGTTACTGAAGAAAATCGTAAACTAGATTGCAATTTGAAGAAGAAAATACTTGAAACCAGCAGCGTGATGATTCTCCTCACTTGTAGACTCGCTGTTCATTGTGCGCTTGATTAAACTAGATCCAACTCCAATGTCGTATGCGGATGGATACAATGAGCTTTTTAACTCTGATGCACAGATCCATTTTTTATTCGCTTACATCTATAATGTTTATTAATTAGTTTTGTGGCTGTCACAGTTTTCTCCCTAAAGTATTTCGTTAGAAAGTAAGCGTCAGTAAAGTTAAGTCTTGTGTTTTTGCTAGCTGGGGTCGGTGGAATGACATCCTGCTGCATGGTCGCTTCAAGAGATGCCTTCAGGTGAAAGATGTCGAGACGATCGCCCGTGCCATGGTGAGTTGTGGCAGTGTATAGGGGACCCTTTCACTTAGATAATGAACCGTTAAGAAAATCCTTCATTAAACATGATCCGTTGATAAATTTAACCTTTTTGAAAATGCAAAAATATGCCGTCATATCACCAAGGACATCATTTCTGTGACACACTGTAGAAAACGTCCTGGTGTTGCCAGTTTTTGTTTCGGTATACAAGATCATTGTTAAGAAAAATTAAATACATGAGTAATAAATACTTTTTGAAAGGGCAAAATCAGACATATGAGCTCATAAGAGGGTTCTGGTGAAATGGTCCCCAGATATTGGTTGGTGCTAAGGGGTCTGATATCCTCTCTGTTCTTTGCGTCATATTTTTTCTTTCAGTCATTTTCTGCTGGTTATTCTTTTTTAAACTTCCTTCTGTTGCCACCTTCAGAGGTATTTTTGAAATAATTCTAATAAAAATGTTAAAGATCACATTGTTTTACAGAAATTTGTATGTTTTATAATGAAACCTTTCGGGCTGGCGCAATTAAGAGAGGAGACCTGTGTGCGTGTGATGAACCTAGATCCAACTCTGAGCTCCGACTGTGAGGAACTACATTTTGAGCTTTTTAACTCTGATGCACACGTCACCTTGAAGCCTTCGCCACGGCACCAAGCTATCCCTTTTCACCTTTCTACAAGGGTTCATATTCCCATGCCAGGGGTTGCTGAGTGTACCTGTACCCCTGGCATATCAAATTGTAGATTTGTTAGTTTTTGTGTTAACCAGTCATGTGTGATTTCAATACTGGGTCTTGTGACAGTCAATTCCTTGAATTTCTCTGAAGTTGAATTGGCTCCTGGAATGACGGGATGCTGACAGCAATTGGGACGAAGTAGAAATGATTCAGTGGATGCATCATATGTTGTAAATGCCAAAGCTAGTGTAATACAACCGCTACCAACCGTGGATCGCGAGAATCCTATTGGTGTAACAGATATCTTGACGACCACTTTAGTGTTTGTTTATTTGTTTGTTTCATTAATGACCATCGGTCAATCATTTGACTATTATTGTCATATGGGTTTGAAAATGAGACCACCACTCAGTGATTCCACCACAGGTTTTATCCATTTCCTTATATGGGATCTTTTATTTCCCCTGGTATAGACACCAGATAGAAGGTACCAACGGCATATAGTGTCTCTTCCAAGAGACAATGTAAACAAACTTGCCCAAGTTTCAACATAACAGTCGGTACCAGGATTTGAACCCCAGTTCCTTTGGTATGTCAGTTGGGCACTTCAACTGACTGCTGCTCAACGTCCAGTTTTGTGAGGTGTAAGGCTTCAGTACCGCTTACCTGTCCAAACTTCAACCCTTTGGGATAGTTATTCCCAGATTGACATCTCCGTACATGTGATGGAAATTATGGCATCAAGAATAACTGGTCTGCTTTCTCTGTTGGTGTACGTAGGCTTCGCATAATGTTTGATGCCTTCAGTTCTTATGTGTAGAACTGTAAAACAACCCGCTTTAGACTGTCACCAAGGACATCATTTCTGTGACACACTGCAGAAAACATCCTGGTGTTGCTAGTTTTTGTTTCAGTACACAAAATCATTGTTAAGAAAAATAAAATACATAAATAATAAATACTTTTTTAAAGGGCAAAATCAGACATGAGCTCATAAGAGGGTTCTAATTAAATGGTCCCCAGATATCAGTTGGTGCTAAGGGTCTGATATCCTCTCTGTTCTTTGCTTCATATTTTTTTCTTTCAGTCTCATTTTCTGCTGGTCATTCTTTTTTAACCTTCCTTCTGTTGCCACCTTTAGAGGTATTTTAAAAATAATTCTAATACAAATTTTAAAGATCACATTGTTTTACAGAAATTTGTATGTTTGATAATGAAACCTTTCAGGCTGGCGCAACTAAGAGAGGAGACCTGTGTGCGTGTGATGAACCTAGATCCAACTCTGAGGTCCGACTGTGAGGAACTACATTTTGAGCTTTTTAACTCTGATGCACACGTCACCTTGAAGCCTTCGCCACGGCACCAACCTATCCCTTTTCACCTGTCTATAAGGGTTCATATTCCCATGCCAGGGGTTGCTGAGTGTACCTGTACTCCTGGCATATCAAATTGTAGATTTGTTAGTTTTTGTGTTAACCAGTCATGTGTGATTTCAATACTGGGTCTTGTGACAGTCAATTCCTTCAATTTCTCTGAAGTTGAATTGGCTCCTGGAATGACGGGATGCTGACAGCAATTGGGACGAAGTAGAAACGATTCAGTGGATGCATCATATGTTGTAAATGCCAAAGCTAGTGTAATACAACCGCTACCAACCGTGGATCGCGAGAATGCTATTGGTGTAACAGATATCTTGACGACCACTTCAGTGTTTGTTTATTTGTTTGTTTCATTAATGACCATCGGTCAATCATTTGACTATTAGTCATATGGGTTTGAGAATGAGACCACCACTCAGTGAGTCCACCACAGGTTTTTTCCATTTCCTTATATGGGATCTTTTATTTCCCCTGGTATAGACACCAGATAGAAGGTACCAACGGCATATAGTGTCTCTTCCAAGAGACAATATAAACAAACTTGCCCAAGTTTCAACATAACAGTCGGTACCAGGATTTGAACCCCAGTTCCTTTGGTATGTCAGTTGGGCACTTCAACTGACTGCTGCTCTACGTCCAGTTTTGTGAGGTGTAAGGGTTCAGTACTGCTTACCTGTCCAAACTTCAACCCTTTGGGATAGTTATTCCCAGATTGACATCTCCGTACATGTGATGGAAATTATGGCATCAAGAATAACTGGTCTGCTTTCTCTGTTGGTGTACGTAGGCTTCGCATAATGTTTGATGCCTTCAGTTCTTATGTGTAGAACTGTGTAAAACAACCCGCTTTAGACTGTCACCAAGGACATCATTTCTGTGACACACTGCAGAAAACATCCTGGTGTTGCTAGTTTTTGTTTCAGTACACAAGATCATTGTTAAGAAAAATAAAATACATAAATAATAAATACTTTTTTAAAGGGCAAAATCAGACATGAGCTCATAAGAGGGTTCTAATGAAATGGTCCCCAGATATCAGTTGGTGCTAAGGGTCTGATATCCTCTCTGTTCTTTGCTTCATATTTTTTTCTTTCAGTCTCATTTTCTGCTGGTCATTCTTTTTTAACCTTCCTTCTGTTGCCACCTTTAGAGGTATTTTAAAAATAATTATAATAAAAATGTTCAAGATCACATTGTTTTACAGAAATTTGTATGTTTTATAATGAAACCTTTCGGGCTGGCGCAACTAAGAGAGGAGACCTGTGTGCGTGTGATGAACCTAGATCCAACTCTGAGCTCCGACTGTGAGGAACTACATTTTGAGCTTTTTAACTCTGATGCACACGTCACCTTGAAGCCTTCGCCACAGCACCAACCTATCCCTTTTCACCTGTCTATAAGGGTTCATATTCCCATGCCAGGGGTTGCAGAGTGTACCTGTACTCCTGGCATATCAAATTGTAGATTTGTCAGTTTTTGTGTTAACCAGTCATGTGTGATTTCAATACTGGGTCTTGTGACAGTCAATTCCTTGAATTTCTCTGAAGTTGAATTGGCTCCTGGAATGACGGGATGCTGACAGCAATTGGGACGAAGTAGAAACAATTCAGTGGATGCATCATATGTTGTAAATGCCAAAGCTAGTGTAATACTACCACTACCAACCGTGGATCGCGAGAATGCTATTGGTGTAACAGATATCTTGACGACCACTTCAGTGTTTGTTTATTTGTTTGTTTCATTAATGACCTACGGTCAATCATTTGACTATTAGTCATATGGGTTTGTGAATGAGACTACCACTCAGTGAGTCCACAGGTTTTTTCCATTTCCTTATATGGGATCTTTTACTTCCCCTGGTATAGACACCAGATGGAAGGTACCAACGGCATATAGTGTCTCTTCCAAGAGACAATGTAAACAAACTTGCCCAAGTTTCAACATAACAGTCGGTACCAGGATTTGAACCCCAGTTCCTTTGGTATGTCAGTTGGGCACTTCAACTGACTGCTGCTCTACGTCCAGTTTTGTGAGGTGTAAGGCTTCAGTACCGCTTACCTGTCCAAACTTCAACCCTTTGGGATAGTTATTCCCAGATTGACATCTCCGTACATGTGATGGAAATTATGGCATCAAGAATAACTGGTCTGCTTTCTCTGTTGGTGTACGTAGGCTTCGCATAATGTTTGATGCCTTCAGTTCTTATGTGTAGAACTGTAAAACAACCCGCTTTAGACTGTCACCAAGGACATCATTTCTGTGACACACTGCAGAAAACATCCTGGTGTTGCTAGTTTTTGTTTCAGTACACAAGATCATTGTTAAGAAAAATAAAATACATAAATAATAAATACTTTTTTAAAGGGCAAAATCAGACATGAGCTCATAAGAGGGTTCTAATGAAATGGTCCCCAGATATCAGTTGGTGCTAAGGGTCTGATATCCTCTCTGTTCTTTGCTTCATATTTTTTTCTTTCAGTCTCATTTTCTGCTGGTCATTCTTTTTTAACCTTCCTTCTGTTGCCACCTTTAGAGGTATTTTAAAAATAATTCTAATAAAAATTTTAAAGATCACATTGTTTTACAGAAATTTGTATGTTTGATAATGAAACCTTTCAGGCTGGCGCAACTAAGAGAGGAGACCTGTGTGCGTGTGATGAACCTAGATCCAACTCTGAGCTCCGACTGTGAGGAACTACATTTTGAGCTTTTTAACTCTGATGCACACGTCACCTTGAAGCCTTCGCCACAGCACCAACCTATCCCTTTTCACCTGTCTATAAGGGTTCATATTCCCATGCCAGGGGTTGCAGAGTGTACCTGTACTCCTGGCATATCAAATTGTAGATTTGTCAGTTTTTGTGTTAACCAGTCATGTGTGATTTCAATACTGGGTCTTGTGACAGTCAATTCCTTGAATTTCTCTGAAGTTGAATTGGCTCCTGGAATGACGGGATGCTGACAGCAATTGGGACGAAGTAGAAACGATTCAGTGGATGCATCATATGTTGTAAATGCCAAAGCTAGTGTAATACAACCGCTACCAACCGTGGATCGCGAGAATGCTATTTATGTAACATATCTTGACGACCACTTCAGTGTTTGTTTATTTGTTTGTTTCATTAATGACCATCGGTCAATCATTTGACTATTAGTCATATGGGTTTGAGAATGAGACCACCACTCAGTGAGTCCACCACAGGTTTTTTCCATTTCCTTATATGGGATCTTTTATTTCCCCTGATATAGACACCAGATAGAAGGGACCAACGACCTATAGTGTCTCTTCCAAGAGACAATGTAAACAAACTTGCCCAAGTTTCAACATAACGGTCGGTACCAGGATTTGAACCCCAGTTCCTTTGGTATGTCAGTTGGGCACTTCAACTGACTGCTGCTCTACGTCCAGTTTTGTGAGGTGTAAGGCTTCAGTACCGCTTACCTGTCCAAACTTCAACCCTTTGGGATAGTTATTCCCAGATTGACATCTCCGTACATGTGATGGAAATTATGGCATCAAGAATAACTGGTCTGCTTTCTCTGTTGGTGTACGTAGGCTTCGCATAATGTTTGATGCCTTCAGTTCTTATGTGTAGAACTGTGTAAAACAACCCGCTTTAGACTGTCACCAAGGACATCATTTCTGTGACACACTGCAGAAAACATCCTGGTGTTGCTAGTTTTTGTTTCAGTACACAAGATCATTGTTAAGAAAAATAAAATACATAAATAATAAATACTTTTTTAAAGGGCAAAATCAGACATATGAGCTCATAAGAGGGTTCTAGTGAAATGGCCCCCAGATATCGGTTGGTGCTAAGGGGTCTGATATCCTCTCTGTTCTTTGCTTCATATTTTTTCTTTGTCATTTTCTGCTGGTCATTCTTTTTTAACCTTCCTTCTGTTGCCACCTTTAGAGGTATTTTAAAAATAATTCTAATAAAAATGTTAAAGATCACATTGTTTTACAGAAATTTGTATGTTTGATAATGAAACCTTTCGGGCTGGCGCAACTAAGAGAGGAGACCTGTGTGCATGTGATGAACCTAGATCCAACTCTGAGCTCCGACTGTGAGGAACTACATTTTGAGCTTTTTAACTCTGATGCACACGTCACCTTGAAGCCTTCGCCACGGCACCAACCTATCCCTTTTCAACTGTCTACAAGGGTTCATATTCCCATGCCAGGGGTTGCTGAGTGTACCTTTACCCCTGGCATATCAAATTGTAGATTTGTCAGTTTTTGTGTTAACCAGTCGTGTGATTTCAATACTGGGTCTTGTGACAGTCAATTCCTTGAATTTCTCTGAAGTTGAATTGGCTCCTGGAATGACGGGATGCTGACAGCAATTGGGACGAAGTAGAAACGATTCAGTGGATGCATCATATATTGTAAATGCCAAAGCTAGTGTAATACAACCGCTACCAACCGTGGATCGCGAGAATGCTATTGGTGTAACATACCTTGACGACCACTTCAGTGTTTGTTTATTTGTTTGTTTCATTAATGACCATCGGTCAATCATTTAACTATTAGTCATATGGGTTTGAGAATGAGACCACCACTCAGTGAGTCCACCACAGGTTTTTTCCATTTCCTTATATGGGATCTTTTATTTCCCCTGATATAGACACCAGATAGAAGGGACCAACGACCTATAGTGTCTCTTCCAAGAGACAATGTAAACAAACTTGCCCAAGTTTCAACATAACGGTCGGTACCAGGATTTGAACCCCAGTTCCTTTGATTGTCAGTTGGGCACTCCAACTGACTGCTGCTCTACGTCCAGTTTTGTAAGGTGTAAGGCTTCAGTACCGCTTACCTTTCCAAACTTCAACCATTTGGGATAGTTATTCCCAGATTGACATCTCCATACATGTAATGGAAATTATGGCATCAAGAATAACTGGTCTGCTTTCTCTGTTGGTGTCTGTAGGCTTCGTATAATGTTTGATGCCTTCAGTTCTTATGTGTAAAACTGTGTAAAACAACCCACCTTAGACTGTCTCAACCAGTTATTGTGCTTTCAGCTGGTGTACAGTTTGAAGCATTATGCCGGTGATGAACGGATTAAAGGTTTTATCTATGATCTGGTGACGCCATCTGCTGACGGACAGGAGAAGGATTACAGGAACCATCTCGGTGAGTTTGTCCCGTCCTGTGCCATCTAGTGGCCAGTAGATATATTTGGACTTGACTTTGTAACTCGGTTAAAGTAGCTGGGTTGAATATGAGATGCAATCACAACAACACATACATTTATTATATGACATGTTCTATACTAAACTAGAAATTACATTTACTATACACATACACACAAGAGGCATAGAATGCCAAACTAGTTCTAGTTGTTTCCAGTGCTCGGCAATGTTAACTGATCAGTCTGTATTATTGTGGTTACAATGTAATGGTCTTATGAGGTCTCATTCAAGTAGTCAGCCTTTTTCAGAACATTATCGTCAAACCAACCTTTATATGCTGGCACTGAGGATGGTCACTGCCAGGGTGCTTATCATCCTCAGTGTTTTATGTCTCAAATTGAGACGGGACCGACATTAATGTGATATCCGAGTCACAAGGGATACACAGTCCCCAATTTTGAGAGCCATGTTTTTACACCAAATATCATGCCTGCCTCGTCCAGGCCATGCCAGGTGGATGTGCTAACCACTACACTAGCCGCGCTGCCTAACTAAGAAAGGCAACACTTCGTGTGTGCATGTTGACATGCGTTGAAAACTAGAATAACAGAACCTTTACTGGCCAGCGAAACTAAGAAAAGCGGCCTGTGTGTGTGATGAACCTAGATCCAACTCTGAGCTCCGACTGTGAGGAACTACATTTTGAGCTTTTTAACTCTGATGCACAGTCACCTTTAAACTAGATATTTTCTTAGATGTGGAATATATTTATATTTTTACGATGGTTTTTTTAATAAAGTATAGTACTAAAGCGAAACAGTTTGAAGCAAGGTAGCAGTCTTAGACAGATTGTTTGACCAACAGTTTTTTGCTTTGAATAGATAAAAACATGTAAAAATCAACCACTAATGTTCTTGGACCATTCCATTTTTTTCCATTCTGTGGGTGGGGTAAGCTAGTAGAAAGAAGTATTTATTAGACTACCAGCATGGGACTTGTATGCCAGGGCTGACTGCTACAGGGGCGGAAGGGAAAAAGGGTTATGGTTGAGTTGTGGGTGACGGAAGGGAAAGAAGGGTTATGGTGATGCTGTGGGTGAGGAAGGGAAAGAAAGGTTAGGGTTGTGCTGTGGGTGGGGGAAGGGAAAGGATGGTTAGGGTTGAGTTGTGGGTGGGGAAGGGAAAAGAAGGTTAGGGTTGAGTTGTGGGTGGGGGAAGGGAAAGAAGAGTTAGGGTGGTGCTGTGGGTGGGCAAAGTGAAAGAAGGGTTAGGGTTGAGTTGTTGGTGGCGGAAAGGAAAGAAGGGTTAGGTGGTGCTGTGGGTGGGGGAAGGGAAAGAAGGGTTATGGTTGAGTTGTTGGTGGCGAGGGGAAGAAGGGTTGAGTTGTGGGTTGGGGAAGGGAAAGAAGGGTTAGGGTGGTGCTGTGTGTGGGGGAAGGGAAAGAAGGGTTAGGGTGGTGCTGTGTGTGGGGGAAAGGAAAGAAGGGTTAGAGTTGTGCTGTGGGTGGGGGTAGGGAAAGAAGAGTTAGGGTTGTGCTGTGGGTGGGGGTAGGGAAAGAAGGGTTAGGGTTGAGCTGTGGGTGGGGGTAGGGAAAGAAGGGTTAGGGTTGTGCTGTGGGTGAGGAAGGGAAAGAAGGGTTAGGGTTGTGCTATGGGTGGGGGAAGGGAAAGAAGGGTTGAGTTGTGTGTGATGGGAGGGAAAGGAGGGTTAGGGTTGAATTGTGAGTGGGGGAAAGGAAAGAAGGGTTAGGGTTGTGCTGTGGGTGGGGGAAGGGAAAGAAGGGTTGAGTTGTGTGGGGGGGAAGGGAAAGAAGGGTTAGGGTTGTGCTGTGGGTGGGGGTAGGGAAAAGAAAGGGTTAGAGATTCAGTGCTTTGTGGGTGGGGGTAGGGAAAGAAGGGTTAGGGTTGAGCTGTGGGTGGGGGTAGGGAAAGAAGGGTTAGGGTTGTGCTGTGGGTGAGGAAGGGAAAGAAGGGTTAGGGTTGTGCTATGGGTGGGGGAAGGGAAAGAAGGGTTGAGTTGTGTGTGATGGGAGGGAAAGGAGGGTTAGGGTCGAGTTGTGAGTGGGGGAAGGGAAAGAAGGGTTAGGGTTGTGCTGTGGGTGGGGGAAGGGAAAGAAGGGTTGAGTTGTGTGTGGGGGAAGGGAAAGGAGGGTTAGGGTTGAGTTGTGGGTGGGGGAAGGGAAAGAAGGGTTAGGGTTGAGTTGTGGGTTGGGGAAGGGAAAGAGGGGTTAGGGTGGTGCTGTGGGTGAGGGAAGGGGAAAAAAAGGTTAGAGTGGTGCTGTGTGCGGGGGAAGGGAAAGAATGGTCAGTGTGGTGCTGTGGGTGGGGGAAGGGAAAGAAGGGTTGAGTTGTGGTTGGGGGAAGGTAAAGAAGGATTAGGGTTGTGTTGTGGGTAGGGTAAGGGAAAGAAAAGTTAGGGTTGAGTTGTGGGTGGGGGAAGGGAAAGAAGGGTTAGGTCTGTTTTTTTCCATTCTGTGGGTGGGATAAGCTAGTAGAAAGAAGTATTTATTAGACTACCAGCATGGGACTTGTATGCCAGGGCTGACTGCTACAGGGGCGGAAGGGAAAAAGGGTTATGGTTGAGTTGTTGGTGGCGGAAAGGAAAGAAGGGTTAGGTGGTGCTGTGGGTGGGGGAAGGGAAAGAAGGGTTAGGGTTGAGTTGTTGGTGGCGGAAAGGAAAGAAGGGTTAGGTGGTGCTGTGGGTGGGGGAAGGGAAAGAAGGGTTATGGTTGAGTTGTTGGTGGCGAGGGGAAGAAGGGTTAGGGTTGAGTTGTGGGTTGGGGAAGGGAAAGAAGGGTTAGGGTGGTGCTGTGTGTGGGGGAAGGGAAAGAAGGGTTAGGGTGGTGCTGTGTGTGGGGGAAAGGAAAGAAGGGTTAGAGTTGTGCTGTGGGTGGGGGTAGGGAAAGAAGAGTTAGGGTTGTGCTGTGGGTGGGGGTAGGGAAAGAAGGGTTAGGGTTGAGCTGTGGGTGGGGGTAGGGAAAGAAGGGTTAGGGTTGTGCTGTGGGTGAGGAAGGGAAAGAAGGGTTAGGGTTGTGCTATGGGTGGGGGAAGGGAAAGAAGGGTTGAGTTGTGTGTGATGGGAGGGAAAGGAGGGTTATGGTTGAATTGTGAGTGGGGGAAAGGAAAGAAGGGTTAGGGTTGTGCTGTGGGTGGGGGAAGGGAAAGAAGGGTTGAGTTGTGTGGGGGGGAAAGGAAAGAAGGGTTAGGGTTGTGCTGTGGGTGGGGGTAGGGAAAGAAGGGTTAGGGTTGTGCTGTGGGTGGGGG
Organism: Paraescarpia echinospica; assembly: GCA_020002185.1. Taxonomy (NCBI): domain Eukaryota; kingdom Metazoa; phylum Annelida; class Polychaeta; order Sabellida; family Siboglinidae; genus Paraescarpia; species Paraescarpia echinospica. Next base: position 26,265,823 of record CM034537.1, on the reverse strand, counting down.
TAGGGAAAGAAGGGTTAGGGTTGAGCTGTGGGTGGGGGTAGGGAAAGAAGGGTTAGGGTTGTGCTGTGGGTGAGGAAGGGAAAGAAGGGTTAGGGTTGTGCTATGGGTGGGGGAAGGGAAAGAAGGGTTGAGTTGTGTGTGATGGGAGGGAAAGGAGGGTTAGGGTCGAGTTGTGAGTGGGGGAAGGGAAAGAAGGGTTAGGGTTGTGCTGTGGGTGGGGGAAGGGAAAGAAGGGTTGAGTTGTGTGTGGGGGAAGGGAAAGGAGGGTTAGGGTTGAGTTGTGGGTGGGGGAAGGGAAAGAAGGGTTAGGGTTGAGTTGTGGGTTGGGGAAGGGAAAGAGGGGTTAGGGTGGTGCTGTGGGTGAGGGAAGGGGAAAAAAAGGTTAGAGTGGTGCTGTGTGCGGGGGAAGGGAAAGAATGGTCAGTGTGGTGCTGTGGGTGGGGGAAGGGAAAGAAGGGTTGAGTTGTGGTTGGGGGAAGGTAAAGAAGGATTAGGGTTGTGTTGTGGGTAGGGTAAGGGAAAGAAAAGTTAGGGTTGAGTTGTGGGTGGGGGAAGGGAAAGAAGGGTTAGGTCTGTGCTCTGGGTGGGGGTAAGCTAGTAGAAAGAAGACTAGTACTCTTGAGACTGACAGCATGGTACTTGTGTGCCAGGGCTGTCTGCGCCGGTGCCACGAGGGAGGAAGGGAAAGAAGGCGAAGAAGGACATGAGGAACCTTCAGCTGGAGGAGAACCTCGCGAGGGTCAGTGAGGAGATGGAGCGCATCATCAGCGACGACGGCTACAAGAAACACCTCAAGAGGCACGCCAACAAGTGAGTGGAGCAGTGTAACCTTGTCTCATTGATAATATTGGTTTATAGAGCGCCTTACGTATATTAATATGCTAACTTTGGAGGCTGTCTGGCAGCATCTCCTCCTGGTGTCCAGGTCCATTGTCTCTTTCTGTGTTCATTTATTATTATTTAATCATATTTTTATTATTTCTTACATTTGTATAGTACCCTATATCTGAGACTAGCCCATTCATAGGCACATTCAATTCCTTGGGCCACTGGTCCCTAATCGACTAACTGGCAATGCATTTAAAAAACAGGTAGTTATTTGGAGTTATTGACAACATATTGGCTCCAGAGAATGACTGTATGTTAATTTTACCTGAAACTGTTTAGCACCTGTAATTGGTGACTGCAGAAAATAAATGTGCAGAAATCAATTTAAGATGAAAACTAGACTAACAGAACAAAGAACAGTGACTTGTGCGCGTGATGAACCTAGATCCAACTCTGAGCTCCGACTGTGAGGAACTACATTTTGAGCTTTTTAACTCTGATGCACTCGTCACCATGAAGCTTTAGGTGGTTATCTGTTGTTATTTATCCAAAGATTTCACAGCAATTTTATTACAATCACTCCATTTTTATATGACGTATGTTCAAGTGGCTCTTGCTGTCGTTTCAGGGTCCTACTGCGTGTGCGTCTACTCTACTACCTCAAACAGGAAGTCATTGGTGATGAGGCAGAGAAAGTATTCTCAGGGCTGCCTGCAAGGTACGGATGTCTCCCTGTAGTTTTATGGTGACAATTTCTGAATCACTGACTTGTGCACTGTTGGTCCCAGTCACAAAGTCTCGCCTTATGTCAACAACTGCTGTTTGATGATGATTCGCCATGCTAATACTGAAAGGTCACACCAGGTGGTGCCTTGTACGTCACTGGTGATGGACCTTCATGCGTTCACTGTTCGACTTCTCATGACTGGGAACTGAAAACAGCAGACTTATTGGATGAATTATACTTTTAGTGAAAAGGAAATTTTTTTACATATTGAAGGATTTGTAGACGATGTTGCCAGACGTTTTGTGTATTAGGTAAACATTTTGTGCATCATTGTAGTATTGGTACTCTTATCACCAGACTCATGCTGAAGAGGGAACACACATTAGCACAACCTGCATATTATTATTTTAATCAAGTTGTAGGAAAAATCTGTATGTTTATCGTTTCCTTTAAATTATGCTTGTGCATTTACTGTCATCAAAAAGAAAGTCCGAAGAATATTAAACTTACAAACACAAATCAATCATCAAGCTTTTGTGTAAAGGCGACCTGTGCGCGTGATGAACCTAGATCCAACTCTGAGCTCCGACTGTGAGGAACTACATTTTGAGCTTTTTAACTCTGATGCACACGTCACCTTGAAGCTTGTATCTGTTCACCATTATATAACAGTTCAGTTTTGCAAAAAGGCAGCCATTTCTGGGTGCCTACTTTGTATGCAGTACTGTTTGTGTACAGTCTTATAAGACATGAAGCAGTATTACTAGAAGACTTGTTGGTGCCTACTTTGTATGCAGTACTGTTTGTCTACAGTCCTATAAGACATGAAGCAGCATTACTAGCAGACTTGTTGGCAAGTCGCAAGCTCTCAAATCGAGTCTCGAGTCATTTCGCTATCGAGTCTGAGTCTAATCACCTCTAAAAGTTTTGAGTCATGACTCGAGTCACCTCTCGGAATTTCTTGTCACTATTTTCAGTTACCCGATCGTATTCCTACATACATAGAATACTTGTAAGTTATAACTTGCGATTATACAACGATGACTATGTATACTTAGTGCAGATAAAATGTTTCGGATAAGAACCAAGCAGATTATCGGCATTATATTCAAACCACGCCTTGCATGATTATTCGAGCAAGTCACATATTGACACAGGAATGTGTTATTAGCTCAAGTCGAGTCCGATTCATTTCGCAGTCTAGTCTGAATCGAATCGCAAGTCACTGAAATGTGCGACTCGAGTTGAGTCCTTGCAACTCGAGTCAACAAGACTGATTATTAGACATCTTATTGACATGGGTTGCGCTGTATTTAACACTGCATATCTTGCCGCCACAGGGAAGTGAACATTCCAACCCCCTATGCCGACGGAGACCCTCCCGCCTTCTGGTGGGACTCCAGTGCCGACCGATCTCTACTTGTCGGCGTCTTCAAGCACGGTCAGTATTTCCCCATTATGCCGGTGTATACACTGATCTATACACATTGGAAGCCTAATGTTACAAGGTCTGTTTGACGTGAAGCACAGCCATCGTATTGCTTCCCTGTTGTTAGTTCTAGTTCTAATTGTTTCCAGCACTCGGCAACGTTCTATTAACTGACTAGTCTGTATATTGTGTGGTTACAATGTTATGATCTTATGAGGTCTCATTCAACTAGTCAGCCTTTTTTCAGAACATTATTACCAAGCCGACCACTGAGGGTGGTCACTGCCAGGGTGCTTGTCGTCCTCAGTGGTTCTTTTACGTCTCAAATTGAGACGGGACCGACATTAACGTGATCTCCGAGTCATGTTCACTCCTTACTATTATATCACCACATAGACATACTGACCTGTAGTCTGAGGCAACGTTAGTGGAGGTACAGTATAAATTAGATATCAGAAAGTCTCAATTCTCATAAAGGACTAAATGAATGGACAGACCATCTGCTGATTACATAAATGCTAGCAGCATAAGGGATCATCTCAGGATGCCGATGTCCGATATCAGACAAAATTACTTTCCTTTGGTGGAGTGGAGCTCTGAGGTGGTTTCGTCAGGCGCCGGACGTTGATTTTTTTACATTTCTGACTGATACTGTTAATATATTTATATCATCATAGCAATGTTTACCAACTTTCATCTGAGGGGGGTGGGGGGGTGGGGGGCTGAGTCCAGATGAAAGTAATTTCATCTGATATCGGACATGAACATTCTGAGATGGTCCATAAGTATGTTTAAAAACAACAAGACAAACTTATATTTTTTTTAACATTGACAAACATCTGAGAAGCCCGGTTTACACTTACACTGGTTTACACTTTACTGTTCAACTATTGGAAAGCCAAAAACTTATTTTTCTTGTGGGTGGCTATCTTGCTAAATCTTTTTGACCTGTGTTTTGCTGTGCAGGTTATGAGAAGTATAACACGATGCGCATGGACCCGGCGTTGTGCTTCCTCGGTCGCTGTGGGGCCCCCGATGGCCGTGCTGTCCTCGCAGAACAGAACGACGAGGAAGACTTCAAGTGAGACATAAAATCCTGTTTACATAAAGATAAAGAATACTTTATTGATCATCGCAGGGAAATTGTATTTCTGCTTGTGCACCGCATACAATTACAAATGTAAACATAGACATGCTAGAATTAAAAAAAAAAAAAATCACATAAAAATCACAACCAAATACAGGTATAAACATTAAAAACACCCACATACGCCTACACTCTCATTTATCCATGCTTTCATTCCTAGTTCTTCCTCTCTTCTGGTTAAAGACGCTAGTCACAGAAGCCACAAAAAACTAATTGTCTGATATGTGGTGTATGTTGCACAACATAATTGGACTAAAACCACTCCAGTAAACACACTCAGAATTAATGAGCCAATTATGAATTCCTGTGGCTGTTATTCGTTATAGAATTGGGACTGGTCCTAATACCACAAGTCACAATTGTTTGCAATTGTTTCCTGTGGCTGTTATTCGTTATAGAATTGGGACTGGTCCAAATACCACAAGTCACAATTGTTTGCAATTGTTTCCTGTGGCTGTTATTCGTTATAGAATTGGGACTGGTCCTAATACCACAAGTCACAATTGTTTGCAATTGTTTCCTGCATCATTGACTTGTGCATTGTTGGTCCCAATCACAATGTCTCGCACTATGTCGCGATTGCTGTTTGATGATGATTTACCATGCTAATACTGAAAGGTCACACCAGATGGTGCCTTGTGCATCGCTGGTGATGGGCCTTCGTGCGTTCAATGTTCAACTTCTCATGACTGGGAACTGAAAACAGCAGTCTTATTATATGACGGTTTAATCAAGCGGGGCATCTGGTAACTTGTGAAAACCAGTTGTCAGGTTGACATTTAACTTTCATCCCATTGAAAATCTGTGCCACATGAGGGAGAGGGCAAGGAAATTCAAAAACATCACAGAAACACACATAATCATATTTCGCAATCAATTACTTTGAGAGTCGCTTCAGTTAGTGCTGGATCCAACATCAACTAAGTTAATAATTTTGTTTGACAGTTCCACCCAAACTACATGAAAAACAGTTGCACAAATGAACTAGTGCGTTGTAATAGATATTAGGTAGGTTTATTTTTCATAACAATTAATTTTAAAAGAGATGAGCAGAAAAATCAAATTGAGTAAGCACCTTCAGATTAAGTTACGTTTGCTTTGTGGTTATACTACACATAACACATGTGTAAGTTTTGAGAAACAGCCATACTTCTACTGCCCTTCCCGTGGGTTGTGTAGAGAATTGGTTGAGTTTAAAGATTCTGCGAAGACTTACGAGCAGGCCCTTAGCCAAAAAACATTGTTTGCCAGTCTTAAATTAATCAAAAGTTCATTTTAGCATGCGAATGGCTCGCGTGGAGGCTAGTCACGTCAATCACAGCCATTATTGGCCAGTTAAGTTTTTTCAATGACAAACCAGTGTCATTTGAGCCATTTATTTAATTAATCTAATCCATTTGATTTGTTTCACTACTAGTTATACCAGTGGTAGTCATTAATGTAAAACAATTAGTTAATGTAGTGGCCAGCTGGCCCCCTCTAAATTCCACCAGTCTTATCAGTTGTAATTACCCACTTTGGCCAGGCGTCTGCCAGTCTTGAAGACAGGCAGACAGGTCTCTGGCTGAGCCCCTGCTCATGAGTACTTATGTGTCCCAGGGAGGAGGACGAGAGGGAGCTTCTCAAAAGCAAGTCTCGCCAGGCGAAGTGTGACGATGATGATGATGAGATGTCCCCCGGAAGTCCTGGCTCAGGGATGACATCAGACAACGCCGCAATGAAATACTATGACCAAAATGGTGCGAGTTGCTGTTTTCTGTCATGTTAAGTTACTTTTCACATGTGAATCGGTACACAGGTCACCCTCGGAACTGGGCAGTGACTTGAATGGCGAGATGACCGTATTAGCGAGGTGACCGTATTAGCGAGATTAGTTGTCGTTTTTCTTTACTGTTATAAAAATAATTTGGGACTCTCCCAGGGTGACCTTAATTGCGAAGTGGCTTTATTACCGAGGTGACCATTAAGCGATGTTCCACTGCAGGTGTATAGAAAACTAATTTTTGGGTGTTTCAAATGCAATCTTGTAAAACGTTTAGCAGTTTTCCAACTATCTACGTATTGACAACTGACTTTACTGTAATATCGAGAGTGATACAAGTGGGGATGTGTTTGGATTTGGCGTGGAGACATGTAGCGTGGATTGATACGGCTTAGTGCTCAAGGCAGAGTAAGACGTGTTTTCATCATGGCTGTTTGATTTGCTAGCTGTGAACGGCACCTTGCCATTCCCGCTGCCCTCTGATCTCAACACGCGACTGCGCCGCGTAATCACTGGTTACCAAAGATGCCACAAGAGGGAGCAGCTGAAGCAAGAGCAGAAAGCGAAGGTAAGTAATGGCGTACTTGTTCGCCACAACTTTATGTCAGATCGATAGGTTAGTTATTGTGTGCCTTATTTTACAATAGTTTGCTGTGTTACTCAGTGTGGTATCTCTCCTACCTGACGTATCATCAAGGCATCATCAAGTGTTATTGGTAATCTATTTTAGTACTGATCACTGCAATTTTCGCTCTATGTTGACCTGCAGCATTTTGTTCTGAACTGTTGACAGTGAACTGCTATTGATAACTATTGCCAGGTGCGAATGTTGCTACTGACAACTGTTACCAAGAGCGACGGTTGCTAGGTGTAACATGCTAGGAGTAACTGCTACTAGAAGTAACTGTTGCCAGGAGCAAGGAATGACTGTTGCTACTGGCAACTGTTGCTAGGACTGACTGTTTCTGGCAACTGTTGCTAGGAATGACGTGCTACTGACAACCATTGCTACTGGCAACTGTTGCTACTGGCAACTGTTGCCGTCAGTGCTTGTTGCATGTGGTGGATGCCTCTAATGATGTCTATGTATTTGTAGAAAATGGAGCGTCGCGAGAGGTTCCAGGCTGTGATGAAGGAGAGAGAACAGAGGAAGAGAGACGCCATGCAGAGGTCAGTAGCCCCACCACCCCTACCCTGTCATACTTACATGCCCCATCTACCCCGTCATACTTACATGCCCCATCCACCCTGTCATACTTACATGCCTAATCTACCCTGTCATACTTACATGCCCCATCCACCCTGTCATACTTACATGCCCCACCCACCCTGTCATACTTACACGGTCATCAAAAATATCACAGAAATACCAGATTTCAGTTTCATTGAATTTGGAATTGTTTTTGTCAGATCAATTTTGATTTCATCTGTGACAAATGAAGTGTAAAATCCGGTACTGTTTGTCAGTTAATTCCACTGCTTCCTCTTTGGGATACTCCCTTGTATCTAAAATAAACTTGGCTAGACTCCCAACGTGTACAAAATTCCATTGCCCTTGCGCTTAAGGTGCGTTGTTTTATCACCATCAATACACTGCATATTTCTAATGACAGCACAGGTCATGTATTTCACATCAGCTTGCTGTTCCTAAGGCTAAACGTAACCTGGGCAAGCATACTTTTTCTGTAGCTGCACTCAAAAATCTGTAACAAACTCCCCATTACTTGAAAATCATCTGAAATTATAGCCATCTTTCGCCAAAAAACTGCAGTCTTGTTTATTCCAAATTGCATTTCCACCCAAAATCCTCTACATTACCTCGCTCTGATGATGACATGCACATCCACCTTGATGATTTTCTTAACAATTATACTATTGAGCTTGGATTCTCGAAGATATAAGCACAGAAGAAGTGTTTATTTTGCATATCTTGCTGACATTGTGTTGGTTCCTCGGTCACAGTCGATGGTCCCGTCGAGAGGAGGCCGACTTCTATCGCGTTGTGTCAACCTTTGGCATCGAGCGTGACCTTCAGACGGGCGAGTTCCGTTGGGACACGTTCCGCAGCATTGCTCGACTCGACAAGAAGTACGACAACACTCTGACGGACTACTTCCAAGCGTTCTACCACATGGTGAAGCGCGTCTGTCGCAAGTTCAAGACCGAGGAAGAGGGTGAGTTTTGAAAGATGGTTTCTAAGCGTTTTGATAACATCCTGCTGTATTCTGATAGCATTTTATGTTTACTATTAATAAAGATCTCTTTTATAACATTAACACTTCTAAGTAACTTATATTCATGGATAAAGTGTGCTTCTGTCATGTAATAAATCCCATTAACGAATCTTTGACAGCCATTTACACCCATTTGCTAAAAAGGGTGTTTTTCCAATTTGGAAACATTGTATCTCTAGAAGAAATGATGCTATTATTAATCTAATGTTTACTGATGTACAGCCTGTATTCCTTGTTATCTTCTCTATGCAATGTCGAGCATATATTTTTAGTCCTTTGGCCGAAGGTCTAAGGGACTATTGCCATCACTCTGTGTCCGCCGTCTGCCGTTAGCTGCCGTATCTCAGAAACCGTTCAGCAACTTTTTCTCTTATTTTGCATAGACATATCTTGGGGCACTGCCACTATGCACGAGCAATCTGTATTTGATTGAATCATTTTAAGAGCTCCCTAGGGCCTCCAAGGACCCCAAAACTGGTAAAAATGTAACATTTGGTCTATTTTTTCAAAAACTGTTCAGCAACTTTTTTTCTAATTTTGCATAGATGTTTCTTAGGGTGCTGCCACTATATACAAGAAATCTGTATTTGATTGAATCATTCTAAGGGCACCTAAGGGGCCCCCAAAGTGCAAAAGTTTTACATTATCTAGTGATGTGGTTTTGAGAAGGGCCCTTGAGATCACCCCCAACAGTAGATGTTGTGTAGTGTGCCAGAAAATCAAAAGCTGTGACTAATTTCTACAGCCTAGGCCATTGAGACCTTAACTAATCTTTAATTGGTCACAGCACCCAGGCAGAGTAGACACCCCCAACAGTAGATTTTGTTTAATGTGCCACAAAGTCAACACCATGACTAAACGCTGAAGCCTAGTGCTACTGTTCCATTGAGACCTTGACTAATCTTTAATTGGTCACAGTGCCCAGGCAGAGTAGACACACTTGACCCCTGTTAGAAAGAACAGTTGCCTAACACTTTTTATCTTCAAAACTATTGATTTTCTATAATTGCAAGTTGTGTTTATTTTGATGTTCATTTAATTATTATAAAATGGTGTGACTGTGGTGTCTATTGGTTAAAGATGTATTGTCTGTAGAAACCTGTAGGTGACAAACATAGAAAATTAATATTCTGTCACCTGTAGGTGACAAACATAGAAAATTCATATTCTGGACAACTATAGAGTGAAATATCCTACACTTTATTTATATCAAATGCATTCTACTGTTTTGTTTTCGCTTGCCATGCCTTGTGTAGACATGGTACTGTGTAAATCAATTGTATCAATATAGACTAATAATTACAGATTCACAATATAGTTGACACCTGAAACAACCAAATGTCAACCATTAGAAGAGTTGACATAGTTCCGCTATACACAAGCAAGAAATCTGTATTTGATTGAATCATTCTAGTGTCATCAGCATATAGTAGAACATACATTTTCTACATCATCATCACTAAGGTTGTTGTAAATTTCACCAGCTGCCATGTCAAGTCCGTTATAATTGTGACTAACAGTGTTCAGAATTATTCAGGTAAATAGCAAATAACAAAGGACACAAGTTTTCTCCTTGCCATACCTCTACACATGAGAAGAAGGCTGACACAGCCTGGCCCTCATTTATACATGATTTAGCATTTTTGTACATGTTGTATACAACTTTCAACACATTACCATTAATACCGCATGAAATTATCTTAGACCACAGTGAGGACCAGTCTACTAAATCAAATGCTTTCTTATAATCGATGAAGTCACAATAAAGCCTTTTGCGTCGAGACAAATACAATTCAACCAATACCCCTATCTGAACACTACCTGTTCTTCACCTATTACATTCGCTTTGTTTAGGTATGTGGTCAGTCTGGTGTTCTGAACAATCACTAAGGATTAATAAACACTTGTTCAGAATGTCACCCACTTGGCAGGTTTAATTGATCTATTCAGCAATGAGGACACTGCTTAGGCCTCACTCTGGACACTGTCACTCACAGTGTTGTGTATTGTCTTAGTTGGTGCATTGAGCTAATCTACTTGACCATGAATCAGTGGTGGCTCTGGTTGTGTATTACACCCAGCTGTGGAGCTAAGATTCTCTGCCTGCTATTGTTTGATGGAAACTGTGACTAATCTGTAATTGGTCACTGGCAGTAGCTTGTGTCAACAGACAGCATTAAGCCACTAGACCCCTGTTAAACTGGACAGTTGCCTGTAGGTTTTAAACTGTCAGACAGTGAGTCTACCTTTTGCTCTCAAATAATCTGGCATAACTTGATAAGTCTTTGTAGCAGCACATTTGTACTTCCAGTGTATCATTGCAACATAACATACATATTACATACTGTGTGCCACATTTGAATGTTGTGCATGTAATATTTCCATGCAATCCATTTGCATATATAATGTAAAACTTCAACAGCCGTTTTCTTCATTTTCACTTTTTGATCCCTACCATGTTCAATGCTCCATAACTTTTTCCAATTTTTGTAGCAGTCATATTTTTGAAACCGTGTAAAGCACCCTACCAAACCTTTACAAGGATGTAAGAAAACAATGTTACAATTTTTCCGACTTATCACTCATTTGGTCAGCCGGGGTCACATATAGACGTATTAGTCCAAAGGACTTCAGGGCCACTTGGCCCATTTTTTATTTTATTTTAGTTACGGGGTGAACATGGAGGTTATAATATAAAGATGGATTTTTTACCAACAAAATTTAAATATATTTTTAATATTAAATAATGACAATACATAAAATATATCTTTGACATTGCATAGAATGAGGTGTTGCAGATAAGAAATAGAAAGAATTACATTGATTACTGCATTATGGGGGAAGCTACAATGTTTCCAAATTATTCTATATTTTCCCTATCCGGCAGCCATATTTGATGTGTTGCCATCTGGCAGAACAAATTTAAATATATTTTATATAATTAGGCCTGCTCTACAACTTGGGCACAAAACATTGTATTAATTATGAATCTTAAAAAAATTTCCTGGCTAGCTGCCATATCTCTCCTTAATATATTGATTTACTACTGCATGTCTATAGGCATCGGTCTCGGCACTTGGGAATAGATACACTTAACCATTTCAGTACGACAGGCCGATTTTCCGGCCGCACTGTCTGTGATGCTTCAGTACGACAGGCCGGTTATCCGGCATTAACGATGTCTGCTATTCAAATCGTATTTTTTCATAATAACCCACTACATGGAGCTACTTGCTGTGTACAGTTGTTAAGGCGAATAAATTAGCTCTTCAGCAGTGATAATCGTTTATTATCGCTCAATAATATTTTACGCTGATTTTCGCAGTTTTTTATGGTGGATTATCAAAATCTGCAGGGGCCACAATGGCCGACGGCATTATTTCAACTAGCGATTTACCACCGTATGTTTTGGACAGATTATTTGATAATTTTAGCAAAGAATCTTTGTCGGATGGTGACGATCGACATAACAACGATGTCGGTGAACTTAGTATACAACTGAGTTCGGCAACTGCAAAGACGTTGAAATCTTGGCGGCCATCTTGGATTGTTGGTTACCATGACAACGGAATGTAAAACGATATGGCTCATTTTATTCGCTGATTATCATACTTTCCGAAAATATATAACATTCCTATTTATAAAATGCAGTTTTGTGGCTCAAATCTTAACTTGAAGTGAGGTAGTCCATTATTTTGCATATTCAGTGGGAATACAGTATTCAGTGGTCACAGCTGGTCAGGGCTCTAGTACTGAAATGATTAAAGTACCTCCGAATTAGCACATAAATGTATCGATTTACTACATGTCTACAGACAGTCACATGACTGTTCTTTCGCTGCAGCCATTCCGCCGAATGACATGTTTGTTGAGCCGATCACGGAGGAACGTGCTGCACGCTGTCTCGCGCGCATCGACCTCCTGAACTGCGTGCGTGAGCACACGCTGTGGCACCCGCATCTCACTGAGCGACTACGTCTGTGTCAGTCCAGTCCGGACATGCCCGACTGGTGGGTGAATGGGGAACACGACAAAGACCTGCTCATTGGTGCTGCCAAGTAAGTCACACAAAGGGGGTGGTCGAATAAGTTCGCAAACTCACAAAATACATTCGCAAACTCACAAAATATATTCGCAAACTCACAAAATATGTTCACAAACTCACAAAATACATTAAGCATTATGTATTGGAGCGGTTTGTTTGTCATTGTATTGTGGGGAATATATTGCTACAATGACACACCTAGAGAGTAAAATATGTTGACGCAAATTGAAGCTAATAGCTTATTTGGATCGTACAAATCACAAGTCCTGGACATTGTATTGGTGTGGAAGGGGGGGTTGGACTGATACTAAATGCATAACAACGTTTTTGGGCTGCAAACTTCTGAGACCACCCCTATGTACAGAGGGCACTACTACAAACATGCCACATGTATTTGTGAATTTTTTTTTCAGAACTTATTTCTAAGTTTCGGTTATTGTTGATAGCCTTCTTCGGGAACTAAATTATGAGATTTAAGTTTTCTTCCAGAAGGTGTAGTCAGGGCGGAAAATCCGTAATGATTACGGAAATTTATCTCAGATCAGTGGCTGTGGGGGGTTATTATAGAAATTGTGAGTCGTCATCCTCCCTCATCTCCGTTAATTGTTGGTGTTGTTTTCCATATCAAAATGGCCTCAATAATCTATCGCACACACCATCTTTTGCTCATAGTTATCCCCAGCATCCCGCTTAAAAGCCCAGTGTACATGTCGTTGAGTGATGTGTGTTTCCAGGCATGGCCTTGCGCGCACGGACTACCACATCCTGTACGATCCAAAGCTAGCATTCCGGGAGATTGTCATGGCCAAAATGGCACAAGCGAAGGCCACCAGTGCTGCTTCTGGTTACCCTGGCAACATGGCGGTACCACAGTCGTGGCCAGGTGAGTCAGATAATTGCCAGAAATATAATTTGTATTGTTTTGCCACTGCTGTATAGTAAATATGTGAAATGCTTTATGTAACATTGTGGAGTTCACTCCTAATTATTATATTGTAGCACTCACAAAAGCATATATACCGTGGTGAAATTGTGTGTATTCATTTATGCAAGCAACAATGCAAAGTCCAATATAGTGATGACAAAAGGCCAAATGAATGACGTTTATTTATTAACGTGATAAGAGAGAGAAATGTGGGCCTACATCCCAAGGCCAGGCCTGTGACTGAGCTGTGTATATTAATTTATGCATCTTTGTTAAGGGGAGGCTTGGGTATAAACGTATGTTATTTTATAACTTCATTGTTACTTACTCTACAGAGCTGAAACTTCCACAGATTGATAGTCCACCTAACGGGAAGGCCTGGAATTTTTTTCAAAATTTTACGGGGGGATTTTCCCACGGTATGGCAGCCATCTTGGATTTAATGCATGCGTTGAAATATCTTGGTAACTACTGGACATACATTACTCAAATTTGGTGTGTAGTTACTCCATATAACCCTAAGTGTAACCAGCAAGCTACATTTTGTATTTAAAAAAAAACTTTTTTTTAATGATTTAAAAAAAAAAATTATGTATTTGTTCCCGACATTTTTTTACTAGTGACTCATTTTATTAAAAAACATGCCTTGCTTTTGAAAAAGTAGCTTGCTGGTTACCAGGGGCATACTGTCAAAAAACATTGTAGCAAGTTTCAAGCAAATCTGTCAAGCGGTTACTCAGATAAATAAACAAGAAGACAGCTGGTGTGAGTGAAATCATGTTTCTGAGAAAATCGCATTCAAAGTTTAGTTACACTTGTACATACTTTTCAACATCTGAAAAGCAACCTAAGTGATTGAAACTTTGTACACATGTTATTCAATGTATAATCTATCAAATGGCGTAGTTCAAAGTGATTTGAACAGCATAATAATGTCAAACAAAGCAATGTAGCAAAAACATTACAGAACTGGAAACCGTATTTGTAAAATAGCACATCATTCCAACATTTATACAGATAAAGTTCGCAGGAGCACAGATAAAGTTCACTGGAGCTCAAATAAAGTTCACTGGAGCTCAAATAAAGTTCACTGGAGCTCAGATAAAGTTCATTGTAACCTAAATAAAGTTCACTGAAGAAAAGAACGGCAGGTTCGCGACAGCAACATGGCGCAGCGTACAAGTACAGTCGACAGATCTGCACCAGTATCTCCATCCTAATCCGGGAAGTGTGAGACCCATCTCATCCAGAAGATCCGTGTAGCCAAACTTCCGCTCGGTCGCAGCATCCGGGAAGTGTGAGACCCCCATCTCATCCAGAAGATCCGTGTAGCCAAACTTCCGCTCAGTCACAGACAGTCTGAGACGGATCGGGTGACACTGACAGCCAAGTTGACGCTAAGAAACAAGTACACAATACCAATGTATTTCATGAACACAAGTATTACTAACAATAAAAGCCCCTCCCAGTATTATAGGTCTGTGACTGTAGTTTATGTTGCGCCTTTTGTTTATTTTATTAGTACTGAATTATATACAGTGTAACTATATGTCATAAAGGGACATACCAAGGCAAGTTGTACTAATATAAACCATAATTCCATAGAATAATATACAAAGTATAACTGCCTAAAATCCCTAAAACAACATAATATGAGCATGTATATAATTATCACTATTATTTTATGTCAACTATACTGGTTCTGGCATGCCTGGATAGCCCCTGGATGGCTGAACATCAACAAGACAACGAATATAAAATTATAGGCAAACGTCAAATAATGTCTTGATACAGGGTTCAAAGACGAACTGTGAAGACAACATGAATATATCTGTATTATTTACACTGTCGGTGTTATCGAGAACATATAAAACACAGAAATTGTCCTTACTCTGGGTGCTATTGACACAGTCACTGCCCTGAGGCTGGGCCTGTCATCGTGGTCGGACCCGAAGACGTCGTCGTCACATATTCAACAACAAATTCAACTTGCATAGTCTTTCTTTTACGTGCTAACTGCAGCTGCGCAATATTGCGTCGCTTCGCGGCACGGAAACCACTCACTCACTTTCGACCAAATGGCATAATGTCGTTTTAGAAAGTTAAAGACAGGCGGAGAATAAAATATAAATCCTATCGAATGTAGCTGGTATTACAGCTGACGTCATGTTGGACGTATTACAACCAATCAGAACATTTTACTTGACGGAATCCTCTGATTCCGTCATCACGTGATGCAGCCTGACCAATCGTTGTAGGGTTACCCATTCCTTTGTCCCCGAAGCGGCAAGAGAGGCGGTCATTTATAGGCTGGATTATTCAGGCAGCAGCGGCTCCATCTTAAAATAGTTTATATCATCATGCAGAGCGAAAACAGGGCTTCAAAATAAGCTGAAGTGACAAAGGTTTTCGTGGTTGGCTTGTCGTGTTGATGTTGTTAGGTTGACTGGAGATTCCTTCGCTTCATTTTTTCAACAAAGTTGGATTTGTGGGGGACCATAAAATAAATTATTGTTCCTCTGTATGTAGTGTTTATAGGGCCTATTACATCAAAATACCATATAATAACTAATTCTGACACTTGCTTCGACCCAACATCTACCGTTGTAAAGCATATAGAGGCTGTATGCCGTGGTGAAATTGGGTATGTACTCATTTATGCAAGCAACAATACAAAGTCCCAATATAGTGATGACAAAAGGCCAAATGAATGATGTTTATTTATTAACGTGATAAGAAGGAGAAATATATTGAAAGTGCTGGCAACTTGCGTGACATTCGCACCTCTGACGTCACAATACCACATGATCACCTAGCTCATTAACTCAACTTTCCCCGGGAATCGCGATACAGATGAGTTTAAAATCTGATTTAAACTATCAATGCATTTTTCTGTATTTTTTCATATTGCCAAATGTTACATACCATGGTATGCTTTGTGTACACATGGAAAATGGAATTTAGCTGCTGCCTTGTTTTTAGTTCCTTTAAGATAAATATATTATAATTACAAAACCTGATTTAAAGAAAATTTAAACTTTTTCAGCAGGAGGGGACTCGTTATCGCAGGAAGCCTCCACGAAACCCACCATGAATGTGGCGCCATCTGGCGACACAAACAACGAGGCGATGTGTGCTAACACGGAGATGAAGTGTAAGACAGAGACGGACGTAAAAGAGGAGAGAGTAGAGGAGGAGGAGGTGAAGACGGAAGAGGTGAAGGTCGAGGAGGAAAACGGGTCGGTGAAACAGGAAGTGAAAGTGGAGGAATCTGCGACCGTTACGGTGAAGAGCGAGTCGTCCGAGAATCGGGGTGAGGGAGTCGAGGATACAGAGGTTGCCATGGAGACCTTCGAGGTCGAGACGGACGGGTTTGTCAAGGACGAAGTGATCTTGTTGCCTGAAGACACCGTCGTGAAGGCCGAGCCAGCGGCAGACGTCTCGAAGGCGGAAGAGGCCATCAAGACAGACTCCGACACCAGCGACGATGAGCTGGAGAATTATGGGATGCCGTCGGCCGATATGTCGTTCGCTCGGGAGAAGCTTGACACGCCGCAGGATGTGAGTAGTAGTACATTCATGATTTACACAAGACTTTTGCTGTTGCAAAATGGGAGGTAATCTATATATTAGCGTGCTAACTTTGTTTGGTTGTATCTTCTCCCATGTGTCGAGGTTCACTCGCCTCTTTCAAAGTTTGTTTATTTCATTAAAGCATTGGCTTTTGATCTTCCATTTGGCAATGTATTTAAAAAGCATAAAGGTAGTCATCTGGAGTTATTTGCATACACTGTCACCCAATTTATTTTTGTATCTGTCAGAAAGATTGAAAGTGAACTAATTTAGTGGTGAGCCATTCTCTCGAGGGCGCCATTGTGACATTGCGTTTCACATCTGTGACATTGGCAGTAGTGATATGCTAATTCACCTTGTGACACTTGACTTCCAGAGCACTCTCGGAGATGATGACACTAGTCTTGACATGACAATTGGTAGCGAGATGACCCTTGACTCAGCCAATCAGCCGTGGAATAACCCATTCGTGCACTGGCCCAAGGTATGTGTCTCTCTTTGTTAGGTCCTCTTACAGCTGGTATCATAAGCTCGCAAATTCCAAAAGAAATATTTCACTTGCTAGGTGATGACAATCATATATTTTCAATCTGATACGTGGTGATTGGTCACTAAAACTACCATTTAGGCAAAATAATTCCAGTTGGCAATAAAGTGAAAATGAAACTAAGTACAATTGCATAAAGAAACCAGCTATACATGTGAGCAAAGTCTTATGATTACAGATATGAAAACAAAAGCATTCATTTTGATATATAGCAGTTTCCTTGAACACACTATGTACTTTACATGAAATGTATGGATACATAGACAATGTATTGAACGTCGTTGCTGTATGTAAGAGCATTGAGACAAGTGTTTGTATATGTAGGACCATGTGATATTGAGCCGAGTGTTTGTGTGTGTAGGACCATGTGATATTGAGCCGAGTGTTTGTGTGTGTAGGACCATGTGATATTGAGCCGAGTGTTTGTGTGTGTAGGACCATGTGATATTGAGCCGAGTGTTTGTGTGTGTAGGACCATGTGATATTGAGTCGAGTGTTTGTGTGTGTAGGACCATGTGATATTGAGCCGAGTGTTTGTGTGTGTAGGACCATGTGATATTGAGCCGAGTGTTTGTGTGTGTAGGACCATGTGATATTGAGCCGAGTGTTTGTGTGTGTAGGACCATGTGATATTGAGACAAGTGTTTGTATATGTAGGACCATGTGATATTGAGCCGAGTGTTTGTGTGTGTAGGACCATGTGATATTGAGCCGAGTGTTTGTGTGTGTAGGACCATGTGATATTGAGCCGAGTGTTTGTGTGTGTAGGACCATGTGATATTGAGCCGAGTGTTTGTGTGTGTAGGACCATGTGATATTGAGCCGAGTGTTTGTGTGTGTAGGACCATGTGATATTGAGTCGAGTGTTTGTGTGTGTAGGACCATGTGATATTGAGCCGAGTGTTTGTGTGTGTAGGACCATGTGATATTGAGCCGAGTGTTTGTGTGTGTAGGACCATGTGATATTGAGCCGAGTGTTTGTGTGTGTAGGACCATGTGATATGAGCCGAGTGTTTGTGTGTGTAAGACCATGTGATATTGAGCCGAGTGTTTGTGTGTGTAGGACTATGTGATATGAGCCGAGTGTTTGTGTGTGTAGGACCATGTGATATTGAGCCGAGTGTTTGTGTGTGTAGGACCATGTGATATTGAGCCGAGTGTTTGTGTGTGTAGGACCATGTGATATGAGCCGAGTGTTTGTGTGTGTAAGACCATGTGATATTGAGCCGAGTGTTTGTGTGTGTAGGACTGTGTGATATGAGCCGAGTGTTTGTGTGTGTAGGACCGTGTGATATTGAGCCGAGTGTTTGTGTGTGTAGGACTGTGTGATATTGAGCAGAGTGTTTGTGTGTGTAGGACCATGTGATATTGAGCCGAGTGTTTGTGTGTGTAGGACTATGTGATATGAGCCGAGTGTTTGTGTGTGTAGGACCATGTGATATTGAGCCGAGTGTTTGTGTGTAGGACCATGTGATATTGAGCCGAGTGTTTGTGTGTGTAGGACCATGTGATATTGATCCGAGTGTTTGTGTGTGTAGGACCGTGTGATATTCCACCGCATCGAGCAGTTGTGTTATTGCGTGGACACGGGGGAGTGGCCAGGGGCGCGACACTATGCCGCCAGCCAGGCCGTCACAGAATCACGCTCTAGCACCCCGGCCTCCTGTGTGCCAGGGGTGGGGTTGACGAAGCTGCCAGGCACCCCCGTGGGAGGGCACGACTACACAATTGTCGGCAATGCAGGAGAGGCCGGCTCGGTGAGTTGTTAGTATACTTCTTCAGTGTTGTGGTGATGCTAGCCTCGATCAGGCCCATAGCCAGGACTGAAATTTTCCAGTTCTTTTTTATTTACCCGTTATGCTCATGAAAAACCCTGTTACACATGCAATAGTCATTGGCGTTGGAACGTGGTGAATATTCAGGGGGTTGAGACTCCACAAACCTCCAACTGCATCCCCCTTGAGGATTCTCCACAACCCTCCCATTGCACCTGCCTGCCCTTGATACTGTTCCTTTGTTTACTTTCCCCTTCACTCTCTTCCACTTCTGCCTCCACCAACCATCTCCACTCCCTTCTATTTTTACTCTCCACTCCTGCCAGTCCCTCCAAATCGCTCTACACAATCCTCACACTTGGTCCTCCTCATCTACTCTCCACTTTCCAGGCATCTATTTTCACATCAACCTCCTCAGCTGTACCATTCTTTGCTTGTGAGTATGTACATATTTCTAGTTCTTTATGTATTTGCCAGTCCATGGATATACGACTTGCTTTGCCTCGAAAATGCAAACTTCCCAGAGAAGTTGAAGTGTTGTACAAATGAAAAGGTCAGCCAGGGGATGAAGTATAAATGGCCGTGAGCAGTTCCAGGGACTGGATATAACCCACCTTTAATTTACTGTATGATAGAGAGATACTTCTCTCAAACTCAAGAGGTTACTACCTTTATCTTTGAACTGCTGTTCATATCTAAATTACTCAAAATCCAAATACTGGTATGAATTTGAAATTGTATTAAGGGGACAAGTGCTGCGGCAAACTTTTTTCGTTACTTTTAATGATAGAGAACTGAAACTTGGTGGAAATGATCATTGTGGGTTAAGATGGATATAACAGGTTGAATTTTTTTTTTGGACAGGTGGTTGCCATAGAAATGGCAGCCATTTTTTTAGTGATCCATTCTAAACCAATTTTCATGCAAATCCCCAGAAACAATACATTGTGCTACAACATTCAAAACAGGCTGCGTGTATAATAAATACAAATATCTACAAAATGTCAGGATTTTTTATTCTTTTACTTTTTTATATCAAAAATAATTTTTTTGAAAACGACATAATTTCCGATTATTTTGATAGGATGCATTGAATGTGCAGGGAGGTAAAATGGAAACATGGACAGATATACAGAATCCCTCCAGACATTTTGTAAGGCATGTCTTGAAGTATTTGTACTCCAAATTTGGAGTTGATATGTCTTAGTTTTCTCTCGAGATCCGCGTGAAATTTATGTATTGAATAAAAACAGAATTCTGAGAAAACAGCAAAACAAACTTTTGTGTTTATCTTTTCAATTTTTTTTACTATTCAGTTGGTTTTTGACTGTTCAAATGTGTATATATACACCTGTTCTGACTATTCATATGTGGGAAATGCATCTTTTGGACTAAACATTCAACAATATGATGGTGTAGCAAACTCTTCTGTAAGAGTGATTGGCTCTGAAAAGAGGCGTTTGTTTTGTTGGCTCTGAAGAGAGCCGTTTGTTTTGTTGACTCTGAAGAGAGCCGTTTGTTTTGTTGGCTCTGAAGAGAGCCGTTTGTTTTCTTCATGAGTCCCTAGAAGTAGAACTCTCCGGAGGCACAGGAAGGCCCACCCTCAGCCTGGGTAAGCAGGTCTTGCTGGCGAATCCGTTGAAGACGTCGACAATCACGGTTCTTCTTCTCTTGCGCATCAGCCTTTCTTCCTTTCGCAGCAAGCCTTTCTCAGTCCTTCGACAGTGTCAATTTCACTTGGGCTTCACCAGGCTGAAACCCAAGGGCAGCTGTTGTTTCTGCCACTGTCTTCTCCGTCCCCTGGTTGAATTCACTGACAGCGATGGCAGCGCCAGCCTCGACACGCAGTTTCCCAAGGAAGTCCGTCTTCAAACACTTCCGCCAAACGACCGAATGAAGACTCTCGTTTGGGTTCTGCGTCTTTACCCTGAGGCATCGACGGAGGAGGTTCTCATCACCAAGCCGCACGTAAACAGGCTTCACGAAGCGACCTACTTCATGTGACAGGGGTGTGCCAATGTTGCCCTTGTGTGGCCCTGGTCGTTCACCCTTTGCAACAGCGCGCCGATAGAAACACCAGCTTGAAACCCCAGCTGGGCAGCGATCATGATGTGGGTCATCATCAGTCGACAGTGCATGGAGGAAGGTGGCAAACACTGCGTTCTTCATACCGTCCAGATCATCTCGGTGGCTTCGTATGGCATTGCCATAGTACTTGGTCATGTTTCGTGATTGTAGCAGCTGTCAGCTTACCGTAGCCCCTTCCACCTGTGACAACACCTTGTCGACCCTCGGCTGCGACTTTTCTCAAGGCAGTGTCAAGCCTCTTTGACACGTGGTTGACGCACTCTTCTTTGGTAACCTGGCAGTCGTCTCCGTAGATATTCAGGGACACCAGGTGGCTGTACGTCTTCGCGTCGCCGTCTGACAGCACGGTGACGTAACGGAAGCCGTGTCTGTTCCGAGCGGCGCCACAGGATCTCTGCAACGGCAGCATCCATACCACCTGCAGTGCCGTCAAAGTTTTTGTTACACTCATGGGCTGCCTTCCATGTTCGGTACTCATCAGTGTTTTTTTCCAGGTGGTCCCCCACAGTGGTGCAGCCATGGCAGTATAAGCTCAGTACTGCATAGTCAATCACAAGGCCGGTGATCAAGTCGATGACACTGCCAATGCCGTAGTAGGACTGATGTCCTCGAGTCATCCAAGTTGCATCGTACGATACATTGATGTCTCTCATGTCCTCTGGAGGGACACCAGACAGGTCGGCATATGCTTCTCTCACGTAAACAGCACTGGCATCGAGACAAGTGGTCACTGTGTCCATCACTGCTGTGGCTATCTCTTTCTGGTGTCTCACATACGTCTTCTGATGGATGCAGGGTGAATCCATCCACCAACAAATCCGACGTAGCCCCGAAAATCCAACACCACAGTCCATAGTTCCTGCCACCAATCTCCTTGTTGTGGCAAATGGTGACCGACTGCCACGATCACCAATCCTGCCTGAAGACAGTGTCTCACTGCAGACATGTCCACAAATGGTATACTCAGTGCGGAATGCTACGACTGGGCCCTTCCTTTTGTCGATGACAACAACTGTCAAAGCGCCCTGGCAAACCGGCCATGGAAGGTTCTCAACGAGTTTCTTCAACGAGGCCACTTGCACAAAGAGAAAACTGTTGTCTGTCACGGGACGTTGAGGTTCGTCGACATCAGGCTCATCTGTCTGTGACGAGGAAGCAATCGATAGTTCGCGAACAGAATGCTGATCGTCAGCTCCAGCACAAACGTCCATTTCGCCAGGTTCCACGACGTCACCTTCCACAGTGGCCATGCTGCCACTCGGGGCCGAGCCGCTGCCGCTAGCCACGGCGCTATCACCGGCAATGTTGGTTGGTTTACTCCGTAGTTCTCGCACAGATTTCATCTGCGCTAACCGAGCCCGCTTCTTCGATCCATACTTTATCGTCGTAGTCTGTTTTACGCCGCGATCCTTCGGCATCTTGACTAGAAATTGCGTACTAATAACTGACAAAATCACTGAGCTAAAACAACGGCCGCCATATTGTCTCACTTTGTTGCTATGTCGTAGCTTGCCGGAGAGGTCCGAAGGTCGGCCATTGGCCAATCAGAATCGAGAGAATGCGGATCCGCGGAGCATTGTGCCATATAAGGAAATTTCCGTATAGAATCGGCTCGGGTTCTAATGCTGATTGGCTGCATACTAATGAGTGTTTCCCGCCACGGATAAGCCTGTCTTGCAGCCGGGAGAAAGAGCTAAACTTTGATATCCAACATGGCAGCCTCCAGTAAGGCAAAGTACCGGTAACTAAGGAGTGAAACACGCCTAATTTCTGCATTTGTTCGCAAGACAAAGGAACTCTCATCAACACTGGTGATCAAATAAAGCATTTATTTCACATACAGACACATAAATATGAACATTTATGAATTAGAAGTTGAAGTTAAGATGTTTTATTAGTGAAATACGCTGAAAACTAAATGTCACCAAAAATCGTCGAAAATCCCGCAGCGCGTGTCCCCTTAAGATTGGAACAAATGTATTAAAGTGACGAGATCGAATGTGATTCCTCCAGTTACCAGGGGACACCACTGATGCCGTATATGTTAACTTCCCTTGGTGGTTACATCGAACGCCGCTTGCTTTGGCAGCTAAAACTGTTTCAAGTGATAATAATAAAATCAAATAAATTCAATCTGTACATGTCAGTGGAGGAAGTGTTTTTGATATGTTTGACATGTTTTGTTTAGTAATTATTATTGTTGTTTGCCTGGCACAGGCTGACGGACTCAAGATGACATTCCACAAACGCAGGAAACGAAGGAAAAAGGCAGAAATGGAACTGGAGCGGCGAGGTAAGTGGACACAAGATT
Organism: Paraescarpia echinospica; assembly: GCA_020002185.1. Taxonomy (NCBI): domain Eukaryota; kingdom Metazoa; phylum Annelida; class Polychaeta; order Sabellida; family Siboglinidae; genus Paraescarpia; species Paraescarpia echinospica. The sequence continues at coordinate 26,242,432 of CM034537.1, read as the reverse complement.
ACATAATTGCGTATAGCTGTATATGTTTGTTGCATTCCGAGTTCCTCCATGTTTAACCCTTTCAAGCTTTAATTTCCGTGATCAAAATTTGCTCTGTGGAATCCTATTTCTGACTTGGATCCAATGTCCCATTACCAAGCACAGAAGATCACTCAGTAGCAACGTAATTATAACAAGAAACCCATAAAACTTTCTGACAGCTGACCGTGGGGTGGTCACAGGTTGAGATGACCGGTGGCATAATCGACCCCACTTTTAAGGTTTAGCCTCAGTTATATATAGTGTAATGCGTCAGCGGGTAGTGTTGGTTTTAGATTTGGTGTGGTTGACTGGTGTGCTTGGCTAGTATTATACTGTGCAGTAGGTCTATGGTGATTTTAGCAGTAATGACATTGTTTGATATATGATATCATGTATACCAATACTGCTTGTGTTATGTGCCAAAATGTGGGCTCTGTCAACCTGAGGTACAGGAGACTAGTATGGGCTCAGTCACAGGCCTGGACTTGGGATGTCGAGCCCACATTTCTCTCATCATGTTAATAAATAAACGTCATTCATTTGGCCTTTTTTCATCACTATATTGGACTTTGTGTTGTTGCTTGCATAAATGAGGTATACAACAAGCCACAATTTATTACTAAAACCACAAACAGATACATGGCAGTTACCAAGGAAACCAACAACAAAAATATATAGAAATGTGAAAAATTAATGTACAATTTAAAAACCGGTTTGCTGAACTATTTGTGATTATGTCAGTTTCTTGGAGCTGTAGTACAGTGTGCATATGTTAGAATATCTTTCAGCATCAGTGTAACTAGTTTGCAACAGCAGTTGTCATTAAAATCAGTAATTGGTGAACATATCACTAAAAACAGAGAAGACAATTTGCCATGCTGTCAGTCGGTGTCGTTGCATTATTTGGAGAATTTGTCATTTTTTGCCTCAAATAATGCATTAAAATACACATGTGCAGCGCTGTTCGCTTCTGCCATTGTTTTTGCTCAGAAACCGTGACAAATCGCAATTATTTTTGACAAAAATGTTGCGTTAACTCCAACGAAAGTAAACAATTCCGCCATTACTGTGAAGCACATGGCTGCCTCGATCTGGCATTATCGTAAAGTCGCGTATAGACGCCCCTGTTCCCGCAGAAAATTTACGGTATATAATATGTATCAAAGTCACAACTGCTTTAATTTTTGGTACGTAATATTACATATCAAAGTCTGAAAGCGTTAAATTACAAATTTCCAGTGAGTCAACAAGTCCCATTCACTACATATCACTCTCCTCAACTCCATATGCACTTTTTTTCACATAATATGCCATTTTAAGATAAAACGTTGGAAAATACTAAATATTATTTCCACTAATCAGCTTTTGTTAATTCGCTGATCGGTTGGACAAAATTGACAAGGGAATCCTGCAGTCGAGCAGGTGACGTGTCACTGTCAGATATGCGCAATAGTAAATTCTAAAAGTACGTTTGAGGCCTTCTGTGGACACTTTCTTTTGCGTTTCATAAACTGACTATAATTCAACAAGTTAAAGTGATAGAGCAACATTGCTTTTGTCTTTCATTCCTATATAATACTGAAATATAAAATGAAAAATATGTTCTATCCATAAACAGCATAGTTAGTAAATAATACTAAATGTGATTGTAATAGTGATTGCTTGTAATAGTAATATATCAAAGTGAGCATGTAATAGTAATTGGAAGGAAACTGAGTGATAGTAATATATTACATTGTAATGTAACTGACCCCAGGCTTGGACACAAATGTAGTCAGATAGGATTACTGCTAAAATGTAAGAGTACGATTACTGAGAAAATGAGTGTAATCAATTGTATTTACTTGTGCATGTAATCATAATTACATCAATAGTTTTGTCATTGTCTGTACGTCTTTTACAACTTTCTGGTTGGTGCCATATATCAGATAACATCAGCTGTAGACAAATCTGCCATAACTGGTACATTGTATACCCATATTTGACTGCGAGCATTGTAGTTGGAACCTAGGCAACTTTTAAATAGGCCAACAATTATACACGATTATTATTACACACAAATATTATTCCATATACTGTATGTTACAAGAAGAATAACACCCATAAAATGTTTACTTAGTATTCTGTGTATTCTGTGTTATATGAGCTACCAGTGTAATATGGTGTATTTAATGTTTCACCTGTGGGGGGCAAACAGAAAATCTGGCCAAATATAAATGAAATAAACAGTGGCATAGGGCAAAGAAGAGCTTTTATAAAATTATTACAGTGATTTGTATTTATTTCAACAATTCCTGCAATACAAACCATGAATAATGCAATGTAATAATGTTGTGTAAAATGTTGTAGATCAGTTATTAATAATAATAACAAGGGAGAGTCAAAAATAACAATAATATTAGACACAAAAACGGCATAATGAAATGCATCTATATATAAATGAAACTCATGCAAGACAACTGGTCATAAATCCAGTGTAGTGGATATAATTATGTTGAATGTTGCTATGAGATCATGCAGCTTGGAATGATTCATCTCCTACGCAATTCCTGTCTTCCATGTCACAACTGCTTTGTGACAGTTTCTTGTTGTCAATATTTCCATCAACAACGCATATATCGGCTCTATAAATGGTTGTGTTATGCAAGACACTGGTCGTGGACATTCATGTTGGTCGACCTCTTGCAAACAGGATAAAGAATTACAGAGAAGCATAACACGACCTGGAAATTACTCAGCCAAAGAACTGGTTATTAATATGTCTGTATTGATCAACTGTACCATGCAAAAATCTATGTGTAGGGGCGTAATGTTAGTCAATGAACGTTTCCACCTTCTGTCCTTTTTAGTCCTGTGGGCATTATAGTGTCATTATATAGTGTCATTGTATAGTGTCATTATATAGTGTCATTGTAACTGTAAGACAGAATCTCAAATGTTTTGGTTAGCGTGCTCCCCCGACTGCATCCATTCCCGGCACGGCAGTGGCCAGCGCCAGTGGTTATGCACGATTCGATTGTCGTTAGGCAAATAACTTCATTTTAACAGCATGATTGACATAACAAGCAGGCCTATGTATTTGCACTTAGGTACATGTCAGTGTTTCTATTTAATCAAAACCAGACTTTATTGTCCACACACCTCATTTGTTTACCCTCACTGCGAGACAACATTTATAATCTCGTTGGCAAGAGAGTTCGATCGGAATGTAAAAATATATGAATATCTTGGGAAACCCCATCTTCGTTGTTTGTTAGCAAATGCATCATTTATCAAATAACGTATAAAATCACACAAAGTGACACGTATCATAGCAAGTATGCTAATAAGCAAATATTGTTCATGGTGTACAGTCACTTTCTTAAAATGTGTTAAAAATGGTAATCAATTCAGAATGCAACTTTAATATCTAGCTACCTAGTGATGTCACTAATGTCATTGTCTATATTTAGAATCAATATTTAGTGTTTTATTAATAAGTGTTTGTTACATTGGGTTTGCTTGAGTAACAAGCACATGAGTTAGCAGCATAATTTAAAAACACAGGTGGGTGAAAAATGGCCATGGCACTAGATGGCACCACTAGTGATGCGTTGCATTTGTTTTTCTCAGCGGTGTATTTGCAAGAGAAGATGATGCTCGGTTCGCTCAGCGATGATGACAGCGAGTCGAACCTCTCCGGCAGCATGCAGCCAGATGACGCCACAGGCAGCATACATTTGTCGCAGAACTTCGGAGAGGACCGGGAGGCCGAACTGCATGTTCAGGCAATGCTGGTAGGTGGCGCCAGTGATACACGTTAACAGGAACAGCACTGCCATCTGGTCATGAGCAATAGATTTTGCTAATCTGGTGCAATTGTGTGGCCAGAGTGGTGGTTGATTCCAAGAATGGTGAATCCATGAATGATACTGATAAGGACATTACGCCGGTAAATACTGTAATGACCCTATGTATTGGGACACCCAAATAATCTAGACAAATTATTATTTTTCTGTACTGTGTTTTGGGACACCTTAATAAATATAATTATTTTGTGTCCTTGTGTAGTCAGACACACGGGATGTAGGGTCATTGAGACACTGAAAAAAAGGTTAATAGCAGAGTAATAAGTGTCCCAATACATACGCAGGGTTTTTGTTATGTTTGCTGATAGCAGGGACCATGACCTCCCAAGCAGGGACCCTATAACATGCCCTGCCCAAGTAACAGCACGTCGTGAGAGTCGTGGACTGGTACAGATACAACAGGACTACATAATATTATGTAACACTATTAAATAATAGACAATTTGTTTTGACTTATATAAGTTAGGTTAGATCTGTGGTAATTGTTTAAGCAAATCAGTGTCCAGTCAACATACAACGCAGGCCTATGTATCTGAATTTACAAACACTGCTATCTGTAAAAATGCTATGAGGGCATTCATTCTCCTACCACTAGTGGAAATTAAATCCATGCATCAAGGAATCGCGAGGATTAATCTAGCTCCAAGTCGAAGTGCAGGAATGTTGTTTCCTCAAATGTTCATAAGTTGGTTTCATAATATTAGTAAGTATCAAAATAAATATTTAAGTGTCACTGTATTATCATAAGCTTTATATTTGAGACATATCCTATGTAAAAATTAATTACTAGACCTAAATATTTATCTACATTTTAAATATCAGGGTGTTCTTTCCACCATATAACAGCTTCAGGCATGCGATGTTATAAAATATTGCGTTCTACGCCACCTTTCATGCCTAAATAACGTTCTGGTTTGTATCAGTCTGCGCTGCTGCGGCCATGGGTTAGCACGGAACGCATCACAAACCTATCCTACAAGTAAGAGTTATGGTTTTCAGGACTTCGACACGACAGTGGCAAACATGCCGCGCATCACCGGTGTAGCCGTAGGCTATGGCATAAGCATTAACCAGTTCCGTAAAACTCCCACAATAATTAAATAATCATATGTTGATATTTTCCACAACTTTTTACATTTCTGCTTCTTAGCTTAGCTTTTAATTTGTGAAATAGTGTCGCTACACCGACATTGTTGCTGAGCGGTTTAATACGGGCACCCATCTACAAAAAACACAGTGGCGGACTCTATTGGGAATAACAATTAATGCCAAGAATTGTATTAATTCAGAGGTATGACACAAACTCGGAGCATGAACTGTGCTATTTATTAATGCAAAGATGACCGTAGTTGACCGTATTTTTGTCGCAATATGTCGTAATCATCATCGATGTGCTGAGCTGTCTGTGGAACTTATAGACGCTGTACAGCACAAATTGTAATGCAAAGGTACTCGAAAGCGGTGTCTTGTGAGTCACGAGTACTAATAAAAAGATCCTCTTCTCGATAGCGGGTACATGAATCGTCAAATATATTACCCGGGTCCCGGCTCGTAGCAAAAACCCTGCATACATACATTACGGCATGGTAAATTTATGAAATGAAATCGCATAAACGTGTTTGTGAGATTGTATTTGTGTGGCACAGGTAGCCCTGTTATTCTGGTTGCTGTCGATGCTGTATGTATTTGTGTGGCACAGGTAGCCCTGTTATTCTGGTTGCTGTCGATGCTGTATGTATTTGTGTGGCACAGGTAGCCCTGTTATTCTGGTTGCTGTCGATGCTGTATGTATTTGTGTGGCACAGGTAGCCCTGTTATTCTGGTTGCTGTCGATGCTGTATGTATTTGTGTGGCACAGGTAGCCCTGTTATTCTGGTTGCTGTCGATGCTGTATGTATTTGTGTGGCACAGGTAGCCCTGTTATTCTGGTTGCTGTCGATGCTGTATGTATTTGTGTGGCACAGGTAGCCCTGTTATTCTGGTTGCTGTCGATGCTGTATGTATTTGTGTGGCACAGGTAGCCCTGTTATTCTGGTTGCTGTCGATGCTGTATGTATTTGTGTGGCACAGGTAGCCCTGTTATTCTGGTTGCTGTCGATGCTGTATGTATTTGTGTGGCACATGGTAGCCCTGTTATTCTGGTTGCTGTCGATGCTGTATGTATTTGTGTGGCACAGGTAGCCCTGTTATTCTGGTTGCTGTCGATGCTGTATGTATTTGTGTGGCACAGGTAGCCCTGTTATTCTGGTTGCTGTCGATGCTGTATGTATTTGTGTGGCACAGGTAGCCCTGTTATTCTGGTTGCTGTCGATGCTGTACTATTGTTACACCAATTGTTGTTATACGTTGATAGTTCAATGTATCATTACACTCCTATTTTGAACGAAAAGATGGCAGGTTAGTGGTTTAAACACTGAAGTATTATTGAGTAAATTTGATTGCGATAGAGGAATGAATATTAAATAACTGGGTCACTGTACAGTAGAAAATGGACCGATGTGCAGTCACCAGTAATTGCTCTGTTCCATCAGGGAGAAGCTCATAATAAGAAGAAGCGCGGTCGAAAGCGCAAGATCGACAAATGGTTGGAGGGACAGCCTGACTCGGCGGCATTCAAACAGTCCATGGCCCTCCTCGCAACCATGCAACCAGGTGAGTCTAGAGTCTGACTCTACTCAAACAATCCATGGCCACCAGGTGGGGCTGCATAGCTTTGCTTGGCTTCAATTTCCTGTGTTGATTGAAATAGATGTTTGTGGAGTGACAGTGAAACGTACGTGGGCTGTAACACATCACTTGAACCGTTTACGCCATGCTATCAGCACTAATTGCCCCACTCGCTATATTTGCTCCGCTCCCTGTCAGTGCGGTATTTGCCCCACTCCCTGTCAGCGCTGTATTTGCCCCGGTGACTCTGAAACTTGTGTGCACAGATGCGAGGGTGACAGTGATCCACCTACAAGAGGGTACACGACTGATGGGGGAGGACGCTCCCACTCGGAAGGACCTCGCCCACTGGCTAGAGGAGCATCCCGGCTACGTGGAGGAGAAACCCCCCACGCTGCTCGAGGACGGCGACAAGGCTGAGGTAAGTGGCAGGGCAGAGCGCTATCCAATATCATCACATGATAGGAATTTGTTGTGAAGTTTCTGTGTAGAGAAGTGAGACATAGCTCCTGTACCACTGCACCCTATCATTGCTCTTGCAGTTATCGCCCTCCGCTGCACCCTATCATTGCTCTTGCAGTTATCGCCCTCCGCTGCACCCTATCATTGCTCTTGCAGTTGTCGCCCTCCGTTGCACCCTATCATTGCTCTTGCAGTTGTCGCCCTCCACTGCACCCTATCATTGCTCTTGCAGTTATCGCCCTACGCTGCACCCTATCATTGCTCTTGCAGTTATCGCCCTCCGCTGCACCCTATCATTGCTCTTGCAGTTATCGCCCTCCGCTGCACCCTATCATTGCTCTTGCAGTTATCGCCCTCCGCTGCACCCTATCATTGCTCTTGCAGTTATTGCCCTACCCTGCACCCTATCAGCAGTCCAGCACCGTCTTTCTTCTACTTTGGTAATACGTTAAATAAAAAAAGTTTATTATCTAAACATTTGTTAGTTATAAACCAAAAGTATGACCCTTTACTTCATTCAGCCAAACAGCTGTTCATTGTATAATTTGATAGGTTATTTGTTAGATTAAAAAATGGAAGTATGTTAATTTTATTTTGCAAGGGACGTTCCACAAAACCGCTCCTGTAAAATGCCTAAGATTATGTGGTTACCATGGTTACCATCATACAAAATTGATTATTTTGTCATGCTTTTCATATAGACTGCAAATTAGGTCATTACAGGATGAGTAGTTTTAACCCTCTCGTGGTCAGAATGCCCGAATCAACCCAACTCCCACTCCCGGCCAGAATGCTTCAATACACCCGAATACAGGGGCACATTTAAACTGGTACCGCGAAACGGTGTCATCCAATAACGGCAATTTATTTCGGCAGTTAGCATATAATATTGAAGTTTCACTGAGAAGCGTCAAAAGTGAGAAATGATGGCGATTTCCGTGACTAAATAGCACCAACCACCACACGGTTTTGTAGTCGAACGCAGCGACACACAATTTCCAGTCCCTCTTTTACGCCACGCAGTGAATATTTTAATGGTGATTTTCAGCCAATGAGATTAAAGTTTAACATTTGCTGCGGGCATAAACATGGAAGCACCCAGGAATTATTCCAAAACACGCGTCCGCAGGCGATTTCTACGATTAAATGCTAACTTTTGAGCGGTCTATTTTGTTGTAAAGAAGTATTAATGCGCCGCGCAACGAAGCGGGTGGTGTTTTTTAGCTTTGATGTAATTCTCGACATTGTCATTATGTCGAACTCCAGTAATTCGGACTTTGATGGGATTTTCGAATCGAGTTTATAACGAACGCTGCCATCGAAGGGGAATGTTTTGCACTATGATTACGCATTTTAAATATAACACCAGCTTAATAGTTAAGACGGGATAACGGCTATGATCACAAAGAACGCCATTTTGTATAAAATCTTGAAAATACATGCACTCTGAAAAACTGAAATTATTTCAGTTTTATTTACCATAGACATTTAATTAGTTTTCCATTCTGTAGCATAGTAATTTATGAACATTTCATACGCAGCATGTAACCGGTAATTATTAATGAAAAATATTTTTAAAAATGAATTGTTGAAAATTATTTAAGTATTTTATTTTTGTCAAACTTTAGCAATTCATATTTGGATAATGAATTGACATATATGTCACATACTTGGCTAGTTACACCAGGAATTAGTTCTTCAGATGTAGTGAAAATTTTACTTGAATCGGATCAAAAATTATTTATTTATTTGCATTTATGCAACCCGAGTATATCACGATTCACTCACAGCACATTCTCTTGATTTAATAGGATTCAATAACAGGCACATATTTGCATTAATCTGGCCTTGAGAGGGTTAAAGATATGACCGTTACGAACATATGACATTTCACGATGAACCTGTGTCTGTAATAAACAGTGACCTTATTATACGTGCTGTTTGCAATAGGGGGCGTTTGAAGTGACCCGGAAACAACGACGACCCCGGATTGACCCCAGCAAACTTGACTTGAGTGCCCTCACGGGGGATGAAAATGTGTCTGTGATCAATCGCGAGACGGCGAAGAAAATCACTGGCGCCAAGGCACCCCCTCTCAAGTACCTGAAGGAGTGGCTCGAGAAAAACCCCGCCTTCGACATCGATGGCAAGTGGGCGCATGTCGTCGCTGCCAAGGTTCGTGACTATTTGTGTCAGTTGTGTTAGTAGTACGATAGATGCAGGACACCAAAAGTTGTACTTGCAGAATGTAGAACAAATTTGTGGTCTTAACCCATTAGACCTCGGCCAGTTAAATTGGCATGTGTCCCTGTTCCCCAGGCTGCTGCCACAGATTTCAACATTTCTGGGTGCCTGCAGGTTTTAAGCTGTATCTTCAAAACTACTGATTGCAAGTTGTGTTCATTTTTATGTTCATTGAATTATCTTTAAAATGATGTGACAGTGGTGTCAATTGGTAACTATGTTTGTTACCTATAATTAGCATTTATAGGTAACAAACAGAAATATAGACAGGAAACACAGCTATGTAAGACTTCTATCTTGGTTGCTGTAATCCTACATATGACTTCTGTGTCGCGTCAATGTCAGTGTTGACATTGTGATAATTAGTATATTGACACTTGAATTTCTGAAATAACTAAACGTCAACCATTAGAACAACTGACAGAGTGTTAGAATACTTACCTAATAATAATTCATTGTAATGAAAGACGTAATTTTCATGTAGCAACATATAAACAGCAATCTCAGTGCCGGTGACCCAACTTGGACAACGAAACATAAAGAAAGCCAAAGTCATCCATTTAATTTCTCATTCAGTTGCATTTCAAACATAATGTCAACTTACCTTTAATTTTCAGTGTCAGCAATCCAACGTAATAATAGTGCAAACTTCATCATTAGTAAACAACTATGATGTCCAAGATGCCGCCATTTTTTAACGTCCACAGGTGCGCTAGAGGCTTTATCTCCACTGGGCCCTCTGGGGAGAAAACACCCGGGCACTTTCGGACGGGTTAAATACCAGCATAGCAGTTGGGTAATGAAGTTATAACAAACAACATTAGGAGGCTATACAATTATTTTATTAGAATTAGTCTGATGAATTCTCCCAACTTAGTCACTGATTGTTGTCGTCATGTGATATAAAGTTCTGAATAGTTCATATCTCGTTATTTTATGGTGAAGGGACGGATGACTAACTCCTGCTACAGTAGTATTCTTGAGTTTCTACAACAGTTTCTAGTTCGCTCTTAAAATTACAAAGAAATGACAACATAATACATTTTATGGTGAATTTTTACCCTTATTCCAAATTTTATAATTGATTAACAGTTCGGCAGCGGCCTTTATTTCTAATGACCTGTTAATAATTAACAATAAACTCTCTATTTTTATGTAAACAAACTGCAGACTCATTAATACTGCGTTGATTTTGAATGTTTTTATTACACAATCACAGTATGCTGACATCACTGATGTACAGCCCTTGGATAGTCTAGTCTTGTTTGGTGCACACTCACTAGATTTCCAATGTACTGTGAATTTGTTTAATTGACACCCACCTGCCCTAAACAAGTTTTAAACAACTGTCATTATTAAAATTAATTAACAAAATCTAAAAACTTGAAGTATAGAAGAAAGTTGTTTTCATGGAGACTGTCCTGTTTCAGGGTAACCTTCCCGAGTCGCTGCGCACGCGAGTCACAGTGCCCTCTGGAAGACGAGGGCGGAAACCAGCAAACAGTGAATACCTCAACTCGTTATCGAGTATGGCTGCCTTGTCGAGCAGTGCCGGACTGATGGGCTACCCAGTGGGCATGCCATTTGGTGGGCTTGCAGGCTTCGGGCTGACCAACCCGATGTATGCAGCGGCCACAGGCTTCGGCATGATGCCAGGAAGTGTTGTGAATCCTGACGATGACTCGGACAATGAAAGCGGCACGCGAGACGTGAAAGACGCTTTGGAATCGTCATCATCAACGACGGTGGCGTCGACGGGCAGCGCTGTGCCACACATGTCGTTTCCATTCGTCTACAACCCAATGTTGTTCAACCAGGTCTACGCCGCACAAAGTCTTGGTGCAGCCAACTACATGCTGCCCAATAGTATGTCGACTTTTGCCAGTCTCGCCAGGGCGCCGATGGATAGCCCTGTGACAAAGGGCGACGCCACAACACCCATCGACTCCGACGATGCTGAACCAGCATCAGCGGAAACGGAACCGGTTGCCGAGGATCTGTCGATAAAGAAATCGACTCCTGGTGTCGACACTGAAATGACGCCAAACATGTCGGCGGTATCGTCTCGGGAGAATGACACGAGCAACAACAGCAGCGATTCGGACGTTGCCGCGGAAGCTGCTATGGAAACTAAAGACAACTACCGCAGCAGTAGCTCGGAGGAAGTCACGAACAAAGTGCAAGACTATTCTAATGTGGGCAGCGCTGCTGAGCAGTCTTAGCACTGATTGGCCAGACAGGGTCATGTTATCGCACATAACTGCCGGGAATTCTTCCGTGGCGCTTATGCAGCCAGTTCATTGGCTGATCGGAACAAGGATATATTCTGTCATCAGGTAGCAGCACTGGTGCGCCACGGACGTTGTCGAGCCGAGCGCAGGCCATAAACATATCGTGTTCAAACACACCAGTGCCCTAAGCGACGTGACGGAGGATTATTAGATGGGCACAACAGAGCCATAAATTCTGCTGTGAACTTTCCAGACATCGCAGTGGTTTTAGTTCAGCGAAGTCGTACACCGACGCGGGGCTTGAGATACCGACAAGACTTGTCATGTCTTGTGAAATTCTGTCTCATTCGGTGTTTCAGAATAAGTGTCATCATCAATACTTGATGCAATGTGTCGTGTATTTCTATGCATGCATCATTAAAGTTGTGTACAGAAAGCAGTTGCACTGTTTGCAATCAGACTGATCTTTTGTGGTTCACACCTTGGCTCTTTGATAATCGTCTAATTAATGCATCGTTAAAATAATCCGTTAAATTAACATAGCTGCTTACAGCTTTTACCTTTGTGAAGGTCTGATGTATGCAGAGTGCCTATCAGACTATTTAAAAGAGATCACATTTGCTCATGCAAAAACTGGCTTTCAAAACTATTAGTGATAAACATCTTCATGTGTCTGAATAGTATTTAATACTATTCTGTACAAGCTAAGGCTTGTACAAATTTTGCAGTTACAGTTTCATAGACAAAACCAAAGCTGTTAAAAAGAATCGATTACTGTGGTATTTGTAATGAAATAGACCAAATTTGAAGGTGTTAATAGTAACACTAACACATAAAGTTATACTTGTTACAAAGTGGACAATATCAAAGCAGTCAAACTTCACATGTAATTATAAACAAAATTGGCAATTGTAAACCGAATCATTTTTGTTAGAAATCGGGTTTCCACAAGTGAAAATTGTTCTGTCAAAATTCAGTCAAATTATACGATTGAACCTGATGCATTAAAATATAACCTTTAGAAACAAATTTTTTTTATGGAAACAAAAACTACTGCATATGTTTAACGCTTAATTATTCCTTTATAATAACTATCTGGGTAGTTTTTTCTCAAAATTTTTTACCTGGAAAGTTATTAAAATGGAGAGATTTCTGTAACAAGTATACGTTTAGCAGCTACCAACACCTAATGGCTATTGTTTTATTCTGCTTCGACACATCGTTTCTGTTCGATTCGTAATGCCATACTGCCAAAATGTACCTATAGGTCTGAACTGTCACAACTTGTTGCAAATCTGTACATTTCCCCACCTTGCACCCTAGTCCCAGATAGGGTATGTATGTCTGATGTCATGGAATGTTACAAAATCTTCATGCAAGAACTCAGGTATATATGTGTGTGTGTTCATGTCCAGCATCAGTTGCTACCATATATAGTATGTTGATGAATGGCAGCGAATCAACAGATTGAAAGGCACCGTCTCGATTCGTTGTCGCAGCCGTCTTTCACTACACTAATTGTATGCACATGTGTTGCCGTAAAAAATCTGTGGTGCTTTAGTGTATCTCGTCGTGTAGATACTTTTTCTCATGTCATTTCGGTGTGTGGTTCCATAGCTACCAATGTGGTCGACCGCCGTTAAAGTATTTTTTTCTCTGGGCATTCATCACATACCACAATGCACTGGAACAAGTTGAATGGGCAGGAAACTGTTGAGATTGCTTGTATTCAATATCATGCGTCATTTTCATCCAAATACTCTGTCTATGTATGAATTTATCAGTTGGAATACATGATTTAAGTGTTGACTCTCTGTTGTGTCTTGGGGCATGTATTTCTGGTGTGCAGTAACACATTTCACCAAGATTACGAATATGAACCTGTAATCCTTTATGATTTACTAAAAGGTGTACTCATCGTCTCAGACAAATTAAGACGTTTCCATCGTGTAAATCTGTTCACGCAATTTCAATATATATTATGGAGATTTACTTTATTCAATTTTCAGTCTATTTGTATTCATAATTCACAAATAAAAAGGGGTTTATGGTGTAATAATCTTGGTGAAACGGGCTGCGGTTGTAACTGCAGAGTGGAAGAACGTGTAATAGATTACAAACTTGTAATCTATTATAACTGACTAAGAGGTGTTTACTGTTTGTCTTGTACAACTAAAAAAACTAGAAAGTCGTGTTTGTAAAGTGTCAGTATCCTTTTGGAACATGCTGCATTATTGGCACAAATGAGAGACAAGCTATGTGTGTTCATCAAGCAGACATGTATGATTGACAGCTGTCAAATCAACAGTGTATCTGGTTGTGCAACGTGTCATTGTGAATGGGTGTAGTCAATCTCAAACATGGATGTTTTCAGTCCGTACTGAATGGATGTGTCATCACCTCATCATCTGTGTGGTTATTCACACCAGTCTTTTCAAAACGTAGCAGAGCATATCGGTTGTGTGACTAGCTGTTGCAGTGCCAGATCTCACGTATGCATTATTTATAATGAGGAGAAGTGCACGAGTGGTCTTATATTTACTGTGTATTGCAGTCACACAAACCCTTTCCCAATCTGGTCAAGGGCAGGTCTAATTATTTTTCAAAATCCTGGAAAACGAAATATTTTTGTATTGGTTCAAACGACCACTCACAAGCACCAGCACGCGGCAGGGCACTTTTGATTTTGAACAATAAAAAATGGCTTACAAAATCATAACCAATACCCACTGGATATAATTGATATGACATGATTGCTAATACACTACCCACCAAGTTGCCTGGTTCTAATATCCACAATAGTGTCAGTGTGCATTAATATAAGATCCACTTCATAGGTGGCACCACTGTATCATTTATTTCCCATGCTGTACGCAGTGACATCCAACCCACCACCCAGCCATACCTACAGCTTTACATTTTTTTTACTTTGTTAACGTATCCAACCAATCTTTATATACAGCCGAATGTTCACAGGCGGTTTGATTACATCAGTTTGTTCAATTCCTCGACTGTGCAGCATCTGTAATTATAACTTTGTCCCCAGTTGAAGCCCAGTTGAGGTACCACTTAGGACACTTGTGTACCGATTTAAATCCTCTTACTTGTCCACTAGAAAACTGATGTCCTTACTGCAAATGTAAAAATATATATGCCAAGATAAACTGATATCAATTCACAGGGATCTTGTAGAGAGGGAAACAACAAAGTTTGCCTCTTGCACTAAGCAGTTGCTTCTGATTGACATTGCTTAGGATGGATGGATGTTTACATTTGTGACCACTCTCACTGCCCAAGGTCTCGCACACACCACTTGACGACCACCTGTGCAAAATGTTGACATTATTTAATGTGTACGTCTGCGGCCAGTATTTATTAAGCTGGACAATTTTTTGATGGCTGGATGGACGAGCTATTTTATTATTACTATTAAAACATGTTTTTTTTTATGAATGCTGCATGTTTCGTTTCACGTTTGTCTTTCTTACCGAGTCTAGGTGTGTTATAGATTCATTTTTATTGTAAAATCTTGTTATACAATATAAACCATGTGTTTTAACGTACATATGACCCAAATATGTTTTAACAAAGCAGAAACAACTTTTCAATTCAATAGTTCAGTGCTTACAAAATTGCAGCGCTGTTACTAAAATCCAAGTAAAGCAAGCTCGATAATTCCGAGGGAGGTTGTGACTCGATGTATCATGATACACCTATCCATCTCATTAGTAACTGGACCTGTGGCCATGCTTTTTAATGCAGCATGCCATCATATAAATAATCTTTTTCTTCATGAAACGCATAAATGTCAACAACAAAAAACTTTTCCAAAATGTTTTTATTTAAAACAGAGTTTGGTGGTCAGTAAAAATATGAACAGTTTAGTTGAATAGTATGATTTTACAATAAAAATGAACGGATTACCTCCTTTTCAGAAATATACCATCATATGTAGGACAATGATGCATCAGTAACATTGGTTTTAGTCTTCATAAACCCCTGCTGGGTGCCTAGAAAATAATTGCATTTCAAACACCAAAGTATAAAACATCAACAGATATGAAATATTGCAAATAAATAAATATATCATGCATTTGTGATTCAGGAAACTAAAGTGTGATAGATATATTTCTGATATTTCTGAAGGATTGTGATTTAATGATTGTGTCATTTTACTCATTTTCTTAGCAGTTATGAGAGAAGACGCAGGCTGGCAGCAATCATAAGGGTACACCACCAAAATCCCAAGGGATAAATTAATCCCGCAATGCAGAATTTAGCTTAAATTCTCAAATGTACTTAAGTACAAAAGTTTTAAAGACATTTCTAAAATGTAATTATGATTCATTTGCAAGCTTGTCATGTTGCAGACTGGGTCACCAGCTGACACCCTTAGCCACAAGTGGTTTCTTTTTTGTCTAGTATTAAAGTAAGTTTAATTGAAATTAATTGTTAATTTAATTAAAATTAATTATTAATATAATTGAGAATAAAGAAAAGTTATTTTAACTATGCTGATAAACATGTAATGTTAATTTAACTAAGATTTTTTTTAGTTAATTGTAGTTTAATTAACTTCAAATTAATTGCCCCATGCCTAACTGTTGGCTGATCGGGTGAATTAGCAGCTGTTAAAGTCTGCCATCTCGATATCCCCTTTGACGTTTTGCCATAAGGTAAGCTGGCACCAGATCATACTGATACGGGCAGTTTGACTTGAGCCACCATACTTCTTCAGAAGAAATGTGAAATTTAAGAAGTTACTTTACATGAAATTCAACAAATCTACAGGTGAAGGTTTCGAGGCTAGTCTAGAAAGGAACAATGTGTGGAATTTTGATAAAAAATGCATGTTTTTATAAAATATATGGGTCAAAATACATCACCTTTCAAATATACAAATAGTAAGTTAATTAGTGGTATTTCATAAAATTATACATAATTGACCCTATGCCTTTTCGTCATGCAAAATTAGAAATCAAACATTAATTTGTTTATCAGTACATTATTTCAAAAAAAATTAACTTGTAAAATACAACAACATTTGCAACTTCTTTCAATGTAGAAGAATAGATAAACAATAATTATAGACCTTATACTAATGCATATGTTGGATCAGAAGTGTAACTTAGTAATTCATTGTTTGCTCCTAGGCCATTATAGTTCTCAATCAGATACCATATCTTACAAAAAGTAAATATCAAATCCGTACCTGATGTCATGCCTCATGGCATTAATGATGTATGTGCACATACTGCCTTGTCATCAATCAGTTCATGGCTGCGTACAACATAAAACATAATTATAAATGTTTTAAAGTTTTATTATAATTGCATTAATTTTGTTATGCTCAAGTCTCACTGAAGTATACATTGTCATATGCATATAATTGCATTAATACCTGTATCTCGATACAACATTCCGATCAGACGCAGTAATAGTTACTAACATTGAATTTATGTTTATTTTTAGAACTGAAACACGTGCTTACCCCGTCTAGGGATCACAAAACC
This sequence comes from Paraescarpia echinospica, assembly GCA_020002185.1. Taxonomy (NCBI): domain Eukaryota; kingdom Metazoa; phylum Annelida; class Polychaeta; order Sabellida; family Siboglinidae; genus Paraescarpia; species Paraescarpia echinospica. Next base: position 26,225,446 of record CM034537.1, on the reverse strand, counting down.
AATACATCGTCGTCTGTTCGCTGGCTACATGCCAATTTCTTGATCGCCGATTTCAAGCTGCGTTACTTTTAATGTGTCAGTTGTACGGTCATTATCCTACATTTCTGCACTGGATTCTCTCCAACCTTTCTTTTTTGTTTTTGTAACGCAACAAGATACATATATGCTTCATGCTTACGCTTAGTTACGTTGTAAGCATTTTGGCGGGTCGTAGGAAAACATGCCCACGGCGCGAAAGCGCGCGTGATATCAGCAGTGAGCTGATTGGTAGAGAGTTCCCGCCACATTGATGAGTAAGAAGGTGAGTAGAGTCGAACGGCCATTGTTGTCGAAAGCTCGTAGCTGTCGGAACCGGCGGCATTTAAAAATGGGGCTCTCGGATGATTCCGATGAGCAGAGATTTGAGGAACTATGCTTGGATTTGAACATGGACAAGAATGCAAAAGACGAAGCGGCACAAGCATTCGAGAGAATGCGTCGAAATTACACGTTAGAGGTAAAAATCCGATCGGTTTCATTTGCCAGTCGGCCATGTTTGTTTTGAAATTTCTGTCATTTGACGGAAATTGTTGCAAGTCATTTTTTTGTTGGTTGGTGTAATTGTAGCAGCCCGGTGAGCGGTCAGGGCTTGTATGTTCTATGCAGCACATATAAAATGTTGTATTTGTTGAAAATGCGTCGTTACGTTACAGGGAAATCCCCTACACTGGCGCGTATGCGCTCTGTACGTTTCGGGGCGGAGAAACGTCCCGACTGTTGATGGGAGGGTTGCGCCCGGCAACTATGTTTCTCTCACCCGGCTGCTGCGATCGGGTAAACTCAGGTACGTACAAGAGGTCCACAATACACACTTGAATAAGTTGGCGATATTTGACTTTGACCTAACCATGAAAACGACCACCTACACTACGTCTACAGCTGCCAAACTTCTCACGTCTTACATACATATAGTACACACTACGTTACCAACAAATTATTTTACATTCCTACAACGTTCAGATTTCGCAAAACAAAGTCTTACAAATTGTGCATAATTTGTTCCAAACCTGCACTTTTAATGGTGACACAAAAAAATAGCTAGAAATGAGGATTTGCATCTTCTTAGTTCAGTTTGTTACATTAACTAATTGCGGAAATGACTTTCCAAGCTTAGCAAAGTGCACAATTTAACAAAATGTTTACATAAACGAATAGCTATGAAACATCCCCCCCAAAAAAATTGTAATTCGTTGGAGCACCGACTCGTGCGTTGGTCATCAACCGAAAAAGAATTGACCCACGGGAACACAATTATTGGCTATTCGTAAGACTTATTTAATTTTTTACATTAAGTAGAAACCTTTCATTACCTGTAAACCATACTGATGATAATAATTATGCCTTAATTAATCGAGCTACTTTTTAACAGAAACATTATAACTACCAGACGCACACACCCGTATATGTTAACAATGTATTATATTTATATCGCGCTCGAACATGTGTACAGTAATGGCGGCGCCACTGTACGGAATTTCTGTGAACGTCGACCCAATATCCATTTTACGGTAACCGCAGAGCAACGGATAGTCGCCGCCGTAGAAATCAAGTTTTATTTGAGTTTGTTTTGCGAAATTTGATCTTTGTAGGAATATAAAATAATTGTTATTGTAACGTAGTGTGTGTATATGTATGTCAGATAAGTTTTTTAACTGGTTGATGTCATGCACCTGTTAACTGGTTTATATAACATAAAACATCCTTTGAGGCACAATGCTGGCTCCACTTGCAAATCCCCACAATTTAGGCTAGAGGAGTGGAGAACATTTTTACTTGATTTCTGGGTACGTATTATAACAAAAAGAAAGAAGAAAATCTATTGATTTTATAATTTTGTGTTTCTTGATTCATGCCAACTATTGTTTCATTATGAATATCTGCATCAAAAGAATGTATTTCGCAACAGGTAGACGCACATTGCAATCAAGATGTATAATCATACTGTATCTCATACTTTTGAGTTTTTATGTTATACATATTTTCAATCTTTAGAAATTGGTAGCATTAGTATTAAACATAATATAGCAATGTGTTCACATGGTTTTCGGTTTGTAAATTTATATATTGACCTCATCATTCAGTTCAGCGTTTAACAGTTTCTAATACAGGTGAACAAAGATTATTATGGTCTTACAATGTGACTACTATTATATTGTAGTTCACTTGATATATTTGAGATGAAATTGAGTGGCAATAGTTTATGCTCTGTAGCATGATTTTACAACCCTGCATGCTTTGTAACCTTAAAGGCCATATCTTGTCCAAATGTTTTTCCAGAGAACTATGTAAATATACTTGTACATGTGTGTTATTCAATGTTATCACATATCCATTTTTGCAAAAACTGATAAAATTGGTCTTAAACAGTGACCGGTCACAGTGCAAACCTGGAAATATCTGTTTTACTGAAATATCCAAAGGTATACGTAACATCACTCGTGGAACCGGTCTATGGGGCTAAATGTTATTTCATTATAATTTCATCAATATATTTTCAATGGCATTATCTGAAAGTGCATACATCATTTGTTATTATGGAACACAGCACATTTTATCCCACGATATGGCCTTTAAAGGAATTATTTTACGTATGATACACCGGCACAGTGACCAAAGGAAAAGAGGGAATCAAATGTTGCCGCCTTGCACAGTTTTGGTGAAACTCATCGAGTAACAACAGTTTTTGTAAATTTTGATAGTTATAAGAATGTCAGTGTATTTTTTAATATTTATGTATGTTATTATTGGTTAGTTATATTATGTGTCACGAGCAAGATACTGGAGATTTGATTAAAATCTTCTAGTTTGAGACTAAGTTCTGAGTACCTACGTTTGCATTTTCAGCCTAATTGAGTTTTTCAAGAAGATCAAGAAATGGGCAGACATGGCGAACTTACCCCAGGAGTTCCGCGACAGGATAGACAGACTCGAGCGGAACTTTGCGGTGTCGACTGTGATATTCAAGAAGTACAGTCCCATATTCATGGATATTTTCCGCAACCCAGCAGAGTGCCCCGTCCGACCACCCAGAGGACGCAAACAGAGGTTCGTAGTTGAATTTAAAAAACGCACATATTCGTGGCCAGAGGTGTTATTTGTGTCCAATGTTGAATTCCACTGTCATGTCAAGTTTAGTTCTAGTTGTTTCCAGCACTCGGCAATGTTCTATTAACTGACCAGTCTGTATATGTTGTGGTTCAGGGATTCCCTTGTATGCTGGAATGCCACATACTTTTTGTCGCATGTGCCTAAAAGACACATACAAAAACGTATCTGAGAAAATTGAGGGGCACTTGTGTAGAATCCAGGCCCACCTCAAGATTCCCATTATTAACTATAGTTTTGCCTAGTTTTGACACATCGATGCGATAATTAAATCATTCCACATCATTTTGAGGCACAAATACCGCTCTGGTTTGCTCCAGTGTGCGCCCGAACACAGACAGTGGCCGCGCAGACAACAGACTAAACAATTGCTTGAATGGAGTTATTTAAGGGTAGCCGCTACTCGAAAACGCCCCTATAACCAATATGCCATATCTCTATTAATACTGAACATATCATAACCATATTTGGAGCACTGATTAGAAAAATGAATGGTATATGATGTGTGAAATATGGGCACGTTTGGTTGTGTATTACCATGGCAATAAACGTTTCAAGTGAGATGGATTTTCACATCTTTGAAAATTATTCTGAGCTAACAACTGTCAAGAATCATTAGCTAAAATACTCGTTTGTGCAGTAAGCTGGTTTTGGGCAAGGATATCTGACTTCAGTGACTGTAGTTCAGGGTTGAGCATTTTTCAAGACGTCATGAAAAAAGCTCAAACCTAAAGTCCCATCTCACAACATTCATTGCAGTCAAACTTCCTTGCCCAAAACCACCTTATTGCACAAAGGAGTTTCTAGCTAATGATTCTTGACAACTGCATGATCACATACAGTTGTTAGCTCAGAATATTTTTCAAGGATGTATGCCCCTCTATCACACTAGAAATGTTGATTGTCACGGCACTGCACACGCAAATGAGCCCACATTCCACATATCATGTACTATGCATTTAACTAATTAGTACTCCAAATTTGGCAAATATATGTTCAGTACTAACAGAGATATGGCCTATGGTCGTTTTCGAGTAGTGGCTACCCTTAAATCACATCTTACATTAATGACTGGACACTGAGAACAGTAATTAATACCCTTGTGCCTTGTCTACCCCTTGTCTGTCGTTGACATTGTTTATAAGCTTTAGACAAGCACAGTGAACAGCCTTAGTTGCCGCCTTACATGATATTATCGCTCAATGTCAACTTTCAAGTCTTGCAGAACAAAGTGCACTCCGTTCATATCTGTACAGATAATATCCATCCAGACATCTACACTATAGGCATTTTTAAAATTCATGTATGTTCGCTAAATATTACAATTGGAGTACATTATAAACGAAAAATAAACATTTTTAAAAGCATGTTTATAAATCATGCCTCCGTCAACAAGGCTCACAAATAGTACATTTATTACAAATGCCCCCGTCACCCAGGGTCATAAACTTTGAAAAAAGACTGCTATGTTCTAGTCTTACTGTATAGTATAATTTAGTTGGGTTATTTTCCCACAACTTATAATTTAATTTCCTCTCAAAAGACTGCACCGATGCAGTCTGACTGTGTGAGGCTATTCCATACAGGAACAGGAAATGTTTATTTGTCCCAAATACATAATACAACAAAATAATCATTATATAAAACAAAAGACCATATAATACATTACAGTCGAATCAACATGAGTAAAAAACCTATGTAGTAAGTATATATACATCTGGTTATCGGTGTGTAAATAAGTTTAATCAACATAATTCTTTGAATATTTTTAGTTGGGGCTCTCTTGTGTGTGAATTGTTGTCACTCAATGTCACAAACTGCTGCGTCGTGTTTCTCAGAATCTCCCTATCCTTGGAGCAGTAGACAGCAGTAGCACGACCAGTCCACAAAAATGGGCCACACCGACCCAGAATGTATCTAGTTTTGTAACCTTACAGATTTTGGAAGAACAAAATATTTCTGAGCATGTTGATATTGATGGTTATATATGTGTACCCAGAAATATGTCGGGCATGTCTTTCCAGATCCATCCCTGGTGGTTTCAAAACTTACAATGTTGTGGTGTTGTGAGGTCTCGTTCAACTAGTTGGCCTTTTTGGGAACATTATCGTTAAACCGACCTTTCTATGCTGGTACTGAGGGTGGTCATTGCCAGGGTTCTTTTACGTCCCAAATTGAGACAGAACCAACATTAACGTGATCTCCAAGTCACGAGGGATACACAGTCCCCAATGTTGAGCGTCATGTTTTTACTCCTAATATCATGCCTGCCCAGTCTGGGTTTTGAACTTGGAGCATTATAATGCCAGGCACTACAATATCGCGCTCTCAGTTGTAGTAACGCCTTGAACAAATAGGGAATGATCCCTGTTTTAAAATTATAAAACGTGTGATACTGAGTGGTCCTTAACTCGTAAGAGTGTGTGTGTGTGTGATTGTCGTACAATTTGAAAGTTCTTTTTGCAAAATGGTTGAAAACGTGAAGTGTGTAATGTGGTCTGACGGCACGAGGAGTCTGATTCCTGTTTCTGTTTTACAGGCGTTTGCCATGTTCTGCTGAGGAAGTGTTCAAGTTCTCTTGGACAATGTTTGTGATGGTAAAAGGTGGGTACTACACGGCATCACAGTTCAATAATATTTTAAAATGCAGTTATAATTGATTTTTATATATAAATATTTTATTAAATAATTTATATTAAAAGATGTTATTTTATACTTGTATTTTAAACTATCATTTTATTAAATACCATTTTGGCAGTAATAAATGCAACTAACAAAATAGGTAACTTGTGTGTTTCATTGTGTATTGTCAAATGTTATTGATGGTAGTGACCAGTACTAGTTATTCAGTGAATTTGTCGATACATGTTTTGAATGACTACTGTATCACCGACTAGCAGAAGCTGTTTGATGAAGGTTGCTAATAGCAATCAAAACATCACAGGAAAAACGGTAAATTGACTGAAATAAAGCATTACCCATTGAACCATCAAGTCTGATGAGCCTCTACTGTTGATGTCTGTTTGGCAGGAAACTTCCCTGCTCTCAGTGACGACCTCGTCAACTCCTACCATCTCCTGCTCTGTTGTATCGACTGGTTCTACGCAAACGCATTGATGAGTAACCGGCGAGACCTGCTCAACCCAGAGTTTTCAGGTGGGCCACATTCAGCCAGTCAGGCTAGGGTTTATTAACTGTGTCAGTTTGATAGACACATCCATAGTCATACACAAGGGTAGATTGCAATATGTCACATAACTGTACTGCGTGGACTGCAGTGGCTACACCTTCGGACTCTTGACCGAGAGAACCCGGGTTCAAATCCTGTACTGCCGCGTGAAACTTTGGGCAAGTTCGTTCACTCCACGTTGCTCCACTTCACTTAGCTGTATGAATGAGTACCTGGCTATAGTCGGTGGTGGATGTTTGTACGGATAGTTTTTGCACATTAATTGCAGCGTGGCTGGATGCTTCCCAGAGAAGTTGAAATGGTGTTCGACTAAACAGGTCTGCCAGGGAGTAAAGTGTAAAGCGCTTTGAGCAGTCCTAAGGTCTGAATACTGCGCTTTATAAGAACTTATATTGCACAGTATACAGTCCATTCAAATTGTTGGTGCTCTTTCCACTTCCTGGAAGACCTGTTCAGTTGAACACCATAATTTCTCTAGAAAGCATTCAGTTGTTTGTTGGTTGCTTTCCTGTTTTGGATTCTGATACTGTAATACTAGTGAATTCTAACATCTGGATACCACTTGGAATAGATTGTGAATAATTCCGACAGGCTCACTGAAACACTCGAGTGATATTGTAATATAAGTATGCCATGCCTATATGTAATAGAACCGTTCTTTAAAAATATTGTTTACCAGCTATATGTATTAAAAGAGTGGAAATATCCAAGTTATATCTAAATAAATTGACCCCACTAAACTATTTAACAATACACTGCATTTATTTTTCGACTGATATTTATTTTCAGTAGGCACAAATATATGTGTTTGTTTATGTTGACTTGTGGTTGTTGCAGGTTTGCCCCCTAAGTTCAACGAGCGGGACTACAAGTCACCAACTGAAGTGCCGTGTGTTGTCCAGTTGCTGTGTGACAAGTATGAAGGTCTCGTGATTGAGGCAAAGGGTATCAAGGAACATTGGTGGAAACCGTACATACGCAAACTCTTCAGAAGAGAGGTACATTGTCTGTGCTTACGATAACCGTTTGGCTAATGGTAGGCTGAACAAAATGGAAGATATCTTGTCAGCCTGTAAATTACACAGAATCGTAATTGAATGAATGAATATTTATTTCCACAATCAACTGGTACATTTGTTTATAACAATATTTTACAACTGTGGAAATAGAGTCAGTTGAAGTGTTATACTTATTAAACACTGTCCCCATCCTTTTTATAACATACATTAATAACTACCATGTTATAACAATATAAAAAAAGAATAACGACATTTGTACAACACTGTTAGTAGATTTAACAATTTCACTAAATTTGTGTCGGTAATTAATACATACTTAAGAAATATACAAATGTCATGATATAATTACAACATTACAGTAATAATGTGTACTAATATAACTTCTTAAAGGTGGTAATACTGTTAGAGGTCTTTATTTTATCATCTAACATTGCAAAAAACTTGCCTTATATTTTTACTTTGGCGAGTGTTATAGGCTGAGCCCAAGCTTATCTTGAACATGTTTTGTAGATTTATAGGTAGACACCTCTTGTGAGCCTTATACATTAGCATAGCTGTTTTCAGTTCAGTCAAATAAAATACCTTTAAAACACACAGTTCCAGAAATAACACATTTGAATGATGTAGGTAATTCACATTGCACACAATTCTTACTGCCTTTTTTGTAACGTAGATATCATTTATATTAGTCTTATATGTGTTGCCCCACGTACACTTCACAACAGTATGTCAAATATGGAAGAAATAGTGAGTTGTACAATATCATGCAGGAGGTTGTATCTAGCACATGCCTTGCTTTGTACATAATTCCAATACTTTTAGATAACTTGGCTTTTATCATGGCAATATGATCTTTCCAGTTGAGCTTGTTATCTATTAATACACCTAGAAACTTAGTTTTATACACCATGTCAATCTTAGTTTTATTAATGCTTATTTCTACATAAATTTTTTTGTTACAATTGCTAAACAACATAAAATTAGTTTTGTATAGATTTAGGGATAGTTTATTAACTGCAAACCATTTGTTTAATTTATCCAGTTCACTACTTATGTTTTTGCATAGTTGAACAGGATCACTTTCTGAACAGAAAATATTTGTGTCATCTGCAAAAAGGATAAATTTCAACAATGTTGAAGTATTGCAAATATCATTGATATACAGTATCAATAATTTAGGCCCTAAGATTGAGCCTTGTGGTACTCCATAGATTACCTTTTAGTAAGTCAGAATCACAGTTATCAAATTAACATATTGTAGTCGGTTTTGTAGATAGCTATTGAACCAGTCTTTCTCAATACCTCTTATTCCATATTGATTTAATTTTGATAATAGCAATTCATGATCTAGTGTATCAAAAGCCTTTTTTAAGTCTATAAAAACTCCAATAGTGCACTTCTTATTATCCAGTGCTGTTGTAATTTCTACTGTGAGTTCAAGTAGTGTTAATAATGTGGACATACCAGATCTAAAACCACACTGACTGTAAATAAATGCATCAAGTCTGGTATTATATAGTTTTTCTAGGATTTTTGATAACTGGTAAGAGAGAAATAGGTCTGTAGTTAGAAAAAACAATTATGACATCAATTATGACATCAAAAACTCTCATTAGTCCTGATTTCCTGTCGTCATGGGTGAGGCTGGCATGTCAAATATAAATTATAATGCTTCGTAAAGGGTCAGTTGAGTTTTAATAATTCTGACTTGGAAAGTATTTCATCTGTCAAAAATCAATACAAACTTTGCCTGTTCTGTTTTGCAGATTTTGAGAGGTAAAGCGGAAAACCTTACAGGGGTGTTAGATATTGGCAACTTTGAAGCGAACAGGTAAGTGTTTAAAAGACTGAAAATTAAACAGGATGTTTTCCTTAACAGAAAATACATTTTATGCACTTGTTGACATTAGTCCAATCTCCATTAAGGGGAACACATGAGCTCATTCTCCATGCCTGTTGACAACACAAATATTGCTTACCAGTTTTGAGATTGACCAATCCTTTTGTTTGATTTCCAAGGATTTAGAAGTTACCTTATTAATATTATTAGGGATCATCTCAGAACATCGATGTCCAATATAAGACAACATTATTTTAGTTTGGGGGTTCAGAGGCAGTTTTGTCTGGCATTGGACATCAACATTTTACACTTCGGACTGATACAATATATTGATATGTTAATATTTACTAATTTTCGTCTGGAGGGGTGGGGGACAGTAGCCAGATGAAAGTAATTTTGTCTGATAGCAAACATCAACGTTCTGCAATGATCCCTTATTGTGTGGGATGTCTACACCGCGTCGTGCATTGTGTCCCACAGTAAGACTGTAAGTCATGAATACGAGGAGTACGTGCTCAACGTCGGTGACTTTGACGAGCGTATCTTCCTGGGAGAGGACGCAAGTGCGGAGATCGGCACCCCCGCCAAGATGTGCCACGCGGTCGCTGGCGATCTCACTGAGAAGATGCAGGTGTCGAAGAATCTCTGGCAGTCGTACGATGAGGTGTGTATGGTAAAACCTGCTTTAGCGGTTGGGGTGACTATCGGGAATACTTTTACTATTCCGGTAGCTGTAGTTACTATTGCGATAGTATCATGGAAATTAAATATGCTTGTGTTCCAGTTTTATTTGATGTGAGTTGAGCTAATTCTCACATAGTCGATGACATCATCACTTAGAGTTGGAGTCGGTTGCTTCACGATGACGTTCCATGAGTGATGCTGGTTTGATCGACAATTGTTGATGTAGGGGTGGACTCGGTAAATACGTAAACATTGTGTAATAAAGTTGAAAAGTCTGAATAGCATTACACCAACACAAGTAAACCTGCTGACGTGTTTGGCCAACTATTATTATCAATATTTCACTGTGCTATTGCAGATACTATCGATAGTATTGCATTGCGACATCGACTATCACGATACATCGATAGTTCAATGTATAGTTACACCCTTACTTAGCGGACTCCTGTCCATAGCAACAACTTGTCTATTGAACTGAACAATTGAGAAAGTCTCATGGTCGTATTGTCCACTATGTGTCCAAAGCGGTACTTGGGACACATCGTGCAGTCCTGATGATGTCCAGAGACTAAAAAAGAGTGGCTGTGTTTCTTCTTCAGACACGAAGTCTGGCCCCGTCAACTCCGCTGACTGGGCGACATTACCTCAAGGACAGAGAGGCACCAATTACGCCCGTATCCACGGCAACGCAGAGCGTCAGTCGGCTTCATTCACTGTTGTCCGGACGCAAAACATGTCCGAGCGAAATCCTGCTAGAAATATTTAAGTAAGCGTTTAAATTTTTTACGATTACCATCACTTTCATGTAATTACGTACGGTATTTAAATTGCACAAAGCAAATTTATTGCAGTGAATATGTTGCATTGGTACACAAACAAACACGAATAAATTCAGTGGAGGTTTTCTGAGTAAATTCATACTTTTCGTACGTCTCATGTTCTGTAGATTCAGAATATGCAGCTGAGCAAATTTAGAACTTTGCATTGACTGTAAAGCTGTGCAGAAGCACGCGGTGTTGTAAGTTGTGTCATTGAGCTGGTAGTGTCATGGGTGATGCATTTGTTGCAGTGAATGTTCGCGTAATCCAAAAGATGAAATCCTGAAAAGGGTGAAGGACATGGGAGAGGTGTTCTGTAGAAAGTATGTAACGGTAAGTTGTTCATTCTTCTACAGATGTTACATTGTCAAGAGTCGATAACACCATCAAGAATGTCATCAACGTAATAGAGGTGTATGTTTGGTTAGCTATCAAATTGTCAGGCTACATTGGAATAGTAGTATCAAATCGCTCTGTAGAAAGTTGCCTTGAGTTCCCAAGATATTTAAATTTCAAGCTATGTGTCATGTCGGTCGGTAAAGGTTAGATACTGCAGCTAAAATTACACTTCGATAAAAATACTCAAAATGTGGTTCTGTTGTATTTTGACTTAGACAGCTGTTTTGACTGATGTGTTCCTTGCTATCTTCTCATTGCAGTGTTGAAGGGATTGGACATGACCTAGATAGCTATTTTGACTGATGTGTTCCTTGCTATCTTCTCTATGCAATGTCGAAGAGATTGGTCATGACCTAGACAACTATTTTGACTGATGTGTTCCTTGCTATCTTCTCTATGCAATGTCGAAGAGATTGGTCATGACCTAGACAACTATTTTGACTGATGTGTTCCTTGCTGTCTTCTCTATGCAATGTTGAAGAGATTGGTCATGACCTAGACAACTATTTTGACTGATGTGTTCCTTGCTATCTTCTCATTGCAATGTTGAAGGAATTGGACATGACCTAGATAGCTATTTTGACTGATGTGTTCCTTGCTATCTTCTCATTGCAATGTTGAAGGAATTGGACATGACCTAGATAGCTATTTTGACTGATGTGTTCCTTGCTATCTTCTCTATGCCATGTCGAAGAGATTGGTCATGACCTAGACAGCTATTTTGACTGATGTGTTCCTTGCTATCTTCTCTATGCAATGTCGAAGAGATTGGACTTGACCTAGACAGCTATTTTGACTGATGTGTTCCTTGCTATCTTCTATATGCCATGTCGAAGAGATTGGTCATGACCTAAACAACTATTTTGACTGATGTGTTCCTTGCTATCTTCTCTATACAGTGTCGAAGAGATTGGTCATGACCTAGACAACTATTTTGACTGATGTGTTCCTTGCTATCTTTTCTATGCAATGTCGAAGAGATTGGTCATGACCTAGACAACTATTTTGACTGATGTGTTCCTTGCTATCTTCTCTATGCAATGTCGAAGAGATTGGACTTGACCTAGACAGTTATTTTGACTGATGTGTTCCTTGCTATCTTCTCTATGCCATGTCTAAGAGATTGGACTTGACCTAGACAGCTATTTTGACTGATGTGTTCCTTGCTATCTTTTCTATGCAATGTCGAAGAGATTGGACTTGACATAGACAGCTATTTTGACTGATGTGTTCCTTGCTGTCTTCTCTATGCCATGTCGAAGAGATTGGTCATGACCTAGACAGCTATTTTGACTGATGTGTTCCTTGCTATCTTCTCTATGCCATGTCGAAGAGATTGGTCATGACCTAGACAGCTATTTTGACTGATGTGTTCCTTGCTATCTTCTCTATGCAATGTCGAAGAGATTGGACTTGACCTAGACAGCTATTTTGACTGATGTGTTCCTTGCTATCTTCTCTATGCCATGTCGAAGAGATTGGTCATGACCTAAACAACTATTTTGACTGATGTGTTCCTTGCTATCTTCTCTATGCCATGTCGAAGAGATTGGTCATGACCTAGACAACTATTTTGACTGATGTGTTCCTTGCTATCTTCTCTATGCCATGTCGAAGAGATTGGACTTGACCTAGACAGTTATTTTGACTGATGTGTTCCTTGCTATCTTCTCTATGCAATGTCGAAGAGATTGGACTTGACCTAGACAGTTATTTTGACTGATGTGTTCCTTGCTATCTTCTCTATGCAATGTCGAAGAGATTGGTCATGACCTAGACAGCTATTTTGACTGATGTGTTCCTTGCTATCTTCTCTATGCCATGTCGAAGAGATTGGTCATGACCTAGACAACTATTTTGACTGATGTGTTCCTTGCTATCTTCTCTATGCCATGTTGAAGAGATTGGTCATGACCTAGACAACTATTTTGACTGATGTGTTCCTTGCTATCTTCTCTATGCAATGTCGAAGAGATTGGACTTGACCTAGACAGTTATTTTGACTGATGTGTTCCTTGCTGTCTTCTCTATGCCTTGTCAAAGAGATTGGACTTGACCTAGACAGCTATTTTGACTGATGTATTCCTTGCTATCTTCTCTATGCTATGTCGAAGAGATTGGACATGACCTAGACAGCTATTTTGACTGATGTGTTCCTTGCTATCTTCTCTATGCCATGTCGAATAGACTGGACTTGACCTAGACGGCTATTTCGACTCCTGTGCAGAATAGACCTGTGACTTAATAATCCAGGTCACTGTGACAATGACATGTATACTGAATTAAACTACTGTATTCGTTCTATTAAGCGTACATGCCTTAATTAGCGTAGATCCCTTTTTAGCAGCATCTGACACCATTACATCGATCCCCAATGCAAACCTTGACTGTTGAATCCATCATTGGAATTTTATTTCTAGCAATGTCACTAGATTCAAGACTCGGTGATGAAAAAAATATCAAAAAGGCACACCTAAATTTTCAGACTTTACTGTGTTCTAGTACGCTGTTGCTCATATGTGAGATGCATAAATTGCTTGCCAGTCACGTCTGCCGAGATGGTTGTACTCAGGAACCCCAGAAAATAGGTGTACACCCCTGTATGCTTACTGGAAGACGTACTGCACGCTTAAATGAATGAATACAACATATATAGATAAAGCTGTTGACTGTATTCCAGCAAAGTGACGATCGGTCAGCATCACTGGCAGATTTCGCGAGGAAGAGACTTCAGTTGGCAGAGTGCCTTCTGTACAAGGTGCTTGAAAATATCCTGCAGCGCGAAAAGCGAAGACTGAGGCCGCGGGACGGCAAACTACCTGACCTGTCGGTGAGTCACATGGCCCGTGGTACAGGAACAGGAAATAGTTTTTCCGATTACAATACAGAATAATTTATACAAAAACCATACAATATGTTGCAAATAAGGTGACGTAAAAGAGAGAAAAATCAAAGCAATACGTATATAATATATTATATAATGTATGGTAGGAAAATAGAGGATTATGTCATTCTAGGGATGGGGGACTCCTACTAAGACTAATTATAGTCCCTCTTGTTGGCGCCACCCTGTGAATTTATTTTGACGATTAGTTAACTTCTATATAAGACAACAAATCCTAATACAATTAGTGCATCAACACTGCAAGGTAAATGTATAAAAGCTCATATATATTACACATGTATACTAACTATGCAAACAGTAAGTAATTTGTATCCAAGGAGGTAAGGCAGTTTCGAAGCAACTGTGGTTGGAACTGGTGGGTAAGTCGATTGGGTTTCTCGTGAAGTAGGATACCGGTGACTGCGGGGAAGGGTGGGATTTACATTCCCTCTAAACTCATCTTGGTTTGAAGTGCCCGTGAGCGTTTTATTTTAAGTGGATTCGTGCTCTACACAAATTCCTAATATTGTTATTACAGATTCTAAAAGCATTATCCTGCGATTGTTTTGTGCAAATACCAACACGTGTGGTTCTGGTTATTTAGCTTCTTTATATTACAGCTTCTGTTTTGTGGTTCTTTCGTCAGAAGTATGTTGTTTCTATGTTGGAAAGTGGAGAAAAATAGTTTTTAAATCGAGTGTTTTCTTGTTGGTTTCAGAACCTGTTGGAGCAAGATATCTTCCACCGATCTCTCTTCAGCTGCTGTCTTGAGATCGTCATCTTCTCTTATAATTCTCAGCGGTGAGTTGCAACTGAACCGTGAGACTTACGTTCATTTCAGTCTCACCATAGTCTAGTCGCTGACAGAAGTGTTAATTGACGGATTCGTCACATGCCTTATTACCTAGCTTACAAACTGGCTGCTGCACATGTGATTTTGTCGGACATTCCGGCATATATCATATTGAAACTCTGGCCCGACAAAAAGACAGGACAAGAGTTAAGCAAGAACTAAACAGGAAAGATTAGTGTGACAAGTGCCGTCCTGGTAGCACACGTAAACATTGTTGACAAGATAAAGCTTGATGGAGGCCACGCACATAATTATAAGTGACTGGTTTCTGCATTTATATAAAAAACATGGCTTGAAAATGAAACTACACATCTGAAAGGGTGACACTTTAAAAAGATGGTTGCCCAAGACAAAAATTACCAATCTTGGGTCACCAGATCGATGCAATGTTGTACCCTGAATATGTGTGTTTTATTTCAGAATGTTCCCGTGGATCATTGACGTATTCGAAATAAGTCCGTTCTACTTCTACAAGGTTATCGAGATCCTCATCCGAGCTGAAGATTCTCTCTCTAGAGACGTCGTCAAACATCTCAACCATGTAGGTTGACGCAACGGTTCCCGTGTTGGTTATCCTCACCAACGGCTACTAGTTATCTTATTATTTATTGCCGTGATCTTTGTTTTGTACTAATTAAAATTGTTAACTTTTTACTCGTGATCTTAATTATTTATTTACTTATGTACTTAATTTTTTTTTTTATTTTGATTATTATATCTTTATATTATAAAGATAATATGCATGACTACTCCGAAATCCAATATCACATTTAAGACATAACACAAAATGCAATTTTACATTTAAAACATAACGGCCTGAATAAAAAACAGTAGTTTGTGATGAGTATTTTATTGACATCATTTAGATCGAGGAGACAATCCTTGAGAGTTATGCGTGGAAGTCGGACTCGGCATTGTGGGACTGTATGAAGCAACAGAACAGCGTGATTCCTTCTGTGGAGGAGGTATGTAACTCAACTACTTTTTCCATCCTTGCAAGCCAGTGTTATGACTACGTACACTACCCCTGGCAGATCTAGGCATTGTATGGAAGTTAAGGCCAGACACCCCAGGTGAAATGGTGTTTTTTGACCAAAAAATACTGAAAATGGTTTTCTTCCAGATTATTATACCTTTGTATGCATATTATCAATACAGTTCACTTCTATGACAATTATGTACCTCTAAGTGAGTTTTAATCGTGGATCAAGCATGTCGATATCATGTAATGAAATCAATTATGCAATCTTTGACAGCCATTTTCGCAAAAAAAAAAAAATTTCTTCAAATTTCTGCATTTGGAAACGGGATATCTCTGGGAATAATTAAGCTATATAAATAATGTTTTCAGTGTTGCATTCAGCATATTCTACTGTGTGCAATGATCAGACACTTTTTTTAAATCAAGAATAGTTTGAAAGATATAGCCATATTTGTTGCCAAAAAAACAAGATTTTTTCGTATTTTACCAACAAATATAAAAAATAAAAACAACATTTCAAAAAATGCTCTGATCATTGCACAATAGAATCTATAGAGAACATGGATTTGCAAGCATTATAACTATATATGGGTTCAATAAAAAATGGCAATGTTTCCAAATTTGCCAATATTTGCTCAAAATGGTGACTATTTTGTTTGTTACCATGGAAAGGGGGGGGGTCTGGCTGAAAAAAGTTCAATATATATTTTACTCAGTAAGACACATTTCATGCATTGGGCAGAACAAATTGAAATGTTTGCACAAATAAAAAAAATAATCATCTACCTGCCGTGTCTGGCCTTAACTGAATCACTCATAATTGACTTTGGCGCACCATCCGTGAGAACAGTGCAGGCAACTGTCCGACTCGTGCTCCAGTTGTATGAATCCCAATTTAATTACCCATTCGACCATTCTCACGAGCCGCCGCCGCTTGTGTATTCAAATAATTACGTCTACTTCCGAAACATTCCATGAGCACCACCCAGAAGACTACCTGAACTTTCCAGCAAGCAATAGTATTGGCTGAGCTTATATACCAAGTTTTGGCAAGCGATCTGGCAGGAGGTACAGAGACTGGTGCAATCAACAGTGCACACAGGTGTGTGAGGATGACTTTATCATTAAACTACATATTTTCTTAACTGGCCTTAATTTGTATACTTCATTTGTACATGTATTTTGTTTGAATAAATGCTATTGTAGGTCAAGTTTTTGTAGGATTTTCTTTACATTTACATAATTTGGATTAAAATAGAATTTGTTTGCCTCCAGGTGTCGCTGCCGAATCAGATCGAGAAGGAAGGCGCAGGTCCTCCACTTCAGGTGACATCACCACCCATGCACCCGGCAGTGAGGCGGATAGCTGGCGGCACGAAGGGTGAGACAGAGTGGGGTTTACAGGGGGGGGGCATCGTCGTATTCTTCCGTGATCCATTGAAGAGTAAGGGCACGTCACCGGGTCCGGTCTGGCCTCTCTCGTGGAGCGCAGTTGCGCAGTCGGATGAGAGAACCCGAGTTTGAATCCTGTTCTGGCGTGTCGACCCTTGGGAAAGTTCATTCACTCTGTGTTGCTCCAGTTCACTCAGGTGTATGAATGAATACCTGGCTATAGACAGTGGTGTGGATATTTATGTATGAACAGTCTTTGCGCATTAACTGCAGCGTGACTGAATGCTGCCCTGCCCAAGTTGAGATAGTGTTCGATTGAACAGGTCTGCCAGGAGTAAAGTGCTTTGAGCTCCAGGCTCTCGATCTGCAGTATTTTTCCACTCTCGGCTGTTCATGCCTGCCCTTTCAAGATCTGTATTGACATTTGTTTTCCTGTCATGTTTGTCTTCCTTTTACCTCCTTACTTACTCTCTCCCTCCCTCCCTCCCTCCCTCCCTCCCTTCCTCACCTCCTCCAAACGAAAGTAATTTCGTCTGATATAAAACACCGATGTTCTGTGATGATCCCTAGCGTTCCTGTGCACTATGACAGTGAATTGACCTGTCCGTCATGTGACCTGTTGCCTAGCAAAAACTCTTATCAAGCCATCAAATAATGGGTGGCGAACATGTGCGTTCTTGCATTCCATCGTATACAAACCCAGTATATTTTGTTTAAATTATAGCTACAAGTGTTTCTTTATGACAGAAGCATAAGGCCAAGTTTTTAAAGTATCAATTGTATGCAAGGATGTCTGATTTATGTGATGTCATGCAGCAGTTGTAATGTAATTCACGTATATAACCGTTAACAACATTGTTGGCAAAGGCAAAGCTTGACGGAGGTTGTGCGCACAATTTCGATCGCGACATTCAATTAGACCAACTGTGACGTACCGGATACATCAATTGTGAATTGTTCTTTCGTCGTAGAGCTGCTGCAGTCCCCCGCTGGTCCGTCGCTGGTGGAACGCTTCAGTTCGCCCATGGTGGGCAGTGCCAAGAGGAAGCTCTTCGGCAGCGGACCGTCAGTCGCGTCCAGCGAGAACCGAACGACTTCACTGGTGACTTTACAGGCCGCAGTGATGGAAAACGGCCAGCAAGTATGTGTTCCTTCAGACGCCAGTCACTAAGTTACGTTACCTATCCTGTCCGCTCTCGCTGGAACGTAAGACGTTGGTGAATTTCCTCCAGCCAGAACGGTCCTGGGCGAGCCAGCTCGGTTCATGCCAGGTTTTTCCTGCCAGTCACTAAGTTACTTCCAGGTATACAATATATCTGTTTACTCATCTGTCTAAACTTAGCTCCATGAGTTTTGCATGTATGTAGGCATGCTAGCAGGTCCATTAAGTTGGTTCGTAGATTTTAGTTTTTTATTTCACCCCGAGGGCCCCACTGTTAGGGGGATCTTACGGGCCCGACATTTCGAAAGACTACCTGAAATGGCAACAGCAGAATTTAATGGTTTTCTATGTCATTGTAAAATTATTCTGTGCATTGCAGGTGCTTATCCCCGTCCAGATGATGTCTGCTGCCACGGCAACCAGCAACGTTTCTATAGTAACAGCACCGTCCAATAATGTAGCATCAGTGACCACTTCGGCAGCGTCTGGCCAACCGGTGAAGCCAAAGAAGACCGGTTCTTTGGCTTTGTTTTTCAGAAAGGTGTGTGACTTGTTGCCGTTGTGGTGGGCTCATGTTTATGTGACCGCTGAGTTCTTTTTTAAGCAAAGCTCGTCAAACGAAGCTTGCACTGTAACGCAATAATAAACAAATATCATTTTAGTCTTTTTCATCTCGGTATTGGAGTGTTACTTCCATAAATATTATTGAATCGTTTCCACACGTACCCTTTGCCATACACTTATACTCATTAACCTGTTCAGAGATCGGTTCATTTTGGTCAATGACAGAACTTTCTATTGATACCACATGTGCAGGGATCTAGAATTTATGAATGGATGTGTAAATTCATTACGTGGGGCATAGTAAAACCACCAAAATTTTGCTGCCAACTTGGTCACATGTTTTTTCGGCTAGGCAGTCATATCAATCAATCTGCTCATGAATAAATATACACCGTCTTAAAAAATCTGTCTGCTATCCAACGATACCAAATGTTCACGTGTCGGTTACCCAGCATGGAAACTAAAAATGTTACTACAAAGGTAGGTACCTTCGGCCGATGAATCGGCCCTGGCTGGTTGCAGGGTTAACATTCCAAACAGGTCAATATACACAGTGAATAGTGATGTCCGTGTGGCACAGATGCCGTTAAATCAACATGCATACTTCTGCAGGTTTACCACCTGGCGAGTGTGCGTCTGCGAGACTTGTGCGAGCGACTGGACATTGACAGCGAGCTACGGAGCAAGATGTGGACGTGTTTCGAGCACTGCATGGTCCACCACGTGAACCTGATGCAGGATCGACATCTCGACCAACTCATTATGTGTGCCATCTACGTCATTGCGAAGGTGTGTAGAGCATGCACTCATACACGTCTCTATGTTTTTCCAATACTTTGTCAGTTGGTATATGAATGGTCGAAGGACGCAACTGAATATAGAAAGAGGCGAGTGAGTGGACCTCGGTGTCGGAAAAAAGACTTGCAATGCTCCAAATTTAGCGTATCGATATACAGAAGTCCTATTGGTGTGTAACTGATAAAATCTTGGTTGAAGTTTGACGAGATAAATAATGCAACAGATGGGAAATCAATGCAAGAAAAAGCCATAAGGGTGAAACTGAGCATTTAGTAGGCTCAACTAGCAACCCTTTTAGAATATAGAATTAGTTAATTTTGGGTCAATCTTGGGGGTTAATTGAGACACACCGGTTATTTTGTCCAGTGAGACAAATGTAACTATTCACAGTTGCTGCAGTATTATGCAAACATCTACCAACTATGTTGTGAAGTTTTATGATTTTTGTCGGTTTATTTTCTTTTGTGTAGTATGGGCTTGTTGAATTTAGTTGTTCTTTCTAATACGTAAGTATTTCTGTGTATGACAGCTGATACTATAATCTCCCGATAATGGATTGAACGTGAGCAAAGTATAGACTACATTCTGTTGGATGAGACACATGCAACGAGACAACATGGGTGATATACATGGAGTTGTGACGATTGTGTGCACTTTGCAGGTGACTGACAAGGACCAGTCATTCCAGGATATCATGAAGTGCTACCGAATGCAGCCGCAGGCCCAAAGTCATGTGAGTTGTAAACCCAGGCCCAGAGTTACGTGAATGTTGTAATCCCAGACCCAGAGTCATGTGGATTTTGTAAGCACAGGCCCAGAGACATGCAAATGTTATAAACACAGGCCCATTGTCGTGAGTGTTGTTACCCCAGGTCCAGAGTTACGTGAGTTGTAAGCCCACGCCCAGAGTCACATGAGTGGAGAACCCCAGCCCACAGGTGTACACTCGGTAGGACATTGAGCGAATTCCTTGAATCAAGCGATTCTCTTAATAATTATGCATTGCCATCTATATTTCATCCAGGCATATATTAGGCTTTGTGGTACCTATGTGAGTAAAACTTTCCCAAGATTTCTACTCCACGTTTCAGTACCCAGTTTTCTGGTCGAGACACTGGCTCGTTTTTGCGACTGTCATTATGGCCTGCACATCACATCCTTCACTCTGATGATTTTTTTCTGAAATTGTCAGCAAACTCCCCTGACAGTTAGATCACAGTGTGTTGCGCCAACTCCAGTGTATGTAGGAAATATATTCTTTATAGACAGACAACTGTTGTTTTGCACTATTATTCATTTTGTAGGTTAAAGATGTTTGTAGATTAGAGTTAAGAACTTCAATGAAAGTTCTTTATTAAACATTGTAGATTTCCTGATCAAATATCGCTATTATGCCAGCCTAGTCAGCAGTACTTTGAATAACAACCGAAAACGTTAAAGTAAAATGGCAGTCGTTACATGCTGATGAACATTAAATTTTATTAATAAATTTTATTAATAATTGTAATGTTTTTAAGACTACTAACTATGTTGAAGATAAAGCCCACTCAGTTTTGTTTAGTTAACCCAGAACAACGGTCGCAGTAACAGGTTCATGTAGTAAACGAAGCATTCAGTTTCAGAACAAGCTTGGCAGTATGGCCAAGTTGGGCTGAGTTAACTACTACACCCTTTGGTGTTCAACTTACCCATGTTCAACACAGCAGACTTTCTGTTACAAATTATAACACCCACCCGTTCCAGGTGGACGAACAGACTAAGTCCCTTTAACATGGTAGTTTTATCTTAGTTATGCTGTTTGATGGTGTGCTTTTAACTGAACAGTTTACCTGGCGTTAAAGTGATCTCTAATACGCCAGTTGTGGCTGCAGGTCTACCGCAGCGTGTTGCTAAGCAGCCGGCACCGTCGATCATCGGGGAGCAGCGAGAGCAGCAAAAACGGAGCGAGCGGGTCGAGCTCTCCTGTTGTGGTGGCAGAAAAGGACCGAGATGATCGCGACAAAAGTGAGTGATGAAAGTTGTTGTGGGGTCATTAAATCCGCTGCCGCAATTCCGGTTTTTGTGCGTCTCGATTTAGAATTAATTAAATCAGGTCTGTCTGGTAATTACTAATGTGTTCCAGCGTTCGAAGTAGCACTTGTCCGTTTGGCCGGGACAAGTGATTTTTGGCCCGGACAAGTAAAATGACTCTACATGGTTATCCGGTGGGCAAGTGAAAATTTACAGTAAATAGTGACGCATGCAACATTGAAAACTTTTTATTTGAGGAAATTCAAATGTAAATGAAGTTCGCTAGCAATCGCGCACGTTGCAATCTTGTTAGTGTGTCGGCGTCTTGTCATTCCGCCGCCAGTGTGATGTACTTAGTGTTCGACCAAGTTTAGTGCCTGCATTAACAGGGTCATCCGCTGAGCGCACCGACCTAGCTCTGTCACACGCGTAGGACAGACTCCGCATCAGCCATCGTTGATCGAGGCTGTATTTCATAAAATCGTAAATCGTTCAGTTTGGCTGACATACAACTTGCTTCCACCCACGGATCATATTTGACGAACTTTGGAAATAGTAGACTTTGTATCGCTACCTGCTATTTGAATAATTATATAGTTTTAACCATTGTTACGTCTAACCCACGCGGACTTGGCAGTCTTCCAAGTCATCGAACGTCGTTAGCCAATCCAGTCCCAAATTGGTTAAAAAAAATTCAAAACTTGTAACTGGCTCTCCGGTAAATCTATGGTGATGGTTGATAAACGGATTATTAATGACATTTCAGAAGTGTTGTGTCTATGTAACATTTATTCTAAACATAAATTGCGAGCCAAATTTTATGCAAGACACGCAGCCGGGGTGCCAACCGCCGTTGACATGTCGGCTTCCGCCAACTACGCCGGTCTGCGCGCGGCAGCGATGTTACGTCGTAACTAAATCTATAAATTATATTCCGCCTGGTAGATGTAATTCGGGCACCGTAAAACTGTTTATACATCATTGAAATGGTAATCTAAAATTTGCGTTTGCTGGTGATCAATTGCATATTATCTTCGTTTGTAAAATACAGAACTTTGTTAATATTGAAGTTCATAGAGATTGAACAAAATAATATCAGATTATATTATAGTTTATTCTGATTTTTGTGACATTTCCTGGCTTTGCATTGGTCGTGTTTGTGATGGTTGAGTGGCATCTTCAATGACAAACTGATGCCAAAATTTTACAGCAGTGTTATATGTTTTTTATATATATACCATGTTAAACAAAAACAGTTTTTGCAACATTATAACAAATAGCAAGGAAAACAATTGTCTCATTCTTATCATTGTAATAATTATTTGTTATTAATAAAAGCGTTCATATCAGCATCACTAAAATATTGGTATACATCATGTAACATGTCTACTTTTAATATTCGTGATGAATATTTATATATAGTAAATTATTATTACTAATGATTGTCACAAAATCGAGTGTAAGTATTAATAAATTGGCGGTACCCGGTTTGACATAGGAAGTTATAGGTTCAGGTGCATAAATATAGTTTCAAATATAATAGTTTCAAATATAATTTTGCAATTTCAAAATTTGCAGATTAAATCAAATTGTGTCTTTGATTACAAGTCACTCAGATGTACATGCAACGAAACAGCAGGAACATTGTGCTTGTTGTCATCAAAATAAGACAGACTTTTTTATGTTTTTTTCCGAAGAATCCCCTTGACAACCACTCGGACAAGTTAAAATGTTGGCGGACAAGTAGATTTCAAAACTTACTTGTCCAGCGGACAAGTAAATATTCTGGCTTATTTCAGTCGCTGTGCTCACACATCAGTTGCCCGATCTAGTGATCAGTGTCAGTTGATGGTGTCTAGTACATTGCGGTTTCCCAACATCACAATCAAAATAATGCCCGTGACCTCCGTCAAGGTTTGCCTTTGCTAACAATGTTTTTAATGGTTATATACGTGAATTGGATGAAACATTCCCGCATATAGTTGTCAGTTTAAAAACTGACACATTTCTGTCATAAAGAAACATTTCTGGCTAGAATTTCAACAAATATATGACGGAATGCACGAACCCACCACATGTTCAGTATCGATTTTTTTATGTCCAAGTTTTTGGAAGGCAACAGATCATGTGATGGAAAGGTCAGTTCTGTGTATAACAAATTATTCAAGCTTCCAACCAACCGTACTGCTTTATTCTATCCCCATCATCCCGGGTTGTAGGGCGAATGGATCGACTGAGTCTCATCCGGTCGTCGAGTGCCCTTCCTGTGCCCGAGCCCGACAGCCAACCACCCACACCTACCCGACTGGCAGGGACTGGGTCCTCGTTCGAGTTTGAGGATCGTGGGGAGGACCGAGGCGATCTCATCAAGTTCTACAATGCGGTTAGTTGAAATCTCATCTCTATTTCCCTGTCAAATTATGTCTCTCTTTCCCTCTCAAATCACGTCTCCCATTCCCTGTCAAATTACGTCTCTCTTTCCTTGTCAAATCACCTCCCTTTTCCTGTCAAATCACAACTCTCTCCCTGTCAGATCACGTCTCCATTTCCCTCTCGGATCACGTCTCCCTTTCCCTCAAATCATGTCTCTCCCTCTCAAATCATGTCTCTCTCCCTCTCAAATCACGTCTCTCTTTCCCTCTCAAATCACGTCTCCCTTTCCCTCTCACATCGCGTCTCCCTTTCCCTCTCAGATCACGTCTCCCTTTCCCTCTCACATCACGTCTCCCTTTCCCTCTCAGATCACGTCTCCCTTTCCCTCTCGGATCACGTCTCCCTTTCCCTCTCGGATCACGTCTCCCTTTCCCTCTCGGATCACGTCTCCCTTTCCCTCTCGGATCACTTCTCCCTTTCCCTCTCGGATCACGTCTCCCTTTCCCTCTCGGATCACGTCTCCCTTTTCCTCTCAAGTCAAGTCTCCCTTTTCCTCTCAGATCACGTCTCCCTTTCCCTCTCAAATCACGTCTCCCTTTCCCTCTCAAATCAAGTCTCCCTTTTCCTCTCGAATCATGTCTCCCATTCCCTCTCAAATCACATCTCTTTCCCTCTCAAATCACGTCTCTCTTTCCCTCTCAAATGAACCCGTATGATTATGTTTGTCCACCTGCACATACATAAAATATCTGTAAGTCGCTGTTCATATGTATTTTGAACTGTCGATCTGTTATATACACACATGCCATTGGACAAACATGGGCCATATCCCATACCTTCTTCAAAATGCACAAGACTGAAAGGAATCCATAAAGTTACTGTTAAATCATAAGAATTGGCATGTCTGATTTCCGTAGTGCCTGTCTGCCTGTGTCGCTTCTTTCAGTCGCAAAGAGTGTTTCATGTTGGATATGATCTCTTGTAGGTATACGTGAAGAGGATCAAAAATTTTGCGTTGAAGTTTACACAAAACGGGGTGAGTTATTTATTCTTAAATGTAACAAATATTTTGTTAATATAATAACAATTTGGTAAACGTGCAAATTACAAACTCTAGTATGGCATCCTACTCAACAGACTCAAACCCCAGGCAGAAGAGATCATCGCAGAAGAACAGGCAGGTTTTCGAACAGATCTTCAACTTTAGAATCCTTTGCGAGAGACACCTTAAACACTAGCAAAGCCTGTACCATGTCTTCATAGACTTTAAGAAGGCCTTTGATAGGGCATGGCATGCGGCCCTATGGGCGACCATGAGGAAGTACAACATTGGCTCCAACCTTGTCCGAACCATTGAACACCTATATGACAAGGCCACCAGTGCTGTCATCTTCAATGGCACCATAAGAGACTGGTTTCGAACAACAGTGGGAGTTCGACAAGGATGCCTACTATCACCCACCCTCTTCAACATCTTTCTGGAAAGGATCATGAATGATGCCTTGGAAAACCATCAAAGCACTAACAACTTTGGAGGCAGGGCAATCATCAACCTTCGCTTCGCTGATGACATCGATGGACTAGCAGAAGAACAAGAACTAGTCAACTTGGTGGAGTGCCTCGACAAAACCTCTACAGCGTATGGCATGGAGATCAACGCCAGAGAGACCAAACTGATGATAAACAACACACAAATCATCAACACAGAGGTCAAAGTTAATGGACAGAGACTTGAAACAAGCTTCAAGTACTTGGGATCAATCATCATACACAAGGGTTCCAAACCTAAGATACTTGCCAGGATTGCACAGACAACAGCGGCACTTATGAGATTGAAACTCATATGGAACGACAATAACATAAATGTCAGTTCAAAAATAAGGCTGCATCAGCAGACAATGGTTAAAACTATATAATCGCTCTCTTGTCATATCCATCTTTCTATACGCTTGTGAAACATGGACCCTCTCGGCAGATCTACAGAAGAGGATACAAGCCATGGAAATGAGGTGTTTTCTGAAGATCTTGCACATATCATACAAAGACCATGTTAGTAACGAAGACGTTCAAAACAAGATCAAACATGCCATCGGACCATATGAAGACCTCCTTACAATGGTCAAGAAGCGTAAACTGAAGTGGTATGGCCATGTCTCACGATCATCTGGCCTTGCAAAGACCATCTTGCAAGGTACCATGAGAGGGGAGAGAAGAAGAGGTAGACAGAAAAAGATGTGGGAAGACAACATCAAAGAGTGGACAGGACTCCCAGAGGGCTGTTGAGAACAGGGAAATGTGGAGAGAGCTGGTTAAGAAGTCATCAGTGGTGCCCCAACAATCCTTACAGGGTTATGGGAAAGTGAAGTGAACTGAAGAAGTATGGCATAGATATACATTTATTTCCTATGTTACATGTACACAATTCATGATTTATAACTCAAAACATGTCTACAATGCAAATATCATGCATAAAAAACAAATTACTTTTTGATAACTACAATGGAGTAAGCAGAGAGATTAGAAATTAAAACTTATGTACGTTAGATATGTATTTATGTATTATTGCTAAAAACATTAAAAGGAAATGTTGAATAGACCAGTAATTGAGCCAGCTATTGAAAAAAGTTAAATGTAAAAAAACTGTTACAGATACCTTTCAGAATAATAATTCTAGCTCGACGGGTCGTTCTGAACCCCTATGGTCCTTTTGTCAGCACCGTTGTGAGCTGCCCACTATTCTCATGTGCTGATGTTGGTGGTTATCCCATAACTATGGAGGGCAGCACATGATGATGCTGACGAAAGGACCATGAAGTCCGTCAAGCTAGTATCACGATTCTGAAAGGTATCTACACCAATTTTTTTATATTTAACTTTTCAATAGCTGGCTCAATTCCTGATCTATTTGATGAGCTAGAATTAAAGTACAGTAAGGGTACGTTCTTAGATAACATTGTATCCAGTGCTCATAGTGCTTCAAACATCACGCCCTGGCAGACCTGTTCAATCGAATTTTACTGGGAAGCCTTCAGCCACGCTGCAGTAACAGGATTCGTTACGATCATTTTATAATGAATATATCAGAATCGAGGATTGACTTAGATGCTTTTGCTGCAGTTGACTGATTGACTCATTTTTATTGCAGTCTGGGGTGCCCATCCTGTCCCCCCTGCCCGTCATGCAGCCCCACCAGCAGTCCCCCCGGCGAGTATCGAACAAGCACTCGGTGTATGTGTCTCCACATAAGAGCATGTCCCAGGTCATCACCCCACAGACCAAGATGCTCTATTGCTTCAACCGAAGTCCAGCGAAGGTACGGTGTTTGACAGTAATAACTTGTTGCTTGTGTAGTCAGTAAACAACTGTTCTGATGCACTTGTCTCATAAATAGAAAACATTTAAATTAATTGCAAGTTCTGAAAACAACCATCACAAGTTCTGGCTCTAGCTCTCTCTCACTATCTTTGTTTCTCCCTCTTCTCCCCTTTCTCTATCGCCGCCCCTCCCCTCTCTCCACAGTTCATTCAACGATAACATCGAGTAAGTTTGGCACTCTGGTTTGTGTTTAGGCCAATTTATGCAATAAACAACACAAGTCCAATGTAGCAGAGAATCGAAATTGGTCAAATGAATGACATTTATTTATTGACCGCTTATAGTGCAGCCAATTTGGGAATGACATTAATAGGAATGTGAGCTCTAAAATCCAAACCTGATACGACACTGAACCCTTGTACAGTGTCACCCTTCCGGTTTCTCAGATCCCATATTTGTGCAATGAATCCTTTGCTACAATCAAGTTATGACATGCTCCCATTAACTATGTGATGCCCTATTATGTGAATTTTCTATTACTCTACCGTGGTGGTAAATAAAACGTTTCATTAATTAATAATTTTATGGGTGTTTAATCTTCCGATTAATAGATTGGTGTCATAGCTTGAGTGACGGTTTCCATTTCAGGATCTTCGAGCAATAAATAATATGCTGCGCATGAACGACCGCACATACATCAGCGGCAAACGACTTGCACTGGCGGACGAGGGGATTCAGGAGAGCCCGGTCAAGCGGTTCTGTCCAAAGGCCAGTCCGGCTGTCCACAAGAGACTAGAGGAGGTGCTTTGTGACCGCCAGGCAGCGAACGGTGCCCGCTAGCGCACACAGCGCCCCGTGTGGTCACGACTGTTGATAAGCAGCGAGTCGGTTCGGACGTCGGTGCTTCGTGCTTGAACGAGTGGCTACATTGTACATTTGTGTGTGTGTTTGCGTGGTCAGCAAGGGTCACCTTGTACATAGGACTGCGTCCTCCATGTCCGGTGTCATCTGTTGCAACTTGTCTGCACGTGGTTTTATGTATGTGGGTGTATGTGTGCATGTCTGAGTGATCTCCAAAAGTCGGAAGGTGGGTGTGATTCTGAAATGAGCTGCACCATCTTTGAGACGGGATGAAATTATGAGAGAGGTTCAGTTCGCATACGTGTAGGTATTATGTACTACGTCACTGATATATGTGGGGTTTCACTCGGCATTTTATATTACCCGTCTTCTGTGGATGAACTCGATTTTAGATGTTTGCAAGGTCTTTCGTTTTGATACAGACACAACTAATTGCAAGTTCATGACCAGCATTCGCCAGAGTAAGATGTTAGTTTGTCTGTCGTTGGTGTTACGTTCAAACAGTTACAGGCCTGACAGTATCAAATTCCTGAACCTCTGTAGACATCTATGTGTAGCTCGATCGCGAAATGAACCCCTCTAAAGTGTTGTGACGCTGTGCCCTTCAAGAGTGTACCAGTGAAGGGTGGTACGTTTTCCATCTGAGGACACACTCGTTTTAGCGATACACTGCGCTTTGAATGTCAATAATTTTGACTAAATTTATCAGCGCACAAGACCTTATTTAATTTGTTACCAAATACGTTTTAGGAGATGTAATTTTGATGGTTTGGGTGCATATTCAGGAAAAGCTGTTTTGCCCCACGTGAGCATCATTCACCCCCTTTGAAGACTTCTATTAGGACATCTTATTCATTGAAGAATACTTATGGAACAAGCCCGAGTTGGGGCAGTATTTAAAATGTAATCCTGTATGTGACTGAGTACTGTTCTTAATTATCTGAGAATTTTTAATGATTTAATTTGCACCTCTATTTTAAATATTATCACGGTAACATTTTTGAACGTATTTTTGTGGTCGAGATTTTATGTTTGATAGACTGGCAAAAAAGTAAGATGCAAATTTCTGCTTTCAGTTTTAATGAGGCGCCACTCACTGTGACAAAAACAATTGGTTACCCCGTGAATCAGGGTAACAAATTAAATAGAAGTCGGGCTAAGTAATAAAATAAGAGCACATTTTTATACTAAAGATATGAACCAATGCTGAAAAAATATATAGATGCAAGTCACACAATAAAATTAAACTGAATTGGAAACTAATGTTTAGGTCGCATATTCAAATCACATAATAGTAAACCTTTCCGAACAGTTACTCTTGGGTACTTTTTATTTTCTGTAAAATCTTGGAAACTTGCATTATCTAAAACAGGTGCAATATTGCAATAACTATATTTTAATTGTACATGCAAATACAGGTTCAATCGCCAAAATGAAATGATGCTATCTGACGGTAACAATCAAACAGGTATTTCGCCAGACTTTCCTAGTCACAACTAGATAATGTCGTAAGACAATTGCAGACCTCAAATCTGTGCCCAGCCACATCACTGCATTATTATGGAAATTCAGTTGGTGCCATATCTTGAATACTTGGATATCCGCCTAAGTCTGATTCATGTATTCTGGATCCATACGTTTGTTCTAATTGGCAAAACGAGTGGCTATTTTGGTTTGCATAGGTCACTAAAGACTAGTGCATGTTGTACTTTTATTTTCTGCGAGTAATAGTTTTTGCGTGAAAGTAGACACGAGATGCTTGATTTTCGTGTGCGCGACGTCCAGCATTAAAGTTGGCCTAGCGTCTTTTCGGGAAGGAAAGGACAAGCAATATGTTGTACATTTATTTCATCCATTCACCCACTGACAGTTTGTGATTGTAAGGAAATGTTGAGTGATCGGCTGACGTCAAGTTCGGCTGTCACTGTGTACAACAAACGTCGTGTAAATATATTTTATTTCAATGCCCGAACATTTCATGTGTCATTGTACATATTAGAAAGCGCTATTTAGTCTGTGGAGAAAGATGACGTCGTTATATTTTCTAACATATACATGTCTATTGAGATGCTTTTACAGCGAGTGGTGTCTTGCCGAAATGTGTGATTGTGTCTCTGTGTATGTGTGTATGAGAAGCTGGTTGACTAGGCAAGTGATTGTATGTCGAATGAAATTACTAATGTGCGTTAGAAATGATTGTTAGTGATTTTAGTGAGATCCGGAGTGATTTGTGTGTATGCGGTAAATGGTAAAATATGTAAATTGCACACAAACGCTTCCAGAAATTATCTCCTACAAAACACTATTATAAAGATAGCAGGAGAAAAAATACTCCATAACCTGAACAAAAAAACCAGAAGCATGATTGACGTTTTGTATTACAAGAATTGTATAAATATTTTACACGGCGTTGACCATGTGTTGTCGAAATATTGAATGGATTACATGTTGCACTTTGCAACGACACAAAACCAGCGAGTTACGAAGTTGTAATTGTCTCGTACGCATGCAACATTGTTGGCATATATTACATTTCAAAATGAAAATAAAGACAAGTACCAATTACATTGTTATTTGTAATTTATGTAATAAACTGAACAATTATGGGTAGAATCTTGGCAACAGTGCTTAAAATTAGTGAATTGTTGAGGTGGCTGAAATATAACTACAACATGAACTCGGGCCCGTAGCCAGCTTTTCACAATGGGGGGTTAACATTTTACCAAATCAGATTCCAGGGGGCGCCACAGGTTCATGTGGGGTTGTTTTTTCACAATGCAGAGGGCCCTACGCGTTCAGGAAATTTTACATTTCTAACGAAGCACAATGTGGGTGTGAGATTGGTGGACCATGTGGTTTTGTTTTATATTCTTTCATCTTATATACAAACACCACGTTATCATCACCAGCAGGTCCATACCGAGGTCGTTTTGAATGTGCGTTTTCAGGCAAAGTGGGACTCATATGTGGTCCGTGGAGATTTGTCCCATTTTGTTTGTCTAATTAAACCTAATTTACACCCAATTGTATTTATAAAAGCCAACACGCAGCTGAATATATGACTGAATTATTTGCTCGAAATCCTTTGAGTGTGCAATATAATAAACGAGGCACATAGGAACGTGGGTGTGTCCAAGTTATTTTTCAGAATATACATTTATAGTGCGACATTTACAATCTGGTTTTCATTCAATTAATACATTATATTTATCTGATCTGATATGCAAAAGTTCCAAAATTTATCACAAACATAATTAAGTTAGTAAATTAACACACCTTTATAAATCATGCCCTGTAAAGAGAAGATTAGAAAAATGATTTGCCTCTTGTGGAATTTTAATTAAATTCTAGGTGTATAAAACAGTAAAGTACGATATCCTCTACTCCACACTGACTCCAGGAAACACTAACTGTATTTTATAACTGTACGGAACACAGAATGGACATAATAATAAAGGCTCCCCTTTCTGAGATCTACAAACATGCAATTAGCATTCACAGTTTTTCGGCAACAATACAACCACACAATTACACAATTTCTCATCAGCACGCGCATTTTATAATAGGTGAAGCTAAACTTTATTGTGTATTGAATAAATATAATTATTCATCGAAATTCGCGTTCCAGCGCAATAACTGAAAATTTTGATTTGTGTTAAGCCAGATGAGTTTGTCTACCGGGTTTGCAGCTTGTAAGAAATACACTCGCTACACATCTTAAATTGTTGAGAATAGCCTCTTTAACTGTCGGTAGTTACCCAAATCAGCATACTAAAAATAAAAAGCCGCACCTCTTACTTTTAACAGATTTTTTATGAGAAATCGTGAATTATTTTATATGGCTTAATTTATATGCTCATACTTGATAATACTCGTCACC
The DNA here is from genome assembly GCA_020002185.1 of Paraescarpia echinospica. Lineage (NCBI taxonomy): Eukaryota > Metazoa > Annelida > Polychaeta > Sabellida > Siboglinidae > Paraescarpia > Paraescarpia echinospica. The sequence goes on along the minus strand of CM034537.1, from coordinate 26,193,278 downwards.
CGTTCATTCACTAGTATTTTGTCTGCATTTGTCACCTCTGAGTGCTACAATTAGGACACATATAATTTTACCTTTGGTGTAAAACTGGCTTATTGTGAATTTGTAACCCCATGCGGAGACCCTGGGATAGTGTGAAGTCATTCTGCATGGCTAATTGGATGCAATGGTCCGTTAACACACATTCCTCTAGTGACTGCCCTTTTCACACATGGCATTGGGGACAGACCCCTCAGCCAGGCTCCCATACATTAAATGATAATCACTTAATAAATAAGGGTTCTCCCTTTAACGTCTGTACAAATCAGCCTTTCTTGGTATTCCTTGTTATGCTTGAACAACATCCAGCAGCTTTTAGAAGGAGGGGTAACCCTTTTGAGAAACATGGAATACAATTAGTGGTTCACATTTTAAAGATGCAAATTTGAGGGGGGTTCACGTGACCCCCCCAGGCTACGGGCCTGTAAACCTCTACATATGCGCTAGTTGAGCAAACAATTTAATGCGGATGCGCCTCAGTAGGATTTTATTACCTGGGGTTATTATTGTGTGTATCACGCAAGTTTCTGCCTAATAGTCCCTAGTGCTAGTAAAGTTCTAGCTGGTAACTGGCGACAAGTTTGTGCAGATGGATTCATTACTTCAACCGATTGAACCAACAACCATAATATCATATATAGCCACTATAATGGTCCTACTTCTGGTCGTGATTGTGTGAAAGGTGTCCCGGCCTTTGTGGCCCACATTGAACACTGTAGTGAAAAGGTCACTAGAAGAGTGTACACAGAATACAAATTCACTCACTTCAGTTACGCAACATGGTCAAGAAGATTACCGAGTCGCACTTCGATGCCGTGAGCTATGACATCGAAAGACAGAAGTTTGCAATTACATGTTCGCAACCAAAGAAACAGTGTATGTATGAACGCTTGCTTGTGTGGCACATTTGCTACAAACCACGTGGCGTGTTCAGTCATCGCAGCTGCCCCACTGACGGTAGCTTGGATTAAACACACGGTAATGTCGTCATTAGTTCTACCAACGACAATATAACAGCACATCGACTGAGAAGCTTTGCACTAAGTGGATTACGCATCGGTGTTTCCCGCCATTTCCTATCCTACTTACAGCAATATTTAGTTAACACTACATCCAAAGCCACCTGCTATCGAAATATGCTCGTAGGAGACACGCTATGTAGTGTGCGGCGTGTGTGCGTGCGGCGTGTGTGCTGCGTGCGCGTGCGCATATATGTGTAATGTAGCCGTTCACTACGCGCAGATTTGTATTTTACTTTTAATACACTGGGAACTTCCGCTTCTATCCCTTTCACACACGGCGTGTTCTGTGGTTATCAAACTCACTCAAAACAACCCAAATATAACAACATTACATTGGCGACGAGCATGAGTAAGTGAGTTAAGATATCATGGCTTCAAACGGTTTGCCGCATTTCGCCGAATTTGACGTGTATACGGACAGTGCCAATACGGGCGTCCGATGGAAGAAGTGGTAGTCTCGTTTCACAAACATGATGGTGGCGATGGACGTTAGTAGTCGCGCACGTCAGAGAGCACTGCTGCTACATTATGCTGGCGAGCAGGTGTACGAAATATTTTAAACGTTGCCAGATACAGGCGCGTCTGACGATTTTGACAAAGCTTGTGAAAAGCTCACTGCATATTTCTCGCCAACGAAGAACATTGAGTACGAAGTGTACCAATTCAGAAAAGAAAAACAAGAAATCGGTGAATCACTCGACACGTACCATACGCGTTTAAGACGTCTTGCTGCAACCTGCGAATTCACTGACACTGATCGTGAAATTAAGACACAGATTGTGCAGAATTGTACGTCGTCAAGACTACGACGCCGTGTGTTGCGTGATGCCACTATATCGCTCACTGAAATGCTGGATGAAGGCAGAGCGATGGAGTTGTCTGAGAAACAAGCGTCAGGGATGGAAACATCAGGAGAAACGTCAAGAGAAGCTGAAGTTAACATCGCCAGCAAACGCTTCAAGAAAAAGGCAACTCGAAACAAGCGGTTCAATAACGCAACACCAATGAGCACTGCGAGTAGACATACATCAACAATATGTCGTTACTGTGGGGACAAATATCCGCATCCGCCGACTAAACAATGCGCTGCAAAAGGCAAAACGTGCAATTTTTGCCATAAGAATGGACATTTCGAGAAAGTCTGCAGATCTAAATACGGCAATCGAATGCAAACTAACACTGTCACAAGCACCAACGCAGTCAGTCCAAAAAGTCTGGCAGCTGAATCTGACAATGATTATGTTTTTTCTGCAATCAAACAAACAAACGAGCACAACCCATTGCCCACATGCACAGTGCAGATTGACGGAAATCCTATCAAAATGACTGTAGATTCCGGGGCGTCAGTTAATATAATTGACAACAGCACATTCAAAATGATCAGACAATCTAGCAGTATGTTATTCAAACAGCCTACGACGAAAGTGTATCCATATGGCTCACAAACACCACTACCTGTGATCGGCGTGCTTATCACGAAAGTGAAGTTTCGCTCGACGGTCATCGACACAAGCATTCATGTGGTGGAGGGCACGACAGGCAATCTGCTAAGCTGCCAAACTGCACATGACTTGGGAATCCTCCATATCGCTCAAAACGTCGCAACAGGACAGAACGTCACAACAAGTGGCACGTTCCAACCACAAATCGTAGATCAGTTCGCAGATCTCTTTGATGGTGTTGGAAAAGTGGATGGCGTGGAAGTGAAATTACACATCGACCGGAGCGTCACTCCAAAACAGCAACAGCACAGACGGATTCCTTTTCACATCCGACGTGACGTTAAAAAAGAACTTGATAGACTAGAAAAGCTAGACATCATCGAGAGGGTAAACGGACCAACACCATGGGTCAGCCCAATAGTCGAGGTGCCTAAGAAATCGGGTGAAGTCAGAATCTGTGTAGACATGAGAGAAGCAAATAAAACTGTACAACGCATCAAACATGTCATGCCAACAATCGACGAGCTAATCACCGATCTGAATGGCTCATCTGTCTTCAGTACGCTGGACCTGAACTCTGCGTATCATCAGCTAGAATTGAGTCCTGAAAGCAGATACATAACCACATTCACAACAAACGTGGGACTATGGCAATACAAACGACTGATGTTTGGAATTAACGCAGCATCTGAAATATTCCAAAACACACTCAGCGAATTGTTGTCTGGTTTAGTTGGATGCAAGAACATGTCTGATGACATCATCGTCTACGGAAAATCACAGCGCGAACACGACACACGCTTGAAAGCTGTGCTTGAGAGACTGAAAAACAGAGAGAAGTGTTTATTCTCTCAAAAACAAGTGTGCTTCTATGGATACATCTTCAACGCGACTGGCATCGAGGCGGATCCAAAGAAGACGTCAGCAATCGTCAATGCAGCTGCACCGCAGAATGCCAGTGAAGTACGTTCGTTGTTGGGAATGGCACAATACGTGTCGCGATTCATTCCTGGCTACTCGGATGTCACTGCATCACTCCAAGGACTGACACACAAAGACATTCCACGGGAATGGAAAAGCAAACATCAACAGGCACTCGACAACTTGAAGGCGAAGCTAGCCAGTGTGTGCACTGTACAGTACTTTGATGCGACGAAACCGTCAAAAGTGCTGGTCGATGCAAGTCCTGTCGGCATCGGCGCGATATTGTGTCAAGACGACAAGGTCGTTAGTTACGCCAGCCAAGCGCTATCTTCAGTCGAACAGCGATACTCGCAAAGTGAAGGGAAAATGTTGGCTGTCGTGTGGAGTACAGAACACTTTCACCTCTACGTCTATGGATCGGAATTCGAGATCATCACCGATCACAAGCCGCTGCTAGGAATATTCGCCAATCAGAAACAAGCGTCTGCACGAGTGGAGCGATGGCGATTGAGACTCTCGCCGTACAACTACTCACTCCTCTACCGTCCAGGACGAGATGACGAGAACCCGGCGGATTACCTGAGTCGCCACCCTGTTGAACCACCGGCGACTGATGCTGTAGAAAATACGGTCAACTACATTTGTAGTAACAGCATACCCAAGGCGATGACGCTGCAGGAGGTGAAACTACAATATCTACAAGACAGCGTCATGCAGAAGCTACTGCACGCCATAGAGAGCGGTCAATGGACCGATGAGGAAGTGTCACCCTACCTGAAGCTCAAGGACGAACTAGCTGTACACCAAGGCATGGTCCTACGACAAACACGCATCGTCCTTCCTTTTTCACTCCGCGAGCGTGCCGTCGATCTTGCACATCGTGGGCACCAAGGAGTCGTAAAGACGAAAAGCCTACTGAGAGAGAAGGTGTGGTTCCCTGGAATCGACATCATGGTAGACGACAAAGTCAAGGCATGCCTGCCTTGCCAAGCCACGACCACGCACGGTTCCGAGCGCTGCACACCGCTGCGAATGTCTCAACTTCCAGACGCACCGTGGCAAGACCTATCGATCGACTTCGTCTGACCGTTTCCGAGCGGAGAGTCACTGATCGTCGTCATCGATGACTTCAGCCGCTTCCCAGAAGTCGAAATCATTAATTCAACAAGCAGCAACACGGTAATTCCCAAGCTAGACGCAATATTTGCTCGCCAAGGGATTCCACAACAAATAAGAACTGATAATGGACCTCCATTCAATGGACATGAATTCACGAAATTTGCATCATATCTTGGTTTCAATCACAGACGCGTCACTCCGCTGTGGTCAGGCGCCAATGGCGAAGTGGAACGTTTCATGAAAACTCTGTGTACAGCGATCAGATCAGCTTTCATCGAGAAACGAAATTGGAAACAAGATCTCTACACGTTCTTGCGTCAGTATCGTGCAACGCCACATTCTTCGACAGGCGTGTCACCGAGTCAACTACTGAACGGGCGACAGATGAAAGTCTTGCTGCCCCAAATGTACGAGAAGAATCCACAGAGAAGAGAGATAGAGAATCGAGATGCCCAAGAAAAAGCCAAGATGAAGAGAAACGCAGACGAGCGACGTCATGCGAGCGACAGCCATCTGCGCGTGGGCGACATTGTACTCGTCCGACAGACGCGTAAGAATAAACTGTCAGCTGCGTTCGACCCTCGTCCACTGAAAGTGTCGGCCACGAAAGGCAACATGGTCACTGCGAGTCGTGGAAACTACTCCATAACACGCAACGTCTCGCACTACAAGGCTGTGCCGCGCGTGAAGTTCGACGACATCAGTGAAGACGACCAACTCGACCAACTAGACGACTCTCTGACTCGAGAAGTTCGCGATCAGCAAAACGACGAAGCTGCGCACGCGAATGATCCGCAGAGACCTGTGAGACGGGTGAAGGCACCTACGAGGTTTAGAGATTTCGTGATGGACGTTTAGAGTAGCAACCCGTATCCTTGTATTTAAGGTGTTTTACTGTTCTTTATTATGCGTATATCACAACGACACTTAGTTTTTGTTTCGGTTTATTACAGTCACAAGTATTCTTCCGAGACAGAGAGGAATGTAATGTAGCCGTTTACTACGCGCAGATTTGTATTTTACTTTGAATACATAGGGAACGTCCGCTTCTATCCCTTTCACACACGGCGTGTTCTGTGGTTATCAAACTCACTCAAAACAACCCAAATACAACAACATTACAATATGTTTGTGTGTATCCATTTTCAAAACAGATAATAAAGTGACTATTAACTAGACTACCGGTACTATTGTGCTATGCTTATTCCCGATGTGCAATTCAGATTATGATATTACACACACTTCGGTAATAATTTAACACTTTAAATCTCCGTCACGTTATTAATTTTATTCAAGCGCCTTGAATAGTTTTACCTGGATTTGTTTTTTTAAGTAATTACTATTATGTTTGTATTGTAAGGACACATGAACTACACTTGCATTCTACTAAATCACACTGCGAATAGATATGCAAGCATGATTTTAAAATAAGGACTACCTGAGGGTAAATTAAAGGATCTAGATAAAGAATATTTAAGCTGCCGTTAAGAATCCGTCTAGCTGATATTATATTTCCAGCACAACCTTCCAGAAGCCTGACCTTATCCTGAACTGTCTGTTTGCTCCGAACATATGCATAAAACTCTTGCTGTCATATTTTATATTATAAGCTAATTTTTATAACTTCTCTTTGAATTTTTATTTCAGTTGTAGCTTGGTTAAGTGCTTCTTTATAAATAAATGATGTAGTCTTCAACATTTCCACATGATTTCCATATCATTTGTTGGTAATGAATTTTTCTGGATCGTTTCTCTTTTTTTGAACGAAACAAATTGATCGACGATGCACTCAATTTCTCTCTAAGATATTCCAGCATTCTAGCTGTTTCTGTCTTATTTTCCAGTGTGTTATTCCAGTCTATCTTTGCTAAATATTTCCTCATGTCCTTTTATCTTCCTTTGTGAAAACTTCTCCTGTACTGCTTTTTATTATTCTTTTTTGATTTTACTTTGATGGTAAAATGTATCTTGATGTGATCACTACCCTCCATGCAGTGGCTCACATATCTTGACATTGTCAACTAATTCATTCTGTGAGAGGATAAAACAAAGTCTAACGTACGTGTGTATTTGTGTTTGTTTGTGTGTGCGTGGGTGGTGTGTGTGTGTGTGTGTGTGTGTGTGTGTGTGTGTGTGTGTGTGTGTGTGTGTGTGTGTGTGTGTGTGTGTGGTGTGGTTGGTGTGTGCGTGGTGTGTGCGTGGTGTGTGTGTGGTGTGTATATGGTGTGTGGTGTACGTGTGTTTGCGTGTGCGTGTGTATGCATTACCAGCCAGACTATCGAGGGATATTTACTATTAGGAAAAATAACGGGAACTCAACGTAGCACACCCAACGTTCAATTTAATAAACCCTGGTGGATAAAACAGATAACTTTTTCAAGTTGTAAAACTAAACACAAGATGGCACCACCATTGCCGAAGCTGGGAGACAGGCGTGTCTTCTGTATCCGTATCTGTATATTACGTTGACCGATCAATCTTGATCATTAGACAACGGTTGGTTTATTGTTGGAGGAAACAAAAGAAAAAGAAGAAAAAGGAAATATACAAAAGACCAAAAGAGAAGAGAGAAAAGATATATAAATGTCTTAGCCTGATATGTATACTTAGTTATTAAGCGTTTAAGAAATCAACTGTGAGTTTGTCCTATATTGTTATTTATCAGTATTTATGCTGGGTTGGTATGATTAACAGCAGCACAGTTGTCAGTGTTATCAAATAGCCAAATTAAACTGTTTCCATCAGTATGTGTATATAGACGCCCTATTATCGCCCATTGGCATCGTGATTGCATTATTTAAACATTGAAACATCACGCATAGATATCTAATAATTCGTGACACATCTACAGAAAATACGCAAGTCAAAATAGTTGCATGCAATATGAGAATTATTTAAACATAAAAGTCAGACTTCTAAACAGAAGCAGGACGGATGGTTCGGCCCATAGACTGATAGACCCCGCCGACACAGGTTACAGAAACAGTTGATTCGGCCCACTTCACCGCCGACACCGGTTACAGAAACGGTTGATTCGGCCCACGCGAACGCAAGCAGGTCACGTTTAACCGGTTGCGTGAACGGATGGCCATGGGCCGAACCCGTCGGGGACCGAAACATCCGACTCCCATTGCTGTCACTGTCAGTGTCAAGTCTGTGAGTGAGTCACATTGTGAATGTGCATGTTGTCGGTTGTCTGGGCATGTTTTCCTAAATTTTCTCTTTACTTAAAGGGAATGAAAACATATATTGCTCGAATTCATGTTATATTACATCCTGCTATATATTTCCACGTTCACCAAGCAAAAAAAATCAAAAATATTCAATGAATTAGAAATTCCACATTTTATGGTGTGCATCCGGGCATTTTCGAATATGCATATTTTGGCGCACTTTTCGGGATGCCGAGATGTGACGTCACTTATGACTCAAACTCGCATCAGGCCGACCCTTTCCATTCATTCAGGGCATGTTTACAAGTATAGCTTTTGGGTCGAAACGAGCGTCAGAACGAGTTATTGTGCAATATTCCGACATAATAGAAACACTAGTCATCATAGAGGAACAAGCAGTTATCTTACGGTTCCACATGAATCGAATTTTATTCAAAACAACGAATGCGAATGGGCCTACAAGTCGACTAGGTTTCGCCGAGCTTGGGCTCGTTTTCAGAATAATTATATCGAATGAAACCAACGGGAGATAATCTACACCAATAAACATACATAGCAAACATATATTGTATCCAGCTACATAAAGTAACGATAATATCACTAGAATATCGACATATGACGGAGTTGTAAAATTTATCATAACAACTTAAATCAGTCGGATAGTTTCCGTTGGTCCCGCTAGCTCAGTGGGTAGGCGCGTTGGTTACTTGTCGTTTATTTTACAATCGGGCGACGCCGGTTCAATCCTGACAGCATGCAAACCTTTGATTTTTTTTGCACTTTTTTTGTTTATGTTTTCACGGAGTAATATAAACAAAATCATTTTATACTATAATGCACTGTTTGTAAATATTTTTGTAGTAACTATTTATTCGCCACAAAAATGAAAATATGGTAATTATATAACGATGTTTCTAAATTTTATTTATCCAAACAAATATAATGTAATGGGTATATAATTTATTAATTGTAAATATATTGTACGGTAATATATTGTAATTATATATGTGAAAACAGATTGAGATCTGTCTGGATAAATACAATTTAGAAACATCGTTATATATAATGATCAGCTTAGTGTATATTTTTATTTGTTTCCTCTTTTTTCTAGGTACGAGTGGGTATCCATAAGATGAATCTTAACACTGATTCTTCTTTGTGGTGATAGGAATGCCCAGCTAGTTGGATGCTTCTCAGGTGAATTGTGTTGATCAGTTTGTTTACATGTGACAACATTCCAATAAAGTTCTTTGTTAGCCTTTCTCCATTACTTGTTGATGTAGTATTCACTAGGTGTCAGCACTATTGCAATTAAGATTGTTTTAGCATCCTGTGAAATGATAAAACCAGAATACAGTACAGTACTTATACATGTACATGTCGATTAATTCATATTGGGGCAAAATATTTAATTGTGTGAGCAATCTGTTGATTATTTAAATGACAAATACTGTCAAATTTACCATTATTTGATTCCCTAAAATGTGATATTGCTGGCATGTAATGATTACGTCTTCTTTGTTTCACGTGAAATACTTAAGGGAAAACATGAATTATACAATACGTAGAAGTGTTCTTTCCCGTTTAAGCACACGTAAGGATCAAAATGAAATTGGCTGTTGGATTGTTTTATTTGTACAAAGGATTCTTATATCCTCTTCAAGTGAAAGTCAGTGTGGCAGTGATCATGACATCGATGATGGCCAACTCGATTTGAATCCATCACGACACGCCACAAACAGGATTACAAAACACACTAGGAAATAATGAACACTCCCGCTTACTACTTACAGATCTACAATAGACGCTCCCCGTAACCGGAAGCCTCCGGGCCGCGATTGACTGTAATTCCACCACACCAGTAACAGCTTGTTTGATTATTGTATCATTAGACCGGATTGACTATTAAATACGTGATTAAATGCAAGAGAACTTCGTTCTTCTTTATAATCAAACACTGCTGAGACGGCGCAGATAAGTACGGGACGGCTATTCGATGGAGAAACTGGTAAATAGACAAATTTACTGAATACCATCAGCAGCCGTCTGCAGCCGCTAGAATCCGTCGGCAGCCGTCGGCAGCCGTCGGAAATCGTCGGAAACTGTTGGCAGCGACAGCAAGCTGCGCAACTATTGATAACATTGAAGCCCTACGGACTCTGCCATTCAACTGTCTAGAGCCAGATAACACTGCAAACATGGTGATTGAGGTTGCGTGTCCATTCCCAGGATGTGACCACGTATCACGGAACGACGACGCTGCAATAGTAGTCGAGCTCCTAAAGATTCATGGGTTGACACACTCGATTCATGCCGCGGCGACACCTGGTGGGAAAATGGAAAAGCTCAAATGCCCTACCGTATCGTTAGCTGGTACGTCAGAAACCTGGGCATACTTTGAAACCAGGTGGGGCGAATATCGAGACGGCACACGCCTCCGGGGAGACGACATCGTTGTTCAGCTATTGGAGTGTTGTGATGACGAACTGAGACGGGACCTCACTCGTTCAAACGGAGGTTCCATGGTCGGAGGCACCGAGGTAAACGTGTTAGCGGCGATGAAGGCACTCGCGGTACGCAGTGAGAACATTATGGTGGCACGGTACGCATTACATGACATGCGCCAGGGACGCGAGGAACAAATTCGATCATTCTACGCCCGAGTCAAGGGTCAAGCTGACACCTGTGATTACCGAATCAAGTGCACCAAAGCAGAGTGCGACGAGATGGTCGACTTCGCCGGCGAGATATTGCGCGACGTACTCGCTCGCGGTATCGTGGACGACGAGATTCAGTTGGATTTGATAAGCGACCAGAACCAAGAGATGAAGATCGAGGAGATGATTAAGTTCGTCGAGGCGCGTGAGTCAGGCAAGCGATCGGCATCGCGCCTGCTGGATACCCCGACTGTGAACGCGGCGAGTAGTACATACAGCCGCAATAAGCAACATGAAGAGCGAACCAGGGGCGCGGCGACAACTAAGCCGATACCTGATCCGAAGCCCGAACATACGTTCGACCCCACGGCATTGTGTTGGTTCTGCGCGGAGAAGGGCCACGGTAAGAACCCGCCGTGGAGCATAAGGAGAAGCCAATGCCCAGCGTACGGCAAGCGATGTGGTAAATGCAAGAACGTGAACCACATAGAACGCGCTTGCCTCGGCAAGGCGTACGCCCGCCGGCCGACTGAGACCGCCGAGACAAGTGACGAACAGTCCGCGGCCTTCGAACTGTGCACGATGGTAAACGGACCGGTTGCCGACGTCAAGGCAATCGCACTAGACCACCATCTGTACGATAACCTTTGTGACAGGTGGCATAAACGCGCATCCGACCCGCAGCCGTACGTCCGGGTCTACGTCGGAGCATTCGAGGAGGATTACCGTGCCCTCGGTTTCGCGCTCTGGAAGCGAGTAAGCGCCGCCGAACTCCCCGCGATGGCAGATACCGGATGCCAGAGCTGCCTAATGGGCATACAAGTGGCCGAGAGGATGGGGCTCAATGCAGACGACCTCATACAGGTCACCATGACGATGAGAGCGGCGAACGAGGGAGGGATACCTATCCTCGGAGCGATGGTGGTGCGATTCTCGGGTACCGACAGCCGGGCCATAACGCACGAGACACGACAAATCGCCTACATCACCAACACATCAGATCGTATCTTCCTGTCACGGGCCGCGTGCATCGACCTGGGGATGATTAGCGAGACATTCCCTACCATTGGCGAGGTCATTGCATCAGATGACGCAGCCACTCCAACCCCATGCCCATGCACACCGCGCACAGCACCGCCGCCACTCCCCGAGGGCCTACCGATGCCCGCGACCGAGGAGAACCGAGCAGCGATCGAGTCGTGGCTGAAGAGGCGGTACGCGGCGAGCACATTCAACACATGTACCCACCAAACACTGCCCATGATGTCGGGCCCACCCTTGCGACTGATGATAGACAAGGATGCGACACCTGTCGCACGACACAGTCCAATACCGGTGGCCGTGCACTGGCAGGACGAGGTCAAGGCCGGCTTGGACGAGGATGTACGTCTCGGTGTGCTCGAGAAGGTACCAGTCGGCGATCGGGTCACATGGTGCCACCGTATGGTGATTTGTGCCAAAAAGAATGGCAAGCCAAGACGCACGGTGGACTTTCAGGCATTAAATGTACATGCGGCACGTGAAACCCACCACACCCCATCCCCGTTCCATCAGGCGCGAGGTGTCCCCGAGAACAAGCGTAAGACGGTATTCGACGCTTGGAATGGGTATCACAGCGTGCGTCTGCACGAGGACGATAAACACCTGACGACGTTCATCACGCCGTGGGGACGTTACCGCTACTGTGTCGCTCCACAGGGGTATCGCGCGTCGGGCGACGGCTACACTCGCCGATACGACGAGATTGTCTCGGGGATAGACGACCACACGAAATGCATCGACGACGCCCTGCTCTGGTCGGATAGTATCGCCGACAGCTTCCACCAGGCCGTGCAATGGCTTGACGTGTGCGGTCGGAATGGCATAACCCTGAACCCGGGGAAATTCGTCTTTAGCAGCCCCGTCGTGGATTTCGCGGGATTCACCATCACAATGGACAGCGTACTACCCAGCCCGAAATATTCTGATGCAATCCTGAACTTCCCCGTGCCACGTAACATTCACGACATCCGCTCATGGTTCGGTCTCGTGAACCAGGTCTCATACGCCTTCAGCATGGCGGAACGAATGCTACCGTTCCGCGCACTCCTGAAGGCGGGCCAACAATTTCGATGGGACACGGAGCTTCAGGAGATATTCGATGAGTCGAAGGAACACATCGTCCAGGAAATCGAGACCGGCGTCAGGATATTCGACAAGAGCAAGCCGACCTGCATCGCCACCGACTGGTCGAAAACCGGAATCGGCTTCTGGCTACTGCAGAAGCACTGTGGTTGCACGCCGGTGAAACCGTTCTGCTGCAACGGCGGCTGGAAAGTGACCCTGGTCGGTAGCCGATTTACACACGCGGCGGAATCGCGCTACGCCCCGATTGAAGGCGAGGCACTGGCAGTCGCCGACGCACTGGATAAAGCACGCTACTTCGTGCTTGGTTGCGAGGATCTCATCATCGCGGTCGATCACAAGCCACTCTTGAAGATCTTCGGCGATCGCTCCCTGGAGGATATACCGAACTCGCGCCTACGTAACTTGAAAGAGAAAACACTGCGATACCGCTTCCGTGTTACTCACGTGCCGGGTATGAAAAACAAAGCAGCCGACGCAATGTCACGCCGCCCTACGGGGCGCCCGGTGAAGACGGACCTCCCGGACGATCACGCATCACTATCGGATATCCTATGGGGTCACACTCACCCCGACGCACTGCTTTTGGTCAGAACACACGAACCAGACGACGCTGATTCGGAACTACTGACACACCGTGACGCCACCGGGATACTGGGGTCGGTGACATGGGATCGCGTGAGAGAGGCCACCGCGAGCAACCCCGACATGCACTTACTCACTGAACTGATCGAGGACGGCATGCCGAAGACTCGGAGCGAGATGCCAGTGTCCATCCGACAGTTTCACCAGTACCGACACGAGCTGTCGACGACCGACGGCGTAGCCATCTATAAGGATCGCATCATCATCCCACCCGCGCTACGACACGCCGTGCTGGCCGCCCTCCACGCAGCACACCAGGGCGTGTCTATGATGACGGCAAGAGCGGAAACATCGATATTCTGGCCCGGTATGACAGAGGACATCGCCAAGGTCCGCAACGAATGCGAGCACTGCCATCGTATGGCCCCGTCCCAGCCAGCCGCGCCGCCCACCCGGCCCATATTGCCCGTCTACCCGTTCCAGGCGATATGCTCCGACTTCTTCTCGTACAAGGGCGTGCACTACGTAGTAGTTGTCGATCGCTACTCGAATTGGCCCATCATCGCGAAGGCATCGGCGGGCGGGGCTGGCCTGGTTAACATTCTGAGACAGACTTTCGTGACCTACGGGACACCGGAGGAGCTTGCATCGGACGGCGGTCCAGAATACACATCGACCGACACCCGCCAGTTCCTACGCACATGGGGCGTGAATCATAGGCTGTCCTCAGTCGCCTTCCCCCATAGCAATTGCCTCGCGGAGGTCGCTGTTAAGACAATGAACCGCTTGATAACGGACAACACCGGCGGGAAGGGCGATCTGGACACAGATGCAGTACAGCGAGCGGTCTTACAATACTGCAACACGCCAGACCCAGACACTAAGATATCACCAGCAATGTGTGTATTTGGTCGCATGATACGTGACTTCATCCCGGTGATCCCCGGCAAGTATCTCCCCCACGACACCTGGCGCGACACACTACGTGCCCGCGAAGACGCACTCCGCAAAAGGCACATCAAGACGCACGAGTACTGGAGCGAACACACCAGGCGCCTGCCCGCACTGGCAGTGGGTGACTATGTCCGCATCCAGAACCAAACTGGACAACACCCGAACAAATGGGACCGCACCGGCACGGTCGTGGAAGTCAAACAGCATGACCAATACCAGGTCAAAGTCGATGGATCCGGTCGCGTGACGCTCCGCAACCGTCGTTTCCTACGGAAGTTCACACCGATCACTTCCCCGGAACCGCCTCGGCCAATCGATGTAGACCTCGGCACGAGACTAGCCCCGACCCCGCCGCCCCCACGTACGATCCCACCGATGTTGCCATCGCCGCCCGACGTGGCCCCCACCACACCTGCTGGCCCGGCTCCGGCCCCAGACGTGACTCACCGCTCACCGTCTCACGGCTCACCATCTCCCGTGGCCCCTACGGCTGTCACTACGCCGTCACACCACCCTACACTGGACATCGCTACCCCGAGCCGCCCGATAATGCCGAGCTCGATACCACCAGCTAGACGTATCATACCGCTGACGTCACCGTTGCCACCCAAGGCACCTCCAGAACCTGCCGTGAGACGCTCCAACCGTGAACCCAAGGCACCGGGTTGGCACACTGATTACGAGATGAAATGAACTTTCAGTAAGACTTATAGCATTAAAATGTTTAATCACGCCATTCTAAATGTTCTCAGCTTATTACTCAGACACTCTTCGTAAAAGCTTAGAGGGAGACAGGAAATAATGAACACTCCCGCTTACTACTTACAGATCTACAATAGACGCTCCCTGTAACCGGAAGCCTCCGGGCCGCGATTGACTGTATTCCACCACACCAGTAACAGCTTGTTTGATTATTGTATCATTAGACCGGATTGACTATTAAATACGTGATTAAATGCAAGAGAACTTCGTTCTTCTTTACACACCATGCCAAAGAAAATGCTAACAGATTTCAAAGCAAAGAATACAGACACAATGAAAACACACAAAGCGATAATTTTTGCATCAGCAATCGGCGTGACTTTGAGAGTTATTCTGATGGCAGTGGAAATGATCTTCTGGAGCTGGAACGGAAAGATCCGTGGAGACAGGAAAGGAGGATCCGCTCAGATCAAAAGACCTTCAGACAACGTGGAGAAAATGAGGAATTATGTCGGGGTTATGAAGGTTCTCAGAGGTATAAACCACGTAGACATGATAGAGAGGATACATGGAGATCTGACAGGATAGAGCGACATGGTGTGTCGGGAAAAAGGCGAGAGTCCAAGTGTCATCAGAGAATTGTTAGAGTCTACCGGTCGGTTGGAGCCACAAAGTCAACCTCAAGAAAACCTATGACAGGAAGACGGGAATTGGTACAGTTATGGGCTGGCTGGTCCGGGAACGAAACAACGTGCAATGTGAGTAGACCTACTTTTTTGAGAGTCCATGAAATTATAGATTTTTCTTAGAAAATGTTATGTTATACTTGCTTAGTATTGTCTAAGTTTCATTTAGTGACGTTCTTGTCACGGTTATGTATATAATTATATATATATACATATATATATACATATCTATATATATATATATAAGTGAAGTGCCACAACGGTTCAGACCTTAGGGTACTTTTTTGCAGTATGGAGTTATGAGCGTCATGTAAAAAGGCAACATTTCAGTTTTACATTGATACTAGTGACATCCATGTCTAAGTATCTTAATTTGTTGCAAAATTATGGGTAGTTGAACGGACCCAGCTGTAGAATTCAAGTGTTGAGACATACGATACTAAAGTTAGGTAGTCACATTTAGAGTTGCAGGCCTCAACATTAACACTGGCCTGATGGTCTGGCGCCTTTTTTGAAGCTGTCGGGCCAGTTCGGGCCACCAGTTCTTATATTTTACTGGCCCGACGGGCCACTCGCTGGTTTCCGGTTCTCGAACGCCGCCGAGACGAAGCGGCGGTCACAGCACGACCGCATCGGTTATCAGATGCAGTTCGCCAGAATTCTTAGACCCGACTCAGTTATAGCACATTGTAAACATAATGTAGATACTAATTCTGATCAATAGTGAGTCCAAACTCTAACACTTATCATGCGGACGACGGCATGCAAAGCCATCGAATAAATTTTCTAACCACTGGCAGCGCAGGTTTTTATGACGAGATACGCCATTTTTAAAGTCCCGCCACGTCCCTTGGACACACTTAGTACGGTGGTTGGAAGCTGCCTCGACTTTAGAGTTATGCACGCTTTTTCTTCTCTAGATATATGAATGGAATACAGCTTAAATCCAAATTTGACAGGTGACTAAAGTGACAGAAACCAAATGTAACGCTGCGTCAGCAAGGGCAAGGTGAGGGCCAGCGAATGAACCTTGAAATAGTCTAATGCCGTGATTGACCTGTACATGAAAGCAGCGTCAACTCAACTACCAAGTCGACTCGTCACACTGGCCACACTTTATTTAAACTTGGCAAATACTGTATATATGCATCTGATTACACACTTAAACAATATTACAATATTGTTAGCTTTGGACATCTCACTTTGAACAATCAATATGTGTATAGTAACTTCTAACAACTTTATTGATAAAATTATTAACAATTACGTATATATATATATATACGACTTCACGAGATGATTGAAACGCAGCATAATACGGCATGAAATTATCTTAGACCACGGTGAGGACCGGTCTACTAAATCAAATGCTTTCTTATTAGCACCCTACCCAACCTTTACAAGAATGAAAGAAAACAATGTTACAATTTTTCTGACTAATCACTCATTTGATCAACTGGGGTCACATATAGACATATTAGTCCAAAGGACTTCAGGGCCACTTGGCCCATTTTTTTCATAAATGTTCTTATCTATTTATTATATATATGTTTTTTAACAATCTTATTGAGTACATTCCATGTTCTAGTATTGTGATGCACCTCTGAATTATCAATTACCATATATATGGTGCAGGAGAATGCTGTTGAATTATTATTATAAGACAATATTCATCATTACAGAGAATCCATTGTTAAATTTAAGTGGAGACACCCCAGTCTGAAAAATTCCCAGTACGACACATGGTGACATTGTTTCCTTATTTCCCATGTAATTATCTTTGTATTATAATTTTTCAGAAATGTTTTTATCTATTTATTATTTAGATATAATGTATATATATATATATATATATATATATATATCAATGATCTTAATGGATACATTCCATGTTTTAGTATTACAATGCACCTCTGAATGGTGGAGTGGAGACACCATACTCTTAAATATTTTTTTCTAAAAAGCTGATGAATCTCATCAGAAATGAATTGTATGAAGTTAGTATATTACTATCGTAAATAAAATGTCTCATGAAAAGAAATGTCAAAACACTGTTGATAGCAGTGACAAGAAAGTATCCCACTGAATGGCAGACATCAACTGGATGTTCCCTTAGTTTTTTAAATGGTTCAGTATCAGATATATAATATATCACCATAGTTGTTATACTGGTTGGGTGGACTAGTGAATTATGCAGCGTATACAGAGCAGCCTTGTGTTGTAGAAAGAAGAAGTTCCGCATAATCAAGTTTGGCACCAACGTTGATTTGTGTAATGAGAAGAAATGGAAGGCACAACTCCAGGAGTTGAGAAAACTTCCTGCCTTCACACGAGTAAGTCTCCCATTGTCTCCCTCATTCCCTCCCTCCCCTCTCCCTCCCTCCCTCTCTTTCTTCCACTCTCCCTCCCTCTCTCCCTCCCTCTCTTCCTCCCACTCTCCCTCCCTCTCTTCCTCCCACTCTCCCTCCCTCTCTCCCTCCCTCTCTCCCTCCCTCTCTCCCTCCCTCTCTCCCTCCCTCTCCCTCTTTCTCTCCCTCCCTCTCTCCCTCCCTCTCTCCCTCCCTCTCTCCCTCCCTCCCTCCCTCTCTCCCTCCCTCTGCCCCTCCAACCATCCCTCCCTCCTTCCCTTCCACACAGGTTGTAGCCGCCAGTAACATGTGCCACTGTAACCGTTACAGGTTGTGGCCGCCAGTAATATGTGCCACCGTAGCCATTACAGGTTGTAGCAGCCAGTAACCTGTGCCACTGTAACGGTTACAGGTTGTATCATCTGGTAACCTGTGCTAATGTAACAGTTATAGGTTGTAGCAGACAGTAATATGTTCCACTGTAACCGTTACAGGTTGTAGCCGTCACTAACATGTGCCACCGTAACCGTTACAGGTTGTAGCAGCCAGTAACCTGTGCCAGTGTAACCGTTACAGGTTGTAGCATCCATGATCCTGTGCCACTGTACCCGTTACAGGTTGTAGTCACCAGTAATATGTACCACTGTAACCTTTACAGGTTGTAGCCACCAGTAACATGTGCCACTGTAAACGTTACACGTTGTAGCCACCAGTAACATGTGCCACTGTAACCGTTACAGGTTGTAACCACCAGTAACATGTGCCACTGTAACCGTTACAGGTTGTAGCCACCAGTAACATGTGTCACTGTAACCGTTACAGGTTGTAGCCACCAGTAACATGTGCCACTATAACCGTTACAGGTTGTAGCCACCAGTAACATGTGTCACTGTAACCATTACAGGTTGTAGCTGCCAGTAACATGCTGAGTCACATTGGCCACAAGATCCTTGGAATGAACACGGTGCAGCTCTACATGAAGGTGCCTGGGTCCCGCACTCCTGGTAGGACACTCTTTGTTTCACAACATTTTGTTCGTAAAACCAAACTAACATTGGCAAACATTCTTCAGTAGCTGCACCAAAATCTAGAATCAACCCCGTATTACTTTAAAATCAGCTGAAACTATAGCAACCTTTCGTAAAAAAAACTAAAGACTTATTTATTTGAAATCGCATTTCCACCCTATTCTTCGGCAGTCCCTTGCTCTAATGACGACACTTGCTTGTCCCTGTTAATGATTTTGTTCAATGATTCTTGTATGTCGCGCCTCTCAAATTCCTTCCTGGGGATATTGGCAATATCAACATTTATTTTATTGTTGTTAGTTCCCTTGTAATTATCTTCACGCTGAATGCCCCATTCCTCCCAAGTGCAGGGGTATGTTTAGGGGGGCATGATCTGTTTTGGCAATTGTTTGTTTTCCTTTGTAATTTGTTGGACTGCTTTATTTTAACATGAAGAAATAATAATAATAATCATCATAATAACAAACTTCTATAGCGCCTGTATCATCGCAGGCCTCAGCTCAGATGTGCAACATGCAACAATCAAAGCAAAAGCAACGGACTGCCCAAGATTTACGCTGTGAATGAATTAGTTCCAGATTTTCATGTGTGTCCAGTGTAGACATCTTTCATTAAGGAAAGGTGTCCACTGAGTACTTGCATAAATTAATACAGTCTGAATGATTTACCTTCCAATACTGGGGTATAACCACCGAGTAAGCCAAAAAGGATATTATCAAAGCTACCGGTATGTAAATCATTGTTTATAGTTTTATAGGACTTTTAATATCTATGTGGTTTACTCAAAGTAATCTTTCATTTTGTTTGTGTTAGTAGGAATGACGTCAACTATTTGACTGGGTCCTGCTTGTGTTTGTAGGAATGACATCAACTATATGACCGGGTCCTGGCTGTGTTTGTAGGAATGGCATCAACTATTTGACAGGGTCCTCGTTGTGTTAGTAGGAATGACATTGACTATTTGACCGGATCCTGATTGTTTTTGTAGGAATTGCATCAACTACTTGACTGTGTCCTGGCTGTGTTTGTAAGAATGGCATCAACTATTTGACTGGGTTCTGGATGTGTTTGTGGGAATGGCACCAATTATTTGACCAGGTCCTCGTGTTTGTAGCAATGGCATCAACTATTTGACCTAGTCTTCATGTTTGTAGGAATGTCATCAACTATTTGATCGGGTCCTGGTTGTGTTTGTAGGAATGGCATGAACTATTTGACCGGGTCCTGTGTGTGTTTGTAGCAATGGCATCAACTATTTGACTGGGTCCTGTGTGTGTTTGTAGGAATGGCATCAACTATTTGACCTAGTCCTCATGTTTGTAGGAATGACATCAACTATTTGACCGGGTCCTGGCTGTGTTTGTAGGAATGGCATCAACTATTTGACAAGGTCCTGGTTGTGTTTGTAGCAATGGCATCAACTATTTCACATGGTCCTCATGTTTGTAGGAATGACATTGAATATTTGACAGGGTCATGATTGTTTTTGTAGGAATTACATCAACTATTTGACTGTTTCCTGGCTGTGTTTGTAAGAATGGCATCAACTATTTGACTGGGTTCTGGATGTGTTTGTGGGAATGGCACCAATTATTTGACCAGGTCCTCGTGTTTGTAGCAATGGCATAAACTATTTGACATAGTCCTCATGTTTGTAGGAATGTCATCAACTATTTGACCGGGTCCTGGTTGTGTTTGTAGGAATGGCATCAACTATTTGACCGGGTCCTCGTTGTGTTTGTAGGAAAGGAATGAACTATTTGACCGGGTCCTGTGTGTGTTTGTAGGAATGCCATCAATTATTTGACTGTGTCTTGGTTGTGTTTGTGAGAATGGTATCAACTATTTGACCGGGTCCTGGTTGTGTTTGTAACAATGGCATCAACTATTTGACCTGGTCCTCATGTTTGTAGGAATGTCATCAACTATTTGACCAGGTCCTGGTTGTGTTTGTAGGAACGGCATGAACTATTTGACCTGGTCCGGGTTGTGTTTGTAGGAATGCCATCAACTATTTGACCGTGTCTTGGTTGTGTTTGTAAGAATGGTATCAACTATTTGACCGGGTCCTGGTTGTGTTTGTAGCAATGGCACCAATTATTTGACCAGGTCCTTGTGTTTGTAGCAATGGCATCAACTATTTGACCTAGTCCTCATGTTTGTAGGAATGTCATCAACTATTTGACCGGGTCCTTGTTGTGTTTGTAGGAATGGCATGAACTATTTGACCGGGTCCTCGTTGTGTTAGTAGGAATGACATTGACTATTTGACCGGATCCTGATTGTTTTTGTAGGAATTGCATCAACTACTTGACTGTGTCCTGGCTGTGTTTCTAAGAATGGCATCAACTATTTGACTGGGTTCTGGATGTGTTTGTGGGAATGGCACCAATTATTTGACCAGGTCCTTGTGTTTGTAGCAATGGCATCAACTATTTGACCTAGTCCTCATGTTTGTAGGAATGACATTGACTATTTGACAGGGTCATGATTGTTTTTGTAGGAATTACATCAACTATTTGACTGTTTCCTGGCTGTGTTTGTAAGAATGGCATCAACTATTTGACTGGGTTCAGGATGTGTTTGTGGGAATGGCACCAATTATTTGACCAGGTCCTCGTGTTTGTAGCAATGGCATCAACTATTTGACCTAGTCCACATGTTTGTAGGAATGTCATCAACTATTTGACCGGGTCCTGGTTGTGTTTGTAGGAATGGCATCAACTATTTGACCAGGTCCTGGTTGTGTTTGTAGGAATGGAATGAACTATTTGACTGGGTCCTGTGTGTGTTTGTAGGAATGCCATCGATTATTTGACTATGTCTTAGTTGTGTTTGTGAGAATGGTATCAACTATTTCACCGGGTCGTGGTTGTGTTTGTAGCAATGGCATCAATTATTTGACCTGGTCCTCATGTTTGTAGGAATGTCATCAGCTATTTGACCGGGTCCTGGTTGTGTTTGTAGGAACGGCATGAACTATTTCACCTGGTCCGGGTTGTGTTTGTAGGAATATCATCAACTATTTGACCGTGTCTTGGTTGTGTTTGTGAAAATGGTATCAACTATTTGACCGGGTCATGGTTGTGTTTGTAGCAATGGCATCAACTATTTGACATGGTCCTCATGTTTGTAGGAATGTCATCAACTATATGACCCGGTCCTGGTTGTGTTTGTAGGAACAGCATGAAATATTTGA
The DNA here is from genome assembly GCA_020002185.1 of Paraescarpia echinospica. Taxonomy (NCBI): domain Eukaryota; kingdom Metazoa; phylum Annelida; class Polychaeta; order Sabellida; family Siboglinidae; genus Paraescarpia; species Paraescarpia echinospica. Next base: position 26,171,279 of record CM034537.1, on the reverse strand, counting down.
CCTGGTCCGGGTTGTGTTTGTAAGAATGCCATCAACTATTTGACCGTGTCTTGGTTGTGTTTGTGAGAATGGTATCAATTATTTGACCGGGTTCTGGTTGTGTTTGTAGCAATGGCATCAACTATTTGACATGGTCCTCATGTTTGTAGGAATGTCATCAACTATTTGACCGGGTCCTGGTTGTGTTTGTAGGAACGGCATGAACTATTTCACCTGGTCCGGGTTGTGTTTGGAAGAATGTCATCAACTATTTGACCGTGTCTTGGTTGTGTTTGTGAGAATGGTATCAACTATTTGACCGGGTCCTGGTTGTGTTTGTAGCAATGGCATCAACTATTTGACATGGTCCTCATGTTTGTAGGAATGTCATCAACTATTTGACCGGGTCCTGGTTGTGTTTGTAGTAACGGCATGAACTATTTGACTGGGTCCTGCTTGTGTTTGTAGGAATGACATCAACTATTTGACAGGGTCCTCGTTGTGTTAGTAGGAATGACATTGACTATTTGACCGGATCCTGATTGTTTTTGTAGGAATTGCATCAACTACTTGACTGTGTCCTGGCTGTGTTTGTAAGAATGGCCTCAACTATTTGACTGGGTTCTGGATGTGTTTGTGGGAATGGCACCAATTATTTGACCAGGTCGTTGTGTTTGTAGCAATGGCATAAACTATTTGACATAGTCCTCATGTTTGTAGGAATGTCATCAACTATTTGACCGTGTCTTGGTTGTGTTTGTGAGAATGGTATCAACTATTTGACCGGGTCATGGTTGTGTTTGTAGCAATGACATCAACTATTTGACATGGTCCTCATGTTTGTAGGAATATCATCAATTATTTGACCGGGTCCTGGTTGTGTTTGTAGGAACGGCATGAAATATTTGACCTGGTCCGGGTTGTGTTTGTAGGAATGCCATCAACTATTTGACCGTGTCTTGGTTGTGTTTGTGAGAATGGTATCAACTATTTGACCGGGTCCTGGTTGTGTTTGTAGCAATGGCATCAACTATTTGACATGGTCCTCATGTTTGTAGGAATGTCATCAACTATTTGACCGGGTCCTGGTTGTGTTTGTAGGAACGGCATGAACTATTTGACTGGGTCCTGCTTGTGTTTGTAGGAATGACATCAACTATTTGACAGGGTCCTCGTTGTGTTAGTAGGAATGACATTGACTATTTGACCGGATCCTGATTGTTTTTGTAGGAATTGCATCAAATACTTGACTGTGTCCTGGCTGTGTTTGTAAGAATGGCCTCAACTATTTGACTGGGTTCTGGATGTGTTTGTGGGAATGGCACCAATTATTTGACCAGGTCGTTGTGTTTGTAGCAATGGCATAAACTATTTGTCCTAGTCCTCATGTTTGTAGGAATGTCATCAACTATTTGACCGGGTCCTGGTTGTGTTTGTAGGAATGACATCAACTATTTGACCGGGTCCTGGCTGTGTTTGTAGGAATGGCATCAACTATTTGACAAGGTCTTGGTTGTATTTGTAGCAATGGCATCAACTATTTCACATGGTCCTCGTGTTTGTAGGAATTATATTGACTATTTGACAGGGTCATGATTGTTTTTGTAGGAATTACATCAACTATTTGACTGTTTCCTGGCTGTGTTTGTAAGAATGGCATCAACTATTTGACTGGGTTCTGGATGTGTTTGTGGGAATGGCACCAATTATTTGACCAGGTCCTCGTGTTTGTAGCAATGGCATCAACTATTTGACCTAGTCCTCATGTTTGTAGGAATGTCATCAACTATTTGACCGGGTCCTGGTTGTGTTTGTAGGAATGGCATCAACTATTTGACCGGGTCCTCGTTGTGTTTGTAGGAATGGAATGAACTATTTGACCGGGTCCTGTGTGTGTTTGTAGGAATGCCATCAATTATATCACCGTGTCTTGGTTGTGTTTGTTAGAATGGTATCAACTATTTGACCGGGTCGTGGTTGTGTTTGTAGCAATGGCATCAACTATTTGACCTGGTCCTCATGTTTGTAGGAATGTCATCATCTATTTGACCGGGTCCTGGTTGTGTTTGTAGGAACGGCATGAACTATTTGACCTGGTCCGGGTTGTGTTTGTAGGAATGCCATCAACTATTTGACCGTGTCTTGGTTGTGTTTGTCGCAATGACATCAACTATTTGACATTGTCCTCATGTTTGTAGGAATGTCATCAACTATTTGACCGGGTCCTGGTTGTGTTTGTAGGAACGGCATGAACTATTTGACCGGGTCCTGTGTGTGTTTGTAGCAATGGGATCAACTATTTGACCGGGTCCTGGTTGTGTTTGTAGGAATGGGATCAACTATTTGACCGGGTCCAGGTTGTGTTTGTAGGAACGGCATGAACTATTTGACCAGGTCCTGTGTGTGTTTGTAGGAATGGCATGAACTATTTGACCGGGTCCTGGTTGTGTTTGTAGGAATGGAATGAACTATTTGCCCGTGTCCTCTGTGTGTTTGTAGGAATGCCATCAACTATTTGACCGTGTCTTGGTTGTGTTTGTGAGAATGGTATCAACTATTTGACTGGGTCCTGGTTGTGTTTGTAGGAATGCCATCAACTATTTGACCGTGTCATGGTTGTGTTTGTGAGAATGGTATCAACTATTTGACCGGGTCCTGATTGTGTTTGTAGCAATGGCATCAACTATTTGACCGGGTCCTTATGTTTGTAGGAATGGCATCATCTATTTGACCGGGTCCCGGTGGCCTAATCTGGAGGACCTGTTTGAGAATGACGTTCCCGTCTACCGGTTCATCCAGAAGCCCGGTGACCTTGTGTGGGTCAACGGCGACACCGTCCACTGGGTTCAAGCCATTGTAAGTGACCACAGCCAGCTTATGTAATAATTATATTGTTTCTCTAACTTTGGAGCTTTGTAAGTGCATCCCCACCGAGGCGCCAACAACGTCCACTCCCCTGTTTCTAGGTTGCCTAGCTTCCAGGCCTCTTATTTAGCAATTGGCTGTGTACTTCGAGAAAACACACAGGTAGTTATTTAGAGTTACTTTTTTTCTACGGTGTACAGATTATGTTGTCAGTCATTCCCCTACAAAACACTATTTAACAATTTTGCAATTTAATACCCATTTTGTCATGTCAGGTCAAATAGGTTCTCATTATCTGAGTTTAAATATGTTGATTATTAACGTGCCGCAGCAAACTGGTTACTACGCCGCGCATGAGAGCCAAAAATAGCTGACTAAATCACATCAACGTTTTGATATGGGCAGAGACGTTATTTTCGTTGACAAATAATGCTAAAGTAATGCAATACTAAATGATGGTATGAGCATTGGTTTTTCCACACATCCCAATTTAATTTTTTTTAAATAATCTTTGCTTAGTTTTACCGATGAAAAAACCAAACTGATATTTCAACAAATGAGGTGTGATTTTAATTCTTATAATCTGTTGAATCCAGAAAAAGGTGTAATACTATATTTTACAATTGTTCAACTTAATACCCACTTTGTCATGGCTGGTGACACACTGTGTAGAAAGACGACTCATTCTGCCAGTAATATCTATAAAAAATGTTGCAATTTAATACCCACTTTGCCGTGCTGAGTCTATCTGATGGTGGAATTCATTTCAGTCTCATTAGTGTGGGTTAGATTTGTGTTGTACTTTACAGGATTGTGACACAAGACTGAAAATTTCCAAATGGACAGCTCCATCAGACAAGAAATTACTTTATCCCCTGTATGACCAGTGTCTATTGTATGCGTCAGTCCCTGTGGATATATAACAGAGATGCTCATTGTTTATAAAGACACCTCCTCTCAGTACTCTCTCCTATTGTTTCCCCGCCAATATTGATGTATTGAATTATGTCTAATGGTGTAGTTTGTTTTTGCTTTCCCTACTGATGGATGTAAAAGGTAGAATTAAAAGTGTTGTAGTTAATTATCCCATGTAATGCTGATTAAATATGTGGGTAGGTTACCTGTCCCAAGAGGACAAAGTAGTTTTTTTTATTTGTTTAACCCTCGTTTGCCTGATGAAGGTTTTCTATATTAAAAATAAACATATGTACATTGAAATTTGCATAACAGAGAAGATTGTCAATCGAAGTGGTTGGTTAGTAAATTGTTTTTGATGTTGTAGACAACTGAATATGCTACATTCTCATTCACAGATCTGTGTCACTGAAACTGTTTGTTTTGTTCAATCGTGTCAACGTATGTTATTTTATGTTTTGTATTTGACATGTTCTCTTCTCCTATGTCTGAATGTTTGGCTGATTTCTAGGAAAATTGGTGTAAATGAGAATTGTGAACGATTGATAAGGTATTGTATTCATGTGTCATCTTCAGGTGAGACATGAAGGGTGCTGCAGCAGTTGGTAATGTAAGATCTCTGCTGTTTTCACAGACGTCATATTTAGTGAGATGTCTTCACTCACAAAATGAAGCAGCCCTTTCAGTGGTGATGTTACTCTTGCGAGTCAGAGGCCACCGAGTGTGTGCCAGTGCCCTTTGCCAAACACATCGAAACGTGTTTGTCATTTGCTTCAGTGGTCACATTTCTCATGAAATGTTGTATTTTAATTAACTGTTATAAGTCAAAAATGGTAGTCCCAACTTCACCAAATTGTCAGAGTAAAGTGTTTGTATTAAAAGAAAGTGAATTTTTTAATTAGTTGGCATCGGTAAAATGGTCCATGGACACACATGAACATAGGTATCGGGAGTGGACCGTGGCACCTGAGAGGAAAAGCACTTATCCTGCCTCCAAGTTAACATATTAATTCTTCATAATGTGTCATCAGAGTCGGTCACAATGTCAACATGTTAGTCCAATAATACCCAGTCTAGAAGTGCGACATGGTGGAATGGTTTCTAAGCTACACTGCAGAATGTGTGTATAAATTTATAACAAACGCTGTTTTATTTTGACGAAATAAAACGTTATGACTGATTGAAGTTTAGACGCATGTAGTGCTGTACCGTTGGTGGAAGTATTCAGAAAATCACCGAACTAACATTTTATTTATTGTTATTTCCAGTCAACCTCTCGACCTGTTGTTGAAAGGTGTGCTTTGTGTATGTAAGTACCAATGATCTCATTGTATGTCTCCATTAATGTGAAATTGCATCCATCGTAGAATTTCTTTATTATCACAGAGATTGCGGAGATTAGAGCTAGATTTGAGTGAATAAAGTGTTTTCTACGAATTGAAATACCTGGTAGTCATGTTTTGTTTTCCTTGTCCACCTAAGGAACAACAAGCCAGTGTCAACTGTTGGCGCCATTATAGTATCTTGATCTTAAACTGCTAACAAGGGAATGTCAATCCTTTCAAGTTTCCACTGCAAGAGTGATTAAGTCCCTTTGTGCTTTTAGTCCTTTGGGCCAAAGTTTCAATGGACTTATGTTATCACTCTGCTGTCCGCCATGTGCTGTTAGCTGCCATATCTCGGAAACCGTTCAGCATCTGTTTCTCTAATTTTGCATAGACATATCCTTGGGTACTGCCACTATGCACGATAAATCTGTATTTGATTGAATCATTCTAACCCCCCAGAATCCCCGAAACTGGTAAATTTTCAAATTTTGCCTGTTTTTTTTCAAAAACTCTTCAGTAACTTTTTCTCTGATTTTTAATAGATATGTCATGTGGTAGTGCCACTATACACAAGAAATCTGTATTTGATTGAATCATTCTAACTCCCCCACTGGTAAATTTCAAATTCTAAATTATCACATTTTCCCTATTTCTCTACTGCACTGGCAGAACCTGGGCAGCTGTAAGCCTCTTTATTGCACTAGCCTAAGGCTACTGCCTGCCATTGTCCAAGTGACAAACAGAATGCCTCCATGTGGGCTGTGATTAATGTGTAATGGGAATCCCTACTGCACTGGCAGAACCTGGGCAGGCAAGTTTATGATACTGACTTGCTTGTGTGCACCAGGCCAGGTAAATTAGCATGCATCCCTCTTCCCCATTTATTTTGATGTTCATTTAATTATTTTTTAAATGGATTGATTGTGGTATTTATTGGTTAAAGATATATTGTCACCTGTAGGTGACAAACATAGACAATTAATATTCTGGACACGTTTATTGAAATCAAATCAAAAAATGCATTACACTTTCTTTTCTATTTACATGCCATGCCTCGTGTAGACATGGTACTATGTAAATCAGTTCATTTTGTATCAATATAGACAGGAAACCCAGCTTTGTAAGACTTTTATCTTGGTTGTTGTCATCCTACACATGACTTCTGTGTCACGTCGATGTATGTGTTGACATTGTGATCACTGGTATTTTGACACCTGAAACAACCAAATGTCAACCATTAGAAGAGTTGACATAGTGTTAGAATACTTACCAAACAATTTGTTATAATAAAAGACCCAATTTTCATATAACAACACATAATCAACAGTCTCGTGCTCGAATATTTCACTTCCAGGTGTATCTTCACTGGCAATTAAACAGTCTCCACTAAACATGTAAACATTTTACTTCCATCATAACCCTTAATGATCTGTAACTATGATTCACCAAAAAACATTTTATTAATAATTACAAACTCACAATATAGTCCAAAGGACTTCAGGGCATCTTGGCCCATTTTTAGTTTTGTAGAGTTAGATGAACCATGTGTGGTTTAATGATATATATGTTCAGAATACAGCATTGTTGCCTGATATTTTAAATGCCAGTATGTTACAATGGAAATCTAATAAGCACACGGTAAAAAAACGTTAGGTTTTCGTAGTAAATTATTTAATGATTTATAGACATGCTTGTCTAGCTGTAGATATCTGACCTGGTTAAAACTGGGATGCTCATTGGTTCCAAGATGAACACAGTTTATGGTGTGTAGATCTACATTTAGCTGGGTAATGTTGGGTTTTTGTTTGTGTTGGTGGTAATAAGCAAAGTTCACACGATTCAAGTATGTATACTATCAATAGTAACTTGTGTACTATTTATTTGTATATAAAGAAACAATGTTTCCTCAAGAAGAACATTATTTTTATTATTCCCTAACTTGAACTTGTTTGAAACATTTGATATTCAGTAACACTGTCTCTTGAAACTTGTATTTAAAAACTCAACTGGCAACATATTGTTGAATATAATGCACCTTTATGGTAAACACATCAAGAACTAAGCAAAGAGCTAGTCGATTCGTACTTAAATCTAGAGAAATGAACACAAAAAGACTAGTTAGTTGCTCATTACCTCTGATCATGAGGTAAAGTAAAAGATAATTGCCTGTTTTAATACACATGTTTGTCTGAAGATATTATTGTCATACCAGTTTGTCAATTTGTTACACAAATTTCATCTTGCTATATCAAGTGTTCATATGATACAGTAAAACCCTGATAATCTAGAAACAATAACATCAGGACATAATATACCTTGCAATATATACATGATTCATTTCTTTAAAAATGCAGACAAGTACAGTAGTGATTAATGTCCATACTGTATGAAAAATGTCAGTTCAAATTACACAACCAACAAAAATACCTGGTAAAACAGTTCGGTATTATCTAAAGTTTGGCAAACAACTACATTTAAAACTTGAAAAAATTGACTATTGCATTACAACAGTGCACATCCAAGTACTGCACCCATCCTTGGCAAACACCCCAGAAGATGGATGTATCAGCAGTATAGCCTCTCATACTAGAGTACAGTATTAGTTGTCGAACATTAGCATGTGGTCGCCTACTGACGTCTTTCTGTAGAAAGCATGCAAGTTTGCTCCTTTCCTCCTAATGCTAATTTGCTGAGCTATTTCCAATATTTGTTTAAGTGGAATTAACTTAGTTTAGGTGGAGTTATTATAAATGGCTGAAGTTATTGAGTGGAATAAGTGTGTGTGCACAACCAGCAGTGTTTGGATATTAAACACCAGCAGAGATCGAACCTGCCACACACAACACTGAAACACTATTGTCATAAACAAAACAGTTCAACAGTTTTTAAACAAACAAATGACATAGTATGTCTGCATTTACAACGCAATACTTTAACAGCATTCGGTCACAAATGTATTGTTTACATTGTTAGGAAAAGTCATATGGTACATACACATATGTGAAATTTTATAAATGATTTAATGTTTCACAAAAGAGATAATATCGTATGTTTGTATCAATTGACAGAAAAATAATACAATATATATTTGTTACGAAACTATCTGAACAAACCTATAAACCCACTTTTTCAGTGTTAGGCTCCCAACTGTTTATATTCTCGCTTGTTATATTAAGCCGCCGGCCCGCTCCTGTAACAGAAAACCAATTTTGCATTACATATTGGAATAATTAAATTTTACAGTTCAAATAATAACTAATTCAAACATATTCCATACAAAGAACTTGTGAAAGTAAATTACATTTGCATGCTCTTCCAAAAATCACATTTAGTTACATGTACATTATGTAAGGGGCCGTCTAACAAAGCACAGAGGGAGTTCTGTGGGCAAGCGTGACGAAGCGCTACATGAGTGTGGGGGTCTCTGAACCAGTCTTACGTAACGAAACATAATATTTCAAAAGTTTATTTCAACAGCATTTCAGTGGAAAACCAGCTACATACACTAAAAATGTTAAAACCCCAGATAAATTTCAAGAGCATTCCAACAGAAAACCACTTCTACTATTATATCAACATTTAGAATCACACAAAAAATGACGCAAACTCATATGTGCAATCCAGTACATGGATTATGTTGAATTGAAATGGCTTGACGAGCATGATGTGGACGTTCACAGCAATCCCCTATTTCAGAAACTGTATTGGTGTTTTGACCCCAAAAATCCCCTTGGGCAACACAATGAATCATTGGGAGGAAATTTAGTGTGGGGATAGACACGTCACCTCTCATTAGAAGTGCTTAATGTTGAGGCAAATATGTCAGAAGAAAATTAACAAAGCAAAATCAATTATGGAGATAATCTGACGTACTTTCGATCACATGGATAAGAAGTCTTTTTCTACAACTTGTAAGTCTCTCGTTCGTCCACACATTGAGCACGCTAATCAGGTATGGAGTCCTTTCTTAAAGGCACATGTTACAGATCTTGAAAATGTTCAGCACAGTGCAACCAAATCAATTCCTGGTTTCAAAGACCTTGAATACAAAAAAACGTTTACAGAGACTGAAATTACCAACTCTATCATACCGTCGCCTCAGAGGAGATATGATTGAAATGTATAAGATACTAACAGGGAAATATGACCCAGCAGGCTTATGCAATGTTGTTACATTGAGAGATGACTAAGCACGTACGAGAGGGCACCACCTAAAAATATTTAAAGAAAGGTGCTGATTAAATATTAGAAATAACTAATTTATATAGCGATGCAAAAATGTATGAAACCATTTCCTACAGTTTGTAGTTGACGCTTTGCCGATGTAGTCGTTTGACACAAAAATAGATAAATTATGACAAAACCACCCTGTGAAAACTGAATACACTGCCCCACTCCTATCTTGGATTGTGCCAGTCGCATGTGCACAGTAGGAGCAGATGTCAAAAGCGAGAGCTGGCATGTAAGAGACAGAGACAGTAATACCTACTCAAGCCAGAAGAGGACCTGTAAGAACCTGAAAGATGTTATTCACTTTACTTTTCACGTCTTGAAATGGCCCAGCTACATTGAAGTTAATTTATACATACATACATACATACATACATACATACATACATACATCCTCTTCGGTCTTCAGGCAAATTTGCCTATGTACCGCTCTTTAACCAATGTTGCTTTATAATCAAATTTGACAGGCTGGTGCATCCATAATATACCGAGTCGGTTTTTCAGTGCATTGACTGTTGGAGCTGTGACAATGGTTTCAGGTAAGGTGTTCCATACACCAATTACTCTCTCGCTAAAGAAGTGACTCCTTATTTCTCGTTTACTCCTGTTTTTATAAAACTCTAAAGAATGTCCCCGTGTTCCTTCGTACAGGTCCAGGTTAAACATAGTGTGCGTGCAACTAAATATGCCATTAAAGTATTTGTAAACATTAATAACGTCCCCTCGTCCGGGTGAAAGTTTAACTGCCACTTCTCAGCCCATTCCTGTAATTTGTCTAAGTCTTTCTGCAGATCTAAGCAATCTTGTTTTGTTGAAATTTTGTGGTATATTTTTGTATCATCCGCAAAAATCTTCATGCCACATTCTACTACATTTGTTATATAATTTATATACAATATAAAAAGAATTTATGCAAGACAAAAGAGAGAATCAGGAAGTGGGAGACACTGGAGCCGTTACTGCCTATGGTACAGACCTAACTGCACCAATGATCGGCTCGGGACATCTCATCGGTTGCTCCTCATAACGCTACTCTGGAAAGTAGTGTCACAGTCCTGATCTCTCACAGCTGACCCACCCCGTGTGGCTGTACTCTGCAAGGGAGGGTAATACCGGCCCCTAAGCCATACGCCGTTCCCATAGGCGTTGTGGTCATCCATGCCACGTGGTATAACTCTATATATTGAGCACGTCAAGCTGCAATTAACATATAAATTTTACCTGCCTTTATACCCTGCCAAACACTGGCAGCCGGAATTGTGGTGTGTGAACTTCAACATTAATTAATCTTGCATATCTACAACTATTGAAGTTATTTATTCGTTAGAATGGTATTAAAACTTTGGTCATATGTTATACTACATGATACGATGTAGTAAACATGTGTGTACGCGGCGTACATAATATTACTATTCTATTATATGTATTCTGATGTATGCAAATTCATGGATAGTTATGGTTGTCGCCAGTAGGGGCGAATCCAAGATGGCGCACACAGTGGGGAATCTTCCAAAAGTCAAATCATATTTATTGTCTACGTAATATACCAACAACAGTTAAAGTACAATATACAGTGCGGCGTAAATGGAGAATTATAAACAGGGAGAGACGAAGGGAGAAGTTATGTTTACTCCGCCATGGCGCGTTGCAATAACAAATGTTTCAACTGGTGCATTTATTCTGGTTCTAGTTGTTTCCAGCACTCGGTAACGTTCTATTAACTGACTAGTCATTATATAGTGGTTACAATGTTATGATTTTGTGAGGTCCCATTCAACTAGTCAGCGTTTTTCAGAACATTATCGCCAAGCCGACCTTTCTGTGTTGGAACTGAGGGTGGTCACTGTGAGGATGCTTGTCGTCCTCAGTGGTGCTTTTACGTCCCAAATTGAGACGGTGCCGACATTACATCCGAGTCACGAGGGATACACAGTCCTCAATGTTGAGAGCCAGGTTTGTATACCAAATATACCATACCTGCCCGGTCCGGGTATTGAACTCGAGACGCCGGCATCTATTTTGTATATTTTAAGTGACGATACATTTGTTTCTAGTATTTTGATCATTGCCAATTAATGTAACTATAATCGGTCAAGCACAAGCGTGTGCGTATTTGCATTGTGATTGACAAGATGTTCTATGAACACATTACGCGAGTGCGTATGTACGTGTCTGTCTATATGTGTCTACATTACGATACCTTACAAAAGTAACGTTTAAAGACAATAACCATGTTCTTTTCTTGCGCGCGCGTGCCTGCCGCCATGAATAGACTAGTCAACAATAACGAATTTTCGTGTTGTACCCATCCAAAGGCAATATATAGAACAGACTACAACTACTTGCTGTTCTAAACATCCAAAGTCCCTACCTTCCTTCAGTTGGCGCTGTTGCAGCCATCTTGCAATAGCTACCCCTTCACGCTGTCTTTTCCGACATTTGTGTCTGTTGCACTGTTTAAATCACCTGCTACACGAAGCACCATATCGAGCGTCAAGCGAATGTTGTTTTACATACACATAATGTGGCTGCACCCACGCAAGTGAACCATCCACCAGTTAAGTCGGTGTTGTACTGAAACCCGTCGTGTCACCTATATTTCAACCACTGTGCGTATTCCTATTTGTCGTTTTACGCTTCTCAGTCACACGTTTACAACAACTGTCAGGTGAATCTCGACAGAAGTAGTCATATTAAATTCAAACTAAAGTCCACTTAAATCCTCTTGGCACGTGATTACGAAGGAACCATTGTTGGGCTTGCACGTGATGCCTAGAATGTTCACCGGTAGTTGAAGCAATGCATTGTCTCTGAGGTAATGAACCATGACATTGTTTGTGGACGAAGCACAGTTGGCATGTATGTAGGAATAGCCTCTTTATTCGTGCTAACTGTGCAACGATCCATGACCGTACCCAATTACGAGTGAATGCGAGAAAGAGAGAGTGTGTGAGAGATGGGGTGAGGATTGCGAGAGAGACGGAGAGAAATAGAGGAGGGAACAAGGGACGGAGAATGGGACAAACAGAGAGGGGAAACAGGGAGCGCGACGGAGAAGATAAGGATGGAGGGGTAGAGTGGGGATATATATGGAAAGGGAGAGGAGGGGAGGGGACTGGAGGTGATGGGAGAGGAAGGAAGTGAGACAGGAGAAGGAGGGGAAGATACTCGGATGAATTTTATTTCCCTACGACCACTAGCTTGCGGACTATGAGAATAGTGTTCTCTCTAAAGTACATTTTAATACAACATTGTATTCTTAAGAACATCTAGACTATTCTATTATATACATCATATTTACAGTTATAAAACAAACAACACACAATGCATAACACATTCAGTGACCTTACTGTATTAAGTGTTTTCGATAATTTTTTTTAATCAGTAGTGCAAAACAAATAATGTTAAATAATATAAAATAAACCACGTATTATACATGTATTACACACTTTGAACTCATTTACATGTAATTATATAACTAATAAATTAACTATTAGCTACAGTGTTTCTTCTATGCAAAAAAATTCACCGTTTTGACAGGGAATTTGTTACATAGACAAACTTTGTCATGATTACATTAATAAATCTGGAAATATCTGCCAACTGTCTCACATTATGTATATTAAACGACTGGTTAATTTTCAAAATATTGGGTCTGATTCTAAAATATTTATGTATATCTTGATCTTTCTTCTACTAGTGATGGACATACGAGTACATAATGATATTTATCACCTTGGTCTCCATTGTTGCATAAATTACAGAGCCTCTGAGTATTTTCAGGGAGATACTGACCTTCACAAATAGGTAAGTTGTGATCTCACAACGAAATTTACATCAATTGATTCTGTCAGATGGGCTTCACTAGATTAAATCCTTCTCGAGCCCTACTTCATTTTTAAATATTCTGTAATTTGAGCACAACCTATTTATATGAATTTCATCGTGCCATGTTTGTCTGTTTATGTCTTTCATTTAAAGTTCTAGGGTATGCTTCAACCATTTTATATTTACATTTCCATGATCATGCCACATGTTTGATATACCTAGGGTAGTCCACATCCATAAATGATTCGCTTGATTTCTTTATTTGTATGTCTATCGGTAAATGTAGCTACTTTGCTTTAGTTGTTAGGTTGAACATTGCACGCCTAGCTTGGTTAACGTGTTTTGTTATGGCTTTCTTAAACAATCCATTATAGTTTAGACTGGTTCCAAAATAGATTATAGCTATCAGTTATTTCTAATTTGTTTTCTCCAAACAAGAAGTATAGGTGTGATCTCACCTTGCCACGAGGGAATATAATAAGCTTTGTTTTACTAGTATTAACAGATGTTTGTCAATAATCACATGAAGCATTTAATGCCGCCTGTAAATATGCTGGTGTTTCTGCCATAACAATAGTATCAAATAGCACCGCAAGAAGAGGGTTGAAAGAGACAAATAGACAGAAAGACAGACATACAGACATACAGACAAACACAGAGAGAGAGAGAGACAGACATACAGACAAACAGAGAGAGACTGACAGACAGACACACAGACAGACAGACAAACAGAGAGACAGACAGACAGACAGACAGATAGACTGAAAGACAGACAGACAGACATACACACATATAGACAGACAAACAAACAGAGAGAGAGAGAGAGAGAGAGACAGACATACAGACACACAGACACACAGACAGACAAACAAACAGAGAGAGAGACAGACAGGCAGACAAACAGACATATAAACAAAGAGAAAAACAAACAGAGAGACAGACAGACAGACTGACAGACAGACAGATAGATTGACAGACATACAAACAAACAGAGAGAGAGAGAGAGAGAGAGAGACATATAGACAGAGACAGACAGACAGACAGAGAGGCAGACCGACAGACAGACAGAGAGGCAGACCGACAGACAGAGAGGCAGACCGACAGACATACAGACATACAGATATATAGATAGATAGATAGATAGTGAGAGTGAGTGAGTGAGTGAGTGAGAGAGAGAGAGAGAGAGAGAGAGAGAGAGAGAGAGAGAGAGAGAGAGAGAGAGAGAGAGAGAGAGAGAGTGAGACAAGAAGAGGCAGAGACAAAGAGAGGCGGAGACAGAGAGAGGCAGAGACAGAGAGAGGCAGAGACAGAGAGAGGCAGAGACAGAGAGAGGCAGAGACAGAGAGAGGCAGATACAGAGAGAGGCAGATACAGAGAGAGGCAGGGACAAAGAGAGGCAGGGACAAAGAGAGGCAGGGACAAAGAGAGGCAGGGACAAAGAGAGGCAGGGACAGAGAGAGGCAGGAACAGAGAGAGGCAGGAACAGAGAGAGGCAGGGACAGAGAGAGGCAGAGACAGAGAGAGGCAGAGACAGAGAGAGGCAGGAACAGACAGAGGCAGAGACAGAGAGAGGCAGGGACAGAGAGAGGCAGGGACAAAGAGAGGCAGGGACAAAGAGAGGCAGAGACAAAGAGAAGCAGAGACAAAGAGAAGCAGAGACAAAGAGAAGCAGAGACAAAGAGAGGCAGGGACAAAGAGAGGCAGAGACAAAGAGAGGCAGAGACAAAGAGAGGCAGGGACAAAGAGAGGCAGGAACAGAGAGAGGCAGAGACAGAGAGAGGCAGAGACAGAGAGAGGCAGGGACAAAGAGAGGCAGGGACAGAGAGAGGCAGGGACAGAGAGAGGCAGGGACAGAGAGAGGCAGGGACAGAGAGAGGCAGGGACAGAGAGAGGCAGGGACAGAGAGAGGCAGAGACAGAGAGAGGCAGAGACAGAGAGAGGCAGAGACAGAGAGAGGCAGAGACAGAGAGAGGCAGAGACAAAGAGAGGCAGGAACAAAGAGAGGCAGGGACAAAGAGAGGCAGGGACAAAGAGAGGCAGGGACAAAGAGAGGCAGAGAGGCAGAGAGGCAGAGAGGCAGAGAGGCAGAGAGGCAGAGAGGCAGAGAGGCAGAGAGGCAGAGAGGCAGAGAGGCAGAGAGGCAGAGAGGCAGAGAGGCAGAGAGGCAGAGAGGCAGAGGCATACTGCCAACAGGTAGGCCGTTGGAAAGGGAGAGTTGGAAAGGGGGAGACGGGGAGAAAAACAGACATATAAAAGCCTATATATGGGCAAGGACACAGATAGACAGCGTGCTAGTTAAGACTATAACATCGCAACTCTCTAGTCAAGCAGCCAATGCTACATTACTATGTTGCGTCGGCTGTTCTAATATTAGACGTGTTAGTTCAACCACATGTAATAATCAGTCACCCTATAGATACTTGTCTGAACTTGTACAGACAACGAGTCGGAGAAACTTGTTTTAGCTAAGTACTTCTTTTATCTAGTAACCACCACATTATCCAAAGTCAAACGTATGCACACGACATACCTATACATCACAATAATTAGCTAAAATGCTTGCTAGATGTGTAAGTCGTCTGTAAACACAATTTAACATTATACGACACAACACTGCTAAACTCGTCATACTATAGCTGGCTTGCCCGAAGTGACAGTGATGGGGCAATTAACAAGAAACAATTTACACGTTACGCATTATTCTAATAATATCACTATTATAACATGTAAACATGAACAAATAACTCACCAGGCCGTGTATATTGATATTCGAAATTATGGAGGCGACAGAACTGTACGTATATCTTTGCGGACACGTCCATGATCCCTAGCAAACTGCGACTGGGTGTGGCTCTAGTTACCCTACATGCGTCTGGCGGCTGACATGACAATAGCCTATGCAACCGCTTGCACGAAACAATTCCGCCAGGGTTACATAATATATTGTACTTCTTGTGTTACAGATTCTTACATGTCAACCGGCCGAAAACACGATCGGATTGTATGCCCACCAGCATTATTATTTGTAAGTTTACAACTTCATATTTGCTCCTTTCCAAACATGTTTTTTTTGGTTTTATTATGCCATTACATATAATTACCATCTTCGTGAATTGCACGCAGGACTTGATTTTAACTATTGCTTTGTTTTGATTTGTTTGCTCTATAATATGTTTCAACCAATATTCAATAAATATTAAATTAAATTACTACCGAATATACAAAAAAATCTCAGATGTCATCAGACATAAAAGATTCCGGTAATTTGGGCATGTGTGTCGTATACCAAACGAAAACCCCTTGAACGTAGCTTTCATACAAGCTTTTTGTGTATTAGAAGATCTGTTTTGTGAAGCGCAGTAATCCAGTCCTAATAACGTCGAGCGAGCGCGCTGACAAAGAAGCATTAATCAAAGAGGCCGTAATATATCGTGTTTCCTGTAAACCTTTAACGGTTAAGGATGAAAGCACAGTTACTTAACAAAATATCAAAGTGTTTATTGGTAATTTATGTATTATAACATCGTAATATTTTGTACATTCATAACATCGTAGTTGTATAACTATAACCATTGCATACTGGCGGACATGACATCGGAAGTTGGGGAAATGTTTACTTTTTTAATCCCCTCAATCAAACGGACTCTTCGTCGTAGCGGAGGGTGTGTCGCAACCTATGCACAGGTCTGATGGCATCAGCTCAACGTTTCAACAGGCCTGAATTCTCCACACTGGCATCGCAAGATATGAGCAGAATACGTAGATAGTTGATCGATGTAGACCGTCTGACTATTAATTGAGATTGCATATCCGACGGCTGGGCGACTGCAAAATAAAACAACTTGATATTGATCGTGTATCCAAGTGGAAGGTACGGTGTTAAGATATAATAATAATAATAAGAAGAAGAACACTAATAGAGCGCCATCAATCTAGATGAATCCATAAATGAGTTACATAAAATTAATAATATTTAATTAGTTAAAATAAATGACAATATATACACATATTAAAAAGAATAAGTTACAGCTAAAGATGATCGTTACCATTATAGGTATATTGATAAAAGATTGTGTAAAATTTGTTTTAAAACATGTACAAGATAATGAATAATTAAAAAAATAAACTAAATAAACTTACTGGTTCTGCCTATGTAACGTAAGCAAACCGGAAAAGATGGGTTTTCAAAAATCTTTTGAAGGTTACAAGGCAACATGTTGTCTTCGTCTCGCTTGGAAGTAAATTCCATAGTCGTGGAGCAGATACCGAGCAAGTTCTGACGCCGTTTCGGCTGCGAGATGTTGGCACGCACAAGTCATTGTTTGTAGTTGAACGCAACACTCGAGTAGTTCTTTGTTCGTAGAGTAGGTCGGTGATGTAAACTGGTATCACTCCTCGCGTTGAGCACGAAACGTCAGTAGCAGAATTGCGTAATGAATGCGTTGCTTTACGGGAAGCCAGTGTAGTTTCTCTTGAGTACCGGTGTGATATGGTCCCATCTGTGGCAGCGGACCACCGCCGAGCAGCAGCATTTTGCACTCTTTTGCAGCTTGTTGATTAGGCAGTCGGGGGTGTCATATACCATTCAATGCTAAATCAGTATGTCTCAGTAGTACTCTCAATGTTATTTGAACATACCGTTCTGTACCACTGGACCATCCGATGATAAAGAAGGTTTCAGTGGTACGCACAATGGTATTTCAACATACCATTCAATGAAACACCTGTATGTCTCAGTGGTACTCGCAATGGTGTTTGAACATATCATTCAATACCATTCTATGATAAATCAGTATGTCTCAATGGTACTTTTAATGGTATTTGAACCTATCATTCAGTACCATTGGACCATTCAATTATAAATAAGGCTTCAGTGGTACTCGCAATGGTATTTGAACATATCATTCCGCAGCCAGCTCGCCACCCTCGGCCCGAGTGGCTGTCAGGAGGCACCCGTCGGCACACGAATTAGAATTCGTTTCTTATTCACAGAGCCCAGCCGGCTCTGCGAATGTGCACGCTATAGCGTAGTTCCCTTAGGCCAAGGGCCAGTTTCATGAAGTGGGTAAGAATGTTATTAACGGTAAGATTACTGTCTTAGTAAATGACGTGATTTTTTTAATATAAACGAACATAAGAATTTAATCAAACACGTGACGCTAATAATAGCATAACTTTCAGTACGCTTCATGAAACCGGCCCCTCTTCTATTTGTAGTTGATTGGTCCATACCCATAGTGTAGTATTCGGAATCTTGTCTGACCGCTTTAGATGTAGGGTTCTGCGCAGATATTTGTTAATGAAAGTCTTTTTTAGTATGTTCTGTGTAATTCACCGTGTCTCCGAGCCATAGAGTAATATTGACTTGAGATTTGAGTTATATATCTTCAGTTTGGTATTAAACTTGATTTGTTTTGCCTTCCAAATGTTTTGTCAAAATAACCCGTGCGTGCGTGGTGCGTGGTGCGTGGTGCGTGGTGCGTGGTGCGTGGTGCGTGGTGTGTGCGTGTTTGCGTGTATGTATGTGTTTGGTGTGTGTGTGTGTGTGTGCGTGTGTGTGCGTGCGTGCGTGCGTGCCTACGTGCATGAGTGCGTGTGAGACAAGTAGGCATATGGTGTCTTTCGAATTCATGTCGTTTTAGCTAACGTTGTGTTTTTAGTTAAGTATCTGTAGGCGTTATTGCCAGTACAATATATTTTGCCGACGAGGTGCGTCATTGTTCTGGGGACGAAGGTGTTATTTATTTCTTAGTGGTGCCCGCATTATCATTATAAAAAAAAACCCTGCCCACAATATCTTCCTAAGCGCATGCAACTATAATTGAGACAACGTATACACGAGTGTGCGTGTATATGGGTACTCGGTATGTTAAACTTTTCCTCCTAGACGATTTGCATAGCAGACACCAAAAGTATGGATTCACGTTTTAAGACAACGTCAACATACCTATAAGTAGTGTTGACTATAATAATAACTTAACAATGGACGCCTTTCTAAACGTATATACGCAGACGTATAGGTCTAGGTGGAATACTTATGGAGAACACTTGACAGACGGAAGTAACGATACGTAGGGCGAAACACACAACTAATTGTTAATTGTATTGACAACGAATAGGATAATTTTGTGACAAATAAAACATGGTCTGAATCATACCAATGTTCAGTGATCTACTGAAAATAAACACAAGCACCGACGCCAACACAATTACAAAGACACGGCCCTACCTTCCAAGCCGGTTGTCCGGGATCAGCACTCAGAATTTTCATCGGGCAGCTGGGTGGCGTCGTAAAGGAGACTTTGGAAATTCAGCGATTGATGCTCCACCGTGTATCCTTTCAGGCCGGGGATTATATCAATGCTGGGTGGTAGTGGTGAATCCGAGCTCTGTATGCAATTAAGTTTCTCCGCAGTGCAAAGAAGAAAGACGCTGCATACCCCACAGTGATATCGTCGGTGTTGGAGATTCACGACATTCACACCCCAAATACCACAACATTTTCCGCCTTGGGCCAAGGTTGGTAGAGAATGACAGCCTATCGTTTAGAATGCCAACCATGGGCCAATGTTGATAGGCCAGTGCCAGGCCAAGCATCGGAACTGCCTTTGTTGGACAAACATTGGCCCGATCTTACCCCAATTTTGGCTGCCAATATTGGCCCAATATAGTAATATACATTGGGCCAATATTAGACCAAGTTGGAAATGCTATCTGGGAAATCGCCAATAATGAGAAACGACACGGCACCGCAACAATTAACTCTCCAAACACTACCCCATCGGCACCGCGAAATATCTCCTACATTAACCAGCCATCGCGACAGTCTCCGACACTACCCCCTCCCCGAACCGCGCAACAGGCCTGTCAATTGGCGGCTTTGGTGTGCCTCAGGCGCCTCCCCCCAGTATTCGTCAAGTTCTGACACCCGTAGCCCCTTCATGTAGGCTGTATGAATCAACTAATGTATTTCAATGGGATGAGAATTAAAAATATATCTTTAAAGATTATATGGAAACACCTTTAGTTATAAGTTTTGTCGATGCGGTGTGTTCTGCGAGGGATGCATCGATATGACAGTTTCTAGACGATCACACTTGACCACTTCGGCTACTTAGCATAATCTACGTTTCTGTTAGCGCAGTTGCGGTTAAGCAAAGTATGAAAAGTATCGATGTCGTTCTTCGCGTATACAGTCTTCTTCAGTTCAGGATATCCCTGCGAGACGTAGCTGCCCGGATGATCCATGGTACGTTGCTCTGTGAGGGAGGGAGGGAGGGAGGGAGGGAGGGAGGGAGGGGAGGGAGGGAGGGAGGGAGGGAGGGAGGGAGGGAGGGAGGGAGGGAGGGACGGAGGGAGGGAGGGAGTGAGTGAGTGAGGAGTGAGTGAGTGAGTGAGTGAGTGAGAAGTGAGAGTTCCTACCAACATTCAAAAACTGTTTATTATATTTGGGAAATCTGTAAGCCGTGGCATATCAGTAAGTTTGTTTATTTGCATCTGTGTTGTCCGTGTAAAGCAACTGCATTACTAGCACAGAAAAACAATGTTCTTATCTAGAGTTGTCAGATGATATCAAAGCATGATATTTTGAGAGATTGTGTTCCTTGTTGTTGGGTCATGTGACCAGCTAGCAGTTCCTGCAAGTCGGTGAGCAGCAGCTGTGAAGACTCAACTCTAGGTGGAATGTACATGGAAAGTTTTATGTCGTCTGAATAAAATGCCAAACTGCATATGTGTGTTTGTTCACTTTGGTCCTGCGATCATCATCACGAACCCATTGATTGCTTGATTTTATTCCTCGCTTGTACATTTCTGAAACGGACAATGCTGCTGTCATGAACATGTTGTATGTTGGTGGGTTTAGTCATTCACATCTGACATGTGTTCATCTGAGGTTCAAAAGCTTATTTTCAGTATCTTATTCATTCAATAGTTAGGTTTACAATAATGTGCTACAAAAATGCATATTGACGTCACCACAGGCAAGGCCACTGAGCGTGCCCAATCCTTTAGCACGCAGCAGTGCGGCCTGTTGTTTCAGACTGTACATGAAATTACAATCGTGCAATTTTTATATCACCATGAAGATAATACTCTTATCTACAAGTTTGTCCCTGTATGTACACAGGAATTGTATTAACTTTTTGAGTTATTGTCGTTTGAAAATCAAGTATGCTCAACCTTGCATTATATCTTCTGCCGTGTGTACATTACAGGATTAAGTATTCGCAATGTGCAAATGGCAATAACTCAAAAACTAAAAACAAATCCTGGGTACATCCAGCGACATACTTGTAGATAAGGTTATTTGTCTTCCACCCTTGTTTCCACGACTGAATCATTGCTTAGCCTTCTGAAGTTACCTCCTACCTAGCTGCCATTACCATGTTTTATGTGGCATGCTAATTTGCTGTGCTATTTCAAATAGCTGTTTAAGTGGAATTACCTTAGCTTAGATGTGGTTATTGTAAACGGCTGAAGTTATTGAATGGAATAAGTGTTTGTACACAACCAGTAGTGTATGGTTACCGAACACTAGCAGGGATCGAACCTGCCACACACAACACTGAAACACTTGTCATAAACAATACAGTTCAACAGTTCTTAAACAATCAAATGACATAGTATGTCTGCATTTACAACACAATACTCTAACAGCACTCAGTCACAAATATATTGTTACTAGTGATGCACTTTTAGACGGTTAAGTCCACAAAACAGCGCTCATCCTTGTTCGTCATCACCCCATTCAGTGTGACTGGCCGCGAGTACTGTATAAATGCCTGTCAACTCTCTGTCTTCTTCAAACTAGCCGGTGGATAGCTTTCATAATCCCAACACTACACAACCATAGCTTCTGAAACGACACCATGTATGTGTATGTGTGTGTGTGCATGCGTGTGGCATGTGGCCCTGTCCACTGTGCATATCAGTCAACTTTCTATATCCCCAGGAGAGGCATACTTAAGGCAATCTTATCAGACCACCCTTTGTGTTATCTGCTGAGGGAGTAGAACAATGTTACATTGTGCAGGTGACTTATGAAAGAACCTGCATTGCCATCTCCTCCCTAGAAGTGAAAAGTGCCCTCCTGAGAGAGAGAGCCAAAACACTTGTTGATGTCAGCAGGAGAGCTAAGCACAATAAACATGCCTCTGTAGTGAAATATAGAAATAGGACCAGAGTAGGTCTGGAGACAACAAATAAGTAATTCTAAGCATACTGTTAGACACCAACTTCGGTAATAACTAGAAAGGGGATATTCATGCAATAATTGTTTGCCTAACTGGACAACATCTCAGGACTTCAGTTAGGTTGGAAGTACATTATTATTTAAACAGACACTCCAGGTTTCGACATACACCTCTGTCGAAACGGTGTACACAATGTTGGTGGTCGGCAGTTACAATGGTAAAATGTAGCCTAAACAAATTAGAACCTACATCCACACATGTCATAAATAGTTAGAGTTGAACCTCGGTTAACGGTCACATCATTACTATAGCCACATTACAATTAAGGTCACCCTAGGACAGTCCCAAATTAGTTCCATATACAGTATAAAATATAAGAAATTAGTCCCACTAATATGGTCACCTCGCTAGTCAGGTTATTTTACCCAGTCCCAAAAGCAATATATACAACAGTCTACAACTATTTGCCGTTCTAAACATCCAAAGTCCCTACCTTCCTTCGGGTGACGATGTTGCAGTAGTCTAGAAATGGCTACTCCGTGATGCTGTCTTTTCTGGCATTTGTTTTCATGTCCTATAGCCTGTTCCACAGTTTAAATCATCTGCTACACGAAGCACCATATCGAGCGTCAAGGGGGAGGGGGAGGGGCAGGGGAAGAGGGGGAGGGAGAGAGAGAGGGAGAGAGGCATAGACTGAGGCAGAGATGGGCAAATAAATATACAGCAGCAGGCAAGCGGACAAACAGACAGACAGACAAACTTCGAGGTAGATAGGCAGATAGGAGATAAAAGAGATACAGAGAGGCAGAGACACAGACAGGGGCAAAGACTGAGGCAGAGATGGGCAGATAAACATACAATCAGCAGGCAAGCAGGCAGGTAACATATACAGACATATAGACATACAGGCAGGCATATAGACAGTCAAGACAGACAGACAAACAGAGAAATATACAAGCAGACAGACAAACATGCATACATACAGACAGGGCGGGTGGGCGGGCAGGCTGGCAGGCAGGCAGGCAGACAGGCAGACAGACGGGTAGACTGGCAGACGGGCAGGCAGGCGGACGGGCAAACAAGCAGACAGGCATAGAGGTAAACAGTCAGAGAATCATACAACCAGACAGACAGAGAAACATACATGCAGACAGACAGGCAGATAGGCAGACAGGCAGACTGACAGACAGATACACAGACGGACACACAGACATACAGACAGCATAGAGGGAAACAATCAGATAAACATACAAGCAGAGAAGGGTGCAGGGGCAGACAGGCAGGCAGGCAGGCAGGCAGACTGACAGACAGACACGCAGACAGGCAGACAGACGCAGACAAACAGACAGGCATAGAAGCAAACAATCAGATAAACATACAAGCAGAGAAGGAGGCAGGCCGGCAGGCAGCCATACAGGCAGACAGACAGGCATGCAGATCGACACACAGGCGAACTGACGTACTGTCTAACAGACGTATTGACTGATATTCCAACAGACAAACATAAAGGATGGAGAGAGAGAGAGAGAGAGAGAGAGAGAGAGAGAGAGAGAGAGAGAGAGATTCGGTGAGAGAGGGAGAGTTGAAGAAGTGGAGACAGGGAGAAAAACAGACATAATTTTTATAGAGAGAGATAGGGGCATAAACAGACAGCGTGCTAGTTGCGACTGCAACATAGTCGAGCAACGAACGCTTGTTTTAGCTAAGTATTTATTTTAATTTTAACTAATAACTATCACGTTATCTAAAGTCAAACGTTAAAATGCATGCTAGATGTAAGTAGTCTGAAAACACAATTTAACATTATACGACACAACACTCCTACGTGTATATTGATACTCGTAATACGGAGCCGAGAGAACTGTACGTAGGCCCTATATCTTTGTGGATACGTCCATGATCCCTAGCAAACTGCGACTGGGTATGGCTCAAGCTACACTACCCGCGTCTGGCGCATGGCGTAACAATAGCCTATGCAACTGCTTGCACGAAACAATCCCGCTAGGGTTATATAATATATTATACTTGTTGTGTTACAGATTCTTTGTGGGGTCGTACATGTTAACCAGCCCAAAACACGAACGGATTATATGCCCACGAACATTATTATTTGTAAGTTTACAACTTCACATTTACTCCTTTCCAAACATGTTTTGTTCGTTTTATTATGCCATTACATTGCACATTCCCACAATTACCACCTTCGTGAATTGCATGCATGACTTGATTTTGACTAATGATTTGTTTTGATTTGTTTGCTCTATAATGTGTTTCAACCAACATTCAATAAATATTAAATGAAATTACTGCCGGATATACCAAAAATCTCAGATGTCATCAGACATAGAAGACTCCGGTAAGTTAGCCATGTTTGCGTGTACCAAACGAAAACCCCCTGAACGTAGCTTTCATACAAGCTTTTTGTGTATTGGAAGATTTGTTTTGTGAAGCGCAGTATCCTGTCCTAATAACCTCTGTATGCGCTTTACATTTTACCCGTGGTGCACCTATTTCTTCTTACACCTTTATGAGAATTAATTATTACTTTGATGACACAACTATCAAATACATTTGCAAGCGCGCATAAAAGGAAGCGTTATGCAACGATGGCATAAAATATTTTGTTTCCTATAAACTCGCTGTTAAGGCTGAAATCATAGCTCCTAAAAAATCAAAGTGTTTATTGATGATTTATGCATTATAACATCGTAATATTTTGCATATTCATAACATCGTATAGTTGTTAACTCTAACGAAATTGCATACTGCCGGACATGACATCGGAAGACGAGGGAATGTTCATTTTTTAATCCCCTCAAGAGTCAAGCGGACTCTTTGTTTTAGAGGAGGGTGCATTCGAGCTGGTGACGAACCATTTCTGCTAAAAGGATTTGGCATTGATAATTAATTTTGTATGTTAACAAGCTTAAAAGCCGCAGTCACTGGTATGTGGAAACAATTTAAGATGCTCACTGAGAACACCAAGATGACAGTCTACCAGGCCTGTGTGCTGCATGAACACCCTCCTCTACGACAGCGAATCGTGGACCACCTACATGAGCCAGAAGTGCCGTCTCAACACCTTAATCCACATGCGGTGCCTCAATCGCATCTTCAATATCACCTGGCAGGACCGTGTCCCTTACAGCAACATACTGGACCGTGCTAGGATCCCCAGCATGTAGGACTATACTCACTGCTGAGACAGAAACATCTCCGCTCGCTGGACATGGCATGGAGGATGGCCGCTTGCCGAAAGTCACCCTCTATGGACAACTCGCCAGTGAGCGAAAACAGTGGAATCGACGCACAGCCCTCAGATCCAAAGACGTCTGTAAGCACGGCGTGAAGGATTGCAACATCAGCTCTGAAGACTGGAAGGAAGATGCCGAAAATCACACTGCTTAGCGTCAAACTGCTTGGTATCAGACTGTATACAGAGGCATTGGATGTGCTGACGGAAAGAGACACGAGCATGCGGTATAAATAATATAAATATACTTCAATATTAAAAACATAAATTACCGGCCTACAAATAAAAATGAAAAAAATAACGTCATGGGATTGAAGCCTGCGACCAAAATATTTGAGTTTTGCTGCATTGTCCACTGGTCTCACAGGCAGTGCTCTGCTTACAAACCTTCTTAATAAATGCAGTGGGCTTTCCAGAGAACCTCCTGCGTTATTCAGATGTTTCATTATGTTATACACATACACACACACACACACACACACACACACACACACACACACACACACACACACACACACACACACACACACACACACACACACACACACACACACACACACACACACACACACACACACACACACACACACACACACACATATATACAAACAAAAAACGAATACAGACAGTGTTAATTAAAATATCTAAAATGTGAGCTTGATTGTGTTTAATTTGTTCTGCTGTGTAAGTTGTGCCAATAAAAAGGTATAACGTGCATATCGAGTCTTTAGTTAGGACTGCATGCTCAAAATGTTTGACATTTTACCCCTTGTAGATCTGTTCAATCGAACATCATCTCAATGTTTTTGGGAAGCACTCAGCCCCACTGCAATTACTGCACAAAGACTATGTTCATACACAAGTATCCACCACTATAACTTGCCTGGATCTTCGGGTTTTAAAGTAAGGCTACAGCCTTGTGTACACCCGCCTTTATGCATCGTATTTTGATATTGAGAACGTGGCTTGTTTTGTTATTTTGTGCTTTTATTAAAATTTAAACCTGTCCATCTTCAATTCTTTGTCGAGTTTTGTTTTGAAGGAGAGGATGTTTTCAGCGTTCACTGTTTGCTGAGAAAGGTTGTTCCAGTCTAGGAGAGCCAGGTAATCATTCGATCTTACTGCTGAATTAACTAGTTTTACAATGATGGTACAAGTGCTGCCACCTCTTGGATTAATTATTGGTATCCGATAGGCTTACAAGCAGAAATTAGGACGCTATCCACCAGGGGCCGCCAGGGATAACAGGTTCATTTGTTGATTGCGATGTACAGCTGTCAATGCATGTAATAGCCACTGTGTTCAACGTTCCATTTTAGCTATATCTGTGTCTGCAATATCATGGCAAACAAGGATTTTCGAGAGATGACAATTCCTCAAATGAAGGGAGAATTTAAACGCAGAAATGATAGACTGTCCGGAAAAAAAGCTGATCTTGTTGAAAGGCATGTGGGGCGATAATATGTGTTTGTGATAATCACGCTGCGTCTGAGTTTGACTATAGGAAATGTACTCGCTTCGTCTTTGAGTTTGACTACAGGAAATGTACTATGGTTTGCCTGATACGGGTATGTGTTTCGTAATACGATCAATTCCAAGTTAGGAAACGACATTAACATTAAATTAGTACGGTGAATGACGTATATTTTGAAACAACTCGGTATTCTATTTTTGACAGCTGTTCCTGTTAGAACTTAGACTGTTACATGGGCACTGGCAGACCACTGAACAGGCAAGATTTTGGTCTTGTCTTTTGCCAAAATTAAGCCAAATTAAGGTCTTGGTCTTTGGCTTGTTTTGACTTGTAAAATTATGCTGGCATTTTGTCATATAATGCTAACATGGTCCATGCTTATGACACTATTTAATATTACTTGGCTGAAGACCAACTGTTATTGGACCTTAGGCTTTGGCTTGTGTATTTCTTATAACAACTGGTGTTACAATTCTGCAGACCTGAAGCATCAGCGGACTCATTTGCCATGTCAACCCCAAACATCTTATCGTATCGAGACATCAACAGTGACAGTGCAGTATGTATTATCTTTGTGTGTATATCATTTTCAGGGTTGGGGTCCAGTACTTGTAGTTATGTACAATTGTTATTTGGGGTTTTAATTTATACAGTGATTTTACTTGTTCAGTTGTATTTGCCAGTTTTTATTTCTAGCATTCAAACTCTACTTAGTCATTGGGTTTAAGTTAGGCAAAGCTATGTTGTTACTAATAGTAATAGTGTGTGCGTGTGTGTGTGTGTGTGCTGAGAAATGTTAGTCTGTTCATTTGATGGCATTTCTCATCGACTGCTCAGCTGATGTTTATTTGCTTGTTGTAGAATGTGCGGCTGACTGCTCCAAGTGTTCTGCGGCGAACGACTCTTGCAACTCACCCTTAGTCTATGACAGTACTTCAAAGACAT